>BSBK01008554.1:0-30000 GCA_027943335.1 Chamaecyparis obtusa | reverse complement strand
TTGAGATACTTTGTCATTATTTCACCTCCAAAAGCTAGTTGGCTCCTATTACAGGTGAGTTTAATTGGGGTGTCCATACCGACACCTAGATAATTTAAAAACCTTATACACAGTTGATCCAATTCAATCTTGGAGTAAACTAAGTATATATGGGTGGGGACGCTTTAAATATCACATTAATTTCTAATGGTATTTATAGGTCGGTTGGTATTCAATGACTGTTCACTTTAGCATTTTTAACAGGGGATAGCATCTAAATCCACTATTAATCTAATTGCAAAATTTAGACATCTTTTTAAAGAGGCTAGAATAAAAAAATTATAAGTCAATCTAAGACAACCAAACATTATAGAGGGTTACAACCACTTCAATTTATAAAATAAGTATTTCATAGCAATTATCGCTTAAAGAGTTTTACCATATTGCAGAATATACTGTTTACCTGTACCCATATTGATAGTTCAAGTAACATTAAGCTATTAACAACCTATTGAGTTATGATAGTAAAGCTTACTTCTTACTAGATATTTCATCAGTTTCTATATATTTAAACAAAACAAGAGACCCCCCAAAAAAAAGAACACCACGGTACCAGTAGTTTTAATGACACTTCCATAGAACTTAAACTTTCTTGAACTTCTGGCAGTACCATATGATGTCCATAATACACTCTTCTTCATTCTCTACCTTTCTTGAGTAGCGGGTGCATCTTTTAACTTCACGGGCCATGATATGCAGGTTCTTAGCTTCATCATCGTCTAATTTTGAAGGTATGTCAAAGCCTTCATTTCTCCAATAGTTAAGCAACCTGTTTGTCTCCATTTCCTCTTGAAGGAGCGACTTGTATAGGAAATCTAGATTCCTAGATATCTCAGGCCAGTGCTCATCAAAACATTTTTCATTTTTGAAAGTCATCATAGGAATGCATTGAGAGCTTGGAATTTTCAGTAAATTCTTTACCTCCGTTTTCATTGTGACCTCAGGGTAGGGTATAGTGAGCTAGTTGTCAATGCAATGTACCATATTTTCTAGCCCCCCAAATACACCCTCATCAAAGATTACCTGTGATGTCTGAATGATATCTTCTTTCTTCTTACCAGTGAACGTGGATAGGGAAATGAATTGTCGAACAATACTTCCATTGGTTCTATAGGTAAATTCATTGTCAAAGAAATGGTCTCCAATTCCTTTCTCCAATGTCATTTTTTCAGAGTCTGCGAGTGGATTGAGCATTATGTTCCATCTCTCAAGCTTGATACACCCTCTAATGGCCATTGCCCTGTTGTCATTTAGAGAAAAGGTTATCAATATAGAATCCATTATTTGTGGAAGACTAAGCAGTTTATGCAGAAACTCAAGATTAAGAAAGATAGCAATTGCCTCGATGGAACTGATTTAAGAGGGGACATATAGAGATTGATAATAAGTAATCTTACTCGATTCTCTCCATGATTACCAAGATGATAATTAATAATCCCTTCTTGTCTTTATAATGATGAATGCACTCCTACACAATTTAAGTTTAATTGCATTCAAGTTTCCTCTAAACCGTTGCAGAGCATCACACCATCATTAAAGTAATATTTATCGGGAAAGAATGATGCCTATCAAATACTGAGAATGCTAAATCCTAGGGATCTCATCACCAGATTTGAATCGTGGGGAGTTTAAATGATATAACTACTCATGTGACGATACTCTTCGTGTCATGAACATCTTTTATGAGCTTACGTATGGGAATTGGCTCTATTATATATATTTAATAATTATTTATACCTTACTATCAATAAGTAAACTTAGTGATTATTAATGAGGGAATGTGATGAAGTTGGAATTGAACTTAGTTTGTGATATTATTCTTACCAGGGTTCAGATCCAAAGTTTTAATTGAATAATGATGATAGGTACCTCTATACTCTTCTAATGTATTAACTGATACTAAAGTTCATTGTTGACCACATTCTTGCCATCAGCACCTCTGTTTGCAAGTAGGTCGGCTGCTTTGTTCCCTTCTCTATAAATATGTTTGACTTCATAGTGCAGGATAGTATTAAACATTTCTAGGATATCTTCTAGCTTCGAATTTAGTTTCCAATTAGAAGTTTTCTTAGTTCTAATAGCATTAATAATAATTTGAGAGTCCTCTTCTATTTCTACTTTTGAGATGCCCAACTGTTTACATAGCTTGATTCCTTCTAAGACCGCCTTACATTCTGCCATGTTATTCGTTATAGGTTTGATAGATTTTGTGAATTTAATAATGGTTTCTCCTTTCCAGTCCTGAATCATACCTCCGATCCCTGCAATACCTGGGTTTCCCATCCCTGCAATATTTATTATTATTATTATATGTCTTAGAACAATATTATATATTACAATGCTATAATGTACAGATGTTATAATTAGAACAATATTATATATTTACTATAAATTTTTTTAAAAAAAATTCTCAATAAAGATTGTAGCTGTTATTTCTGTTAAAGGGCAAAAAAAAGCCGGACCATTTAAAAAATAAAGTTTGAACGTTTTATTGTGAAGCAGGACCATTTTTGGAAAAACCAATGACCATTTTATTGTGTGTCGCAGGCTCATGATCCGACTCTAGTTTTCCACTTCCTTAATAATGCAACTATTAAAATTAATTTTCCCTATCATAAACGGAAATCCCGAAATGAAAAGACCAAACTACATTCTTCGAATATGAAGACAAATGATGACCAAATTTTTAATGAATTCTTAGCATTTGTGAATGTCGGTGAGCACGTAGACGAGGATTCCAAGATTAAATCTCTTCTAGGCTGGGGGGAAAAATTAACCAATTTCTCGATTAAATCTCCAAATAATACTTTCAGAAACTGCACAGGCAGATTCCACTCTATAAATTGGACTGGTTTAGACTTTCTTCGCAGTAGTTTTCAAAGAGAATAAAGGAAAATGGCAAAGGCAATGAATATTAACAATGGCATTGGTTGTGGGCATGGCGGGTATGGCAGTAGCTCAGGTTAATCCGTGGTCTAACCCTAATCCCGTTAATCCATGCAATGATTCCTGCAATGACGATTTAGATTGTGACAGTTATAGAGACTATGTATGCTGCGATATCGGAGCCTGTGGTCAGGCATTGGGATATTGCTGTTAATTTCTTTATTTGCTGCAATGGGACTTTGCTCCCTAGAAACGCTTGAACTTCTCAATATAAATATCTACTATGCTTCGGACATATGCAAAGACCAAACTACATTCTTCGAATATGAATTCTCTTCTAGGCTGGGGGGAAAAATTAACCAATTTCTCGATTAAATCCCCAAACAATACTCTCAGAAACTCTACTAGTCCAAGCAGAGGCAGATTCCACTCTATAAATTGGACTGGATTAGACTTTCTTCGCAGTAGTTTTCAAAGAGAATAAGGGAAAATGGCAAAGGCAATGAAATTGTCTTGCGTGCTGTTAATAATAACAATGGCATTGGTTGTGGGGATGGCGTGTGGTCTAACACTAATCCCGTTGATTCCTGCAATGACGATTTAGATTATGACAGTTACAGAGACTATGTATGCTGCGATATCGGAGCCTGTGGTCGGGCATTGGGATATTGCTGTTAATTTCTTTATTTGCTGCAATGGGACTTTGCTCCCTAGAAACGCTTGAACTTCTCAATATAAATATCTATTATGCTTCGGACATATGCAAAGATTATTATCATAAGTTAATTATGTTTTATATTATTAGATTGTGAAAAAAATGATGTCGATTTTAGTAATATAATAAAGATTTGGTTAGTTACACTAGAGAATCTTTGTCAAATATTATGAATCATTTATATTACATTGTTCATTATTGTATGAATAATTTAGGTTAAAATGAAATTAAATTTTGATAGTTATGAATTTGTATGACATCTTATATTTGTATTTTTTATTGTGACCATGTATGGTTATCTAAGAAAACTTTGGGCTTTACTCAATTAGAATCATGCACAAAGAAGGAAGATGGTCAATTTATTGCTCATAGTATCTTATTTTTTTAGAATGAAAATAGATAAAAGGGGGATGATTATCTTTTATTGTGTAGTATCTCTTTTAATTAAGTTGATTATATATAAAAAAGAGATGGTTGTCTTTTATCATGTAGATTTTTATTTTCTTAAATTGATTATATCTAAAAGAGAGATGGTCACTTTATTGCACATAGTATCTTGTTTTCATAAAATAGTAATAGCTAAAAGGGAGACAATTACCTTATACTCACTCAACCAAAGTTATGCTAACAGAATTGATGAGACCTTTATCCATGTAGATGATGAACATTAGATTCTTGTCAAACTAAAGAAGTGACCATGATAGGTGAATTAGAGAAATTAATCTGTAATGAGTAAATTAACAATAATTCTTAAAGTAATGTGTTCTTGTCCTTGGTGGTCTATTTGGTAATCTAGAAATGATTTTTTTCAAATGAACCTTAGTATTTATTAACATATGTGTAATGACTCTATCTATGATCTTTACAGGCATATTAATGTCCCTCTTCAAAGATCATTCTCTTCAAGGACTATCAAAAACTATATATATATATATATCTAAAAATTCATTTCTAATTATTCTTATGTTAATGGAGGTCACTAGAGCTCTATTACGAATGAAAGATAAAATATAAAATTAGATTCTAGATGAAAATGTTGCAATCATTAATGTATCTATGAGTTGATGAAAGAATTTAGTGTGTGTTAACCTCCTTTTATGATGCTTGATTTGGTGGAATAATCACTTACTCCCAGCTTGGAAATTTCCAAGTTATTGAAGTGGGAATATGGTTCAGTCCAACTTTTCAATTAATAAGAATGCAACAATGGAGGTGGAATAGGTTTTTCTTGTTTTCTTTTTGTTTTCTCCTATTCCTATATTTAAAAAGGAAAGATGCATGAGGAACAAAAAAAGAAAGAGAGTCACCCATAAGGAAAGTTGAAAAAATCTAGGAGGATCTCATAGATGGAGAATAATTAGTCACAAATATGTACAATTTCATAATCTTTATTTGGTTAGTATTTCAAATATGAAATATTTTATAGTATCTTTCCCTTGTAACATTCAAAAAATGGATTGCATACTTGATACACTTCAATATTTTGTGTGTATCTTTGCATAGACATAGCTAAAAGATGATTATGACCATATGTCAACATTGATTAAAATGTGTATGTATATTTATATCACATGCTTATATAGTGCACATATTTACAAATGTGTGGTTACTTTTCAACAAGTTAATTTAGTATAATTTAAAAATTATTTAATATATATCTAGGTTGAAAGTTCTTGTAATTTTTTACTTTAATTTTCCATGTAAATTTGTTCTAGGGGATATTTTTAAATCATAGTAGAAGATATTATGTTTTTAATTAATATGGCAGGCTGAGGGCCCTGAACCTAGATAGTAATGCCACATCATTACAACAAACACCAAAGAAGAAGACTTCGGTCCATTACAACAAAAATCCATCATAGAGAAAAATAATAAAAAAATACAAGAATAGTTCTACCAACTAACCCTACACTATTTAAAGTACTATTCATATTTATACCACTAACTAGAAATTTTTTCATTTAATAGAAGAAAAATCTTCTATAGAGGGTCAACAAAGCATAGCTCCAGATAGACCTATCACTACAAAAATGATAGCATCATAAAGTTTAACCATATCATCATTAGTCTTAACAACATACGAGATGTAGCATAATTGAAATATAAAGAAAATAATTTAGATCTATAAATAGTCTCCCAGTCCTTAGAGAGGTGGTTTAGATCTTTCTTCCAATCATCACCATCATCAACATCACTAGTTTCCTCTTCCTCATTCCCATGCTTGTTCCTCTCCTCAGTGCTTCTCGTCAACTTGATCTTTCACATAGCCACTGCAAACCCACAACATTCCTCATTAAATTGTTGATCAACCAACATAAGGAAGAAATAGAAGCACTAAATTCCACTTTAGAAACAACACGAGGGGTGGAATTTTTTAGAGAATCCAATCTTCTTTCGAGGTCCTTCTTCTAAGTCATCATATTATTGTCCTTCTCACTCTCTAGGTTGTGCGTCAAAGACATACTTTTCATGCATTCCTCCTCTCAAAAAAAGGGAAGGTATAGGGAAAGTTCACTATCTCTTCAACATCCTCTAAGTTAACAGTAATCTCTAGGGTTTTTTCTTCCACAATATCATCAAGCTCCACAATATCATTTTCATTATCATAGTCTTCATCATTTGAACTATTTTTATCTTCACTCCCCTTTGGTTCATATTCTTAGTCAGTTTGAGGGACCACCTCCTCCGCTAGGTATTTCTCTTTAATTTCATTCTTGAACCTACGCCTAGCAGATCTATGCTCCCCAAAACTAGTATCATATATTTTATCTGTCAAGCTTTCCAGCTTTTTAATTTCCTAAGAACCAGTCTCCGTATCTTCTTTATCCAAACCAATATAATTTTGTCTCCAAGCTTAGTTTTCCTTATCTTGGTAGGGATGTACTTCTTAGAAGGCACTTTTATTTTAAAAAGAGTAGTGTCTAAAAGGGTTTCTTCAAAAGACACACAAGGGTAGGGTTTTTTCTTAGCCAAAGGATGCATACTTTTGTTTATTTTCTTGTTCTTAGGCTTAGGGTTCATGCTCTCATGGAGAGGCCCACTACTAACCAGCTCAGTTTTGATAGAACTTTTAGGGGTTTCAATAGTTTGTTTTATTCCTTCTGAGGATACATAAGACAGCTACTTCTAATAGGGGAATTTATAAACACAAATTGATAGAGAATGTAGATCAAACTTGTGAGTAAAGGAGGAAAGTCACCCATATTGACACTATAAATCATAGATGAGAACATAAAGTAGGGCACATTAATTTTGTCACCATGCCTAATGTGATTCAAAATGGGGAAATGATACCCATAAAAATTAGTAAACGTACTCTTTAGTGTAAGTTCTTGAACATTACATACACAAAAAATAAATCATGAGGAGCAAGAAGGGAGGAAGTATCATACTCATTACAAGTCAACACAGCCACTGGTATTTAACCCTTTTCAAAAAAAATTATTCAAGTATTTTTTATAGTTTCCATTATTTCTACTTTTAGCCTTGACACCATCACATTCGAGCTTAGTATCCTTGGCAATAAGCTCCAGCATCACACAAAATTTAACATTCCCTATAGGCCCATTTCCTTGATGCGAGGAATTGACAAACTTCATAGACAAGGTAGTGTTAAACACTTTCATAGCCTGAATAAGTACACTACTTTCTTATAATGTAAGACATCATATTGTTAAAAGGGAAGAAACCTTGAATATCCAAAATCATAACAAATAATATTTTCCACCACTTATAGTTAAAATGACTAACCTCTTTTCCTTTGATTATAAATAAATTCATTTATCCTTTGAGGGCACATATTAAAAGAAACATGCTCCCAATATTGGGCATTAAGCCCCCAATTTTCCATAAAATTAGTAGTAGAGTTCCCCTCTCTCAAAGTATGGATAAGTATAACGTAGCTAAAAGAAGAGAACAACCTTTTACAATAATCCATCAAACTTGAAATGTATAGAGGGCATCCAACTTTTTTTGCAGATGGTTCAAAATCGTTCTAGAATCCCCTTCAAGAATAATTCTATCAAAATTAAGCTCCTTCAAGTGTTTTATTCCATACCAAGAAGCCATATCTCCTACCTGGTTATTAGTCTTGATTCCTAGGTTCTTACCAAATCCTTCTATAAAATTTCCTTTCTAGTCTCTAATAACTCCTCCCACAATAGAGACACCTAGGTTCCCTTTTGCACAACAATCCATGTAACATTTTATCCAGCCAATTTCTAGAGGGTTCCAACTAGTAAGCCTTCTTTTTCGAATGTTAGCCAATCTATATTGAGGAAGACATGGTGGAAATTATATAATTGTTTTATTCTTTAGTCATTCAAAGTAGGCAGCACTTTTACATTTCTTAAGGAACTAGCATTAAGGTTTTCTCTAAATTTTTATTTTATGATTTTGAATAGAGTAGAGATGGTTCTCCCATGATCCCTAAATATTCTATTATTCCTCTCCTTCTAGATAGTTTAGGCCATAAAAGAGATAATTTGAGTCCATAGATTCTTGATAATTAGGTGATTAAGAGGATTGGAACTCCATTGATAAATTAGAAAATTCAAAGTAATTGGCGAGACCCAATCCACATAGAGAGAAGACAGGATAAGGAGACATATATCAGTAGTAAAGAGGAAATGAATAAAAATGTGATAAATGGATTCACTTTCATTTTTATAAAGTATACATCTATTGAAAAAATGAAAGCCAAACCTATTCATATTATCCACTATAAGAATCCGACCATGAGAAACAACCCACCAAAATCAATTTATTTTGGGATTAAGGTTGGGGGTCTAGATGTGCTTCAAAAAATATTCATTTTATTTTATACTTTTTAAGCCCTATAAGTCAGGCTAACAAAAAAGGAACTATAATATTTATACCTCCATATCCATCTATCATCAAGAGATTGGAAGAAGAGAGAATAATCAGGTAGAAGTTGAGAAAAAGACCCAAGGTCGTCCAACCATTTGTTTCTTATCACAGTAGGAGGATCCAGATTATGAATCACATGTACTATGAAGTTATTCTAATTAGCTTCAACTTCATTCTAGTTCACATAATTCTCCACTTGGGTACCTAAATGATTAGTAATCCAACCCTTAATTTAAGATAAATAATTAACCTCAACCAAGGTTTAATCCTACTTCCATATGTCTTCCCATAGTCTAGCCTTCTTACGATTACCAATGATTAGTCTACACCCTATCTTGAGACTATTTTTGACATTAAGTATATTCTTCAATAGGCAAGAACATATAGAAGATCAATGCTCATATAAAAAGGAGTGAAAATTCTCATTTCCAAGATATTTTGCCTTCATTATCCTAGCCCATTCCTTCTTATCTTCCATCAAAAGCCATCCTATCTTAGTCATAAGAGCCTAAATTATTTGATTCTTATAACTTGCTGATGCAGGGGCATTCTAGGGTACTCGGTAAATCTGCATAAGAGGTATATGTTTGGCCAGTGTTACTCAGTTGCAGCCTTGACCAACGGTCTCGATCATTGAAGGAAGCTCAATCATTGAAGGAATTCGGTAATGTTTGGGGCTCAGTGAAAGTGTTACTCGATGATGTCTATGGTGCTCGGTCAACACTAGTGCTTGGTGATGCCTAGCATGCTCATTTATTTCACTGTTGCTCAGTAGTTCTGGTTTATCGACTGGAGTCCTGTGTGATTTGTTGGGCTGACTTGGTGCATTTATTGTTGGTAGCTATTGTTACAAGCTAACATGTTGAATTAAATATTTGTAAGGCTATTTTGATGCCAACTTGTGTTGCATTTAATAATTTTTGGGGGGATTTAATGATTTCATCCAGCCGACTTGTGGTTGATGGTTAGTATTTATAGGGTGTTTGGGTAGATGTTTAGGGGGGATCAGGAGGAGATTAGTAGAAGTTCATAACTTGGAAGACTTAGCAAATTAAATCTAAGGTTCTGAAAGCTAGAGTTGGAGAAGTTGTGGAAAAGATCTTGCATGATCTTGTAGATCAGATTGTTATCTGATAGTTTGCACTTGTAGAGCTAGTGGTTTTCACACTTGGAGACAAGGATATTGCTTGGAAGCTTGCGAGCTCAAGTTTAGATCTACCTTAGGGTTTTCATGAGTTGCTGATTGTTTTCAGAGATGAACTAGCTGAGATTGTATTGGATTTGTTTGTGGATCTTGCAGAATTATTTTTTATTGTAATTGGCCCAAACCCAGAAGGCCTTACATCTGGGCATGTTAATGAAAATCAGAGCTAAACAATTATTTTGTTTTTTTGTTGTTGAGTATTTTGATGTGTTAGTTTTTGGCTGCAAGGTTTGGATTGTCCTTAATTGGATCCACCATCCTTGACTGCATCAGGTGGTATCTGAGTGAGAGTTGATCTTGTTGGTGAAGAGATCATATGATCTAGATTGTAGATCTATAGCACTGAACTTGTGGATCTTTCCCTAGTTGTTTGTTCAAGGTGGTAGGTTCAGATCTTACTTGTACACAACTTGGTGATTGTCACAAGGTGGTTGGTGAGGGTTTTTTGCAGAGGGTTTTTGCATATCTTTAAGGATACCTCCAAGAATATTGGACCCTAGAGTTATTTCTGATCTTTGTGATACTGTGGAATCCCAAATCACAGAGAAGGTGAAATCAAATTTCAGATCTGAGATAGAGTTGATGAAGAATGACATAGTCGGTGAGATCATGAGAGCTGTTGCTGGTGTACCTCAGAAGGTTGGTACTGAAGATGGTTATGAGGAAGCTACTGAAGACTTTGAACCTGCTAGATCTAGTGGCGAAGATCGGAGGGATAGATTTGGTGAAGACAAAACTGCTTGGTTGCCTATATCTGGAGCTCAGTTAAGTAGTAGTTACCGAATGGAAGTTTCTACTTTCTCTGGTACTTTAAAGCCCAAGAACTTGATAGATTAGATTGGTGAACTTGAAGATTTCTTTGACCTGGAATAAATTGAAGATCCTCTTTGGGTGAGATTAGCATAGACAAAGTTGAAAGGACATGCTTCTCTTTGGTGGAAATAACTACAAAGAGATAGAGAAGATGAAGGTGAAATGAAGATCAATCGATGGAGGTTGATGGTGACTAAATTGAAAGCTAAGTTCATACCCTTTGACTATGAACTTGACTTGTTTAAGAAGTTGCAAAATCTGAAATAGAAGGACCTGTCTGTTGAGGATTATATTGACAAGTTCTACAAAATTACTATTCGGTCTAGATACTGAGAGCTTGGTAAGGAAAAGGTAGCTCGGTATGTGAATGGTTTGAGATTCAATATTCAAGATGAGCTTGATATACTGAAGATTGATTATGTCAAAGATGCTTATCAGTATGCTCTGAAGATAGAAGATAAGTTGAAGAGGAAATAACATAGTAATTCCCAAGGGAAAGAAAAGATTGATCACTCAGTAAAGGATAAACCAACTGATGCAGAAGATGAACAAAAACCTGTGGAACCAAAGAAGAAGAAAGGTAGAGTTATCTTTAAGGGTACTTTCTATAACTGTGGAGAGGAAGGACGCTATTCTTTTAAGTGTACAAAAAACAAGATTGGTGACTGAAAAACTATTGTGGTGAATGAGAATGAACCTAAATCTGAGAACTTAATGCTTTGACGAACATTGCTCAGTACAAAGGAGGAACCTTGTCAGAGGAGTAACTTGTTTAGGACTTGATGCAAGTTTGGAGGTAAACTTTGTGATGTTATTGTTGATAGTGGTAGTACTGATAACCTTGTTACTGAGGACATGGTTCAGAAACCTAGGTTGAATAGAATGAAGCATCCTTGTCCTTATAGGATTGGCTGGTTACAAGATGTTCATGCTCTAGAAGTAAGAGAACAATGCTTTGTTGATGTTCATATTGGCTAGTATAAGGATCTTGTGTTATGTGACATTGTGCAGATGAATAGTTGTGATATATTGCTTGGTAGACCTTAGCAATATGATTCCAGAGCTATGTATGACTGTGTCAAAAATTTGTTTACTATTGATAAGGATGACAAGAAGTTTTCCTGATGCCTTTGCTAGATACAATGCTTGGTAGGAGAATCTTGAGTATTGGTAGCCGAGTTAAGGTAGTGGGTCCAGAGAAAATGAATGATCATTTTGGATAACCAACTTGTGTGTTGTCAATAAAAGACTTGAAGAGATAGAGAAAGCTAAAGTGGAAGTGTATGCAAGCTGAAAAGGTGGAGGACTTGTATGTGAAGAACTAGTTCAGGGTTTATGTGCTGAATCCTAAAAGATGTTCTTCTCACATATGAACATCTTTTTGAACCTAGGGTGTCTTATGTAGGGGCATCCTAGGGTACTCAATAAATCTGCATGGGAGGTATATGTTTGGCCGGTGTTACTCAGTTGCAGCCTTGACCAATGATCTTGGTCATTGAAGGAAGCTCGGTCATCGAAGGAACTCGATAATCTCTGGCACTCAGTGAAAGTGTTACTCGGTGATGTCTGTGGTGCTCAGTCGATACTGGTGCTTGACGATGCCTGGCATGCTCAGTTATTTCACTATTTCTCGGTAGTTCTGGTTTACTAACTGGAGTCTTGTGTGATTTGTTGGGCCGACTTGGTGCATTTATTGTTGTTAGCTATTGTTACAGGATGACATGTTGAATTAAATTTTTGTAAGGCTTTTTTGATGCTGACTTGTATTACATTTAATGATTGTTGGGAGGAGTTAATGATTTCATCCAGCCGACTTGTTGGTGATGATTAGTATTTATAGGGTGTTTGGGTAGATGTTTAGGTGGGATCAAGAGGAGATCAGTAGAAGTTCATAACTTGGAAGACTTAGTGAATCAGATCTGAGGTTTTGAAAGATGGAGTTGGTGAAGTTGTGGAAAATATCTTGCATGATCTTGCAGATCAAATTGTTATCTAATAGTTTGTAGTTGTAGAGCTAGTGGTTTGCACACTTGGAGACAAGGAGATTTCTTGGAGGCTTGCGAGCTCAAGTTTAGATCTGCCTTAGGGTTTCCATCAGTTGCTGATTATTTTCAGAGCTAAACTAGCTGAGATTGTATTGGATTTGTTTGTGGATCTTGTAGAATTATTCTGATTGTAATTGGCCCTAACCCGGAAGACCTTACAATCAGGCATGTTAATGAAAATTAGAGTTAAACAGTTATTTTTTTGTTGTGTTGTTGAGTATTCCACTGTGTTAGTTGTTGGCTACAAGGTTTGGACTGTCCTTAATTGGATCCACCATCCTTGACTACATCACTTGAAAACCACCAAATTTTTCATGGGTGTAGACCTTCTCCCACTTAACCAGAGCCATTCAAGTTTTTTCCTCTATGCCCATCCAAAGAGACTTATTTTGGATTATTTCAATTGGATCAACAACCAAACTAGGGATTTTGAAAAGGGAATGAAAGAACACTAAGATATTTTGTAAACAATATTTCAATAGCTAAGTTTTCCCTACAAGGATAAAGAGTTTACCTTTCCTCCCATAAATTTTCCTCTAGAATGTCTCAATTAGGATATTCCAATATAAGTAGGAGAAAGTTTAGTAGTAAGGGGATGCCCTAGGTAGGAGTTGGGAGGAGGGGCCATCTTACAATCCAAGATCCTAGAGATTCTAGTTTGAAGAGAAATATCAAAATCAAAGAAATGAATCTTGATTTTGTTATAGTTTATCCATTGGCTCAAGACCTTAGGATAGCTATCAAGGAGCTCCTTCCATTTTCTCACTTCAAAGATATAAGCCTCTCAAAATGTGACAGTGTCATAAAAAAAATACTGATGGGAGAAGGTATGGAGTTGGGAAGAAAATATCACTCCCCTTAGGGAATTGGACTCTATGCACTTTTGTATCTTCCTTCCCAACAACTTAGCCACCATTATGAAAAGGTAAGGGGAAAGAGGATCTCTTTGCCTATGACCTTTACTAGAAGAAAAGAACCCACTTGAGGATCCATTAAGCAAGACCGTGTACTTAGTATTAGTGGCACAATTCATGATCATGTTGAATAATTTACCTTTAAATCCAAACTTTAAAACAGCCACCAGAAATTCCCAATCGACTTTTTCGTAAGCCTTAGATATATTTGACTTCAACATCATTCTAGCTTTTTTATGAGTTTCCATAGAGTGAAAAATCTCATGGGACATTATCATAGAATCTATAATATTTCTTCCTCCAACAAATCCTTTTTCATCATGGGAGATAAGTTTTTCCAAAACCTATTCCAGTCTATTAACCACCATCTTAGAAAGGATTTTGTACATTGTATTACATAGACTGATTGGTTTCAAATCAGACTTAGTTTGGGGGTCAACCACCTTAGGGATAAGGGAAATATGGATAGAATTGAGTTTCTTAACCATTTTATTAGTTCTAAAGAAGTCTCTCATAGCATTATATAGATAACTTTTGAAAATTAGATAATTATCTAATTTAAATATATATTTGTAATGATACTTTTTGGACCACGATTAAAATAGATAATTTTTGAAAAGTACATTCTTCAAAATGTGTTATCTATTGCTAATTTAATAATGACTTTGAAATTTTATATTTGCTTCACAATTCATTCTCATTGTAAACTAAAACAAGCATCACATAGTGATAGTACTTTTCTTTAAAATTGTGTGTTATTAAGCATATTTGGTTAAGCATAATTATGGATTTTCTTGTATGTATATTCTAATTTAATGATTTACATTTGTATATAAATATAGACCTGTATGCTTTTTATGCATACTTTTACATATGTATGTAATTGCATATACATATCTAGGTATATATAATTTTGTGCACTTTAATATTTTTGGTAGATTTACAGTCTCGTATTTTTAATGTTAGAATTTATGTTTTAGCTTCCTACCACTTTAGCTTTTCCATTTTCCATTTTCCATTTTCTCAACTTTTTTGTAGTTGTATTATTTTTTATTTTTCTTACTTTTCTTTGTGTTTTATTAGTTTTGTGTCACATCTCTCCCTTCATCTATTTTATTAGTACTTGTCGGTAGGAACAATTTAAGATATTTTACATTCTCTTATAAATTTTATGTTTTTCATAATACAAATGCAATATTTTTAACTTTATAAATTTTAAAAATTATTTTTTCAATATATGATTGGTTCATTTGAGTCTTATTGCAGGTGAAGCCATAGTAAAATACATGAAAAATGGTGGGCAATAATAATGAAAACAAGTGGACAATAATAACGTATACATGGTGAAAATGTGTAGAGTAATGAACAAATACTTAGTGGACATTAAATGTGAATTGTTAATAGATCCACACTATCAGTTATCATAAGGACATGACATTTTTAAAACATTATCATATATTATCACATGATCAAAGTTTATTTGAATTCTCAATGTTTTTAAATAAAAACTTACAATATTATAATATATATTTATTTTTATTTAAATCAAAATATATTAAATTAATATTTAATTTTATTACCATAGTTTTATTCCTAAAAATTTAGTTTAAAAATTATTATAAAATTAATAGTACAAATTAAAATATTAAACTTTTTAACTATGTGAAATATAAAATTTATATAAAAATATATTAAATATATGTTAAGTATATTAAAAATAATGATCATAATACTAGTTGTACATGTTTTTTTTCAAATATTTATAATTTCTCGATATTGTTTATACTAGCTCAATTTTAAAATGAAAATTTTGATTATTATGATTATAATTATATAATTTTATATTAAATTAAATTATACATAATAAAATATAATAAATTTATTAAAATTATAACTATATATTTTACACTATAATTATGTCGTGCAATTTACCATTTCTCATTCTCTCCTCTTTCTCCTATTCTTATGATGGATCATAGTTTTGATCCAAAATATTGATGTAAAAAAATGTTCAACATTTAAATAGAAATATATTTTAATAAATTCAATAGAATATTAAGTAGTTTAACTATATTACTAATTCATAATCTAAATTTAGTCTTTCATAAGGCCTTCATCTCTTTGTTTCCTAATTTTTGGTTCTTTGAGCAATGGCCTATTATTTAGCATTTTATGTAGCCTTCACGCTCACTTGACAAGAGCATTCTTCACACGATAATAGGCTCTTATGAAAGAAAGAGAATAATTTTAGATAATAAATTTTATTTTAGTGGGAAGTACCTATTGTAATGAATGAATTTTATCTATAAGTGATATATAAATTAATTTCTATATTTGAATTTGGCCGATAACAATGCAACATACAAATTTGTGTATAAGACTTCAAATAATTCAGCCAATCAAATTATTTAAAAAATATTTTTTACATGTTATAAACTTAAAAATATTGAATTTATACTATACAAAACATAAAATGTATAACAAAATATTAGATGCAATGACTTGTAATTGGTCCATACAAATTATTTTAATCACTTGTTAAAGCAACAAATCCAAAAGTCATTGCAATAGTACTTGTTTAACCTACGCCGTAATTTTATGTTAAACTATTCTCTCCACTACTATTTTCATTTAGACATTTTGTTAAACCATGCATGTCTGTTGTAGACCTTATTAGAATGTAATTTCATTATGAGATATCCTTCTAACTCTTAGTACAATATCTAAATAATTGCAACAATTATGAATTCATGATAAAATAGCATATTCTAATAATACAACTACTAAAAATAATTTTCCCCACCATCAAAACAAATTCTGAAAAGACCAAACTATATTCCTTCAATAAGACAACGACTGATAACCAAGTTTTAGACAAATATAAAATTAATAAATTCTTAGGCTCTGTAATCGTTGATGAGAACGGAGACGATTCCCTTGTTATTTTTTAATCTATATTTTAATATGGCAAATAATAACCCAAACTATAGAGAGTTCCGTAAACTATAGTTCAGCCTAATTAAAATAACATAATAAATGGTGGACGTCATCCTATATGCCGTAGACAGAGAAATGAAGGATTCCTTGTTATTTTTAAATAAATATTTACCTAGCCTTGGTTTGGACGAATACAATGTGCTGATCTCTTCCAGAGCGGCGGATAAACTTAACAAATTTCTTGATTAAATCGCTGAAGAATATTTGGAACAATAATGTTAGAAACTCCAGTCCAAACAGAAGCAGATTACACTCTATAAATTGGATTGGATTAGAATTTCTTCAAAGTAGTTTCAAAAAGCATAAAAGAAAATGGCAAAGGCAATGAAATAGTTTTGCTTGGTGTTAATAATGGGCATGGCAGGTATGGCAGTAGCTCAGGCTGATCCCATTAGTCCCTGCGTTGATTCCTGCCAGAACGATACTAAATGCGATAACATTAACAACTATATATGCTGCAACATCGGAGCGTGTGGTGCGGGATTTGGATATTGCTGTCTATATCTGTAGATTGTGAAAAGTTTGATGTTCTTGATTGCAGTGATCGTAAGAAACACTTAGTTTCTCAAAATAAGTAATCTATTATGCTTTGGACATATGCTATCACTTAGTTTCTCAAAACAAGTAATCTATTATGCTTAGATTATGTGTAGATTGTGAAAGTATGCTTTGGATATTGCTGTTTATATCTGTAGATTGTGAAAGTATGATGTTGACTTAGCTCTTAAGAAACACTTAGTTTCTCAAAATAATAAGTAATCTATTATGCTTTGGACATATGTTAAGATTATTCTCGTAATTTAACTATGTTTTATATCATTAAGAAAAGTACAATGTTCTTGATTGTAGTAATATAATAAAGAGAATTTTGTCTAATATTATGATTCATTTATATTAGATTGTTTATTAATTCGTAAGTTATTTACTTTAGTGCATGTCGTAGTATCTTTTTTTAGAAGGAACATAGATTCATGGAGGATGATTATATTTTACTTTGTAGTATCTATTTTCTTAAATTGATTATACATAAAAGAGAGATGGTTAACTTTTATTGTATAGTAGCTTATTTTCTTAAATTGATTATATCTAAAAGAGAGATGGTCAGTTTGTTGCACTTAGTATCTTGTTTTGTTAGAATGCCAAAGTTATGCTAACAAAATTGATGAGACCCTTATCCAAGTAGATGATGAACTTTAGATTCTTTTCAAAATGAAGAAGTGACCATGAGAGGTGAATTAGAGAATTTAATTAGTAATGAATAAATTAATAATAGTTCTTAGAGTAATGTGTTCTTGTCCTCAATTGATTTATATGGTAATATAGAAATGATTTATGTCACATGAACCTTACAAGTAATATTTATTAACATGTGTGCAATGACTATATCTATGATCTTTACTCTATTAGAAATGAAACATAAAATATTAAATTATTGATTTAAATTCTAGTGGAAAATATTGCAACCAATAATGTATCTATGAGTTGATGAAATAATTTATTATGTGTTAACCTCCTTTTATGATGCCTCTTCTGGTGGAATAATCACTTTGTCCCAGCTTAGAAATTTCCAAGTTATGGGAGTGGAAATATGCTTCAGTCCTCCTTTTCATTTAATAAGCATTGAACAATGGAGGTGGAGTAGGTTTTTCTAGTTTTTCTTTTTTGTAGCTATTGGAAAGGAAAGATGGTAATGTCTAAGAGAATCTCAGAGATGGAGAATAATCAGTCACAAATATGATTGAAATATCTATCATTCCCTTGTAACATTTGACAAATGGATTGCATACTTGATGTGATTCAATATTTTGCGTGCATCTTTTCTTAGACATAGGCATTTACATATGTGTTGTTACTTTTAAATGTGGCGATCTAGTGTAACTAAAAAACTATTTAATATATATTTAGGTTGGAATTGGTTCTAATTTTTTAAGTTAAATTTTCGATATACATTTGTTGTAGGAGATATTTGGTAGTCATAGAACACAATAAAAACATAGAAGGTGTTAGTCACTATTTATTTGGTTGCATAGAAGAGGTGAATTTTTTTTAAAAGTAGAAACAAGTGATGGAATGTTGTTTCTTGTAGGTTCAATGATATATTAATGATCTATCATGTTCATTTATCTAAATTTTAATATATATTTAATATATATTTTTTCTCCATATTATCATGTTGATTTATCACTTACTGTCTACTTAGAAATTTCCAAGTTATGGGAGTAAGCATATGCTTTATTCCTCTTTTTCATTTGATAAGCACACAAAAATGGACATGGAGTAGGTGTTTTTGTTTTTTTTTGTTTTGTATTCTCTCCAAATTTAAAAAGGAATGAAGCACGAGGAATGGAAACAAAAATAAAGATAGCTATCTAGAAGGTAAGTTGACACTATCTAAGAGAATTTTAGAGAGGGAGAATAGTCAAGACCACAAAGGTAAATAATTTCATAATTTTTCTATGGTTATTATGTCAGATATGAAACATTTTGGGCATTCTATATTGAAAGATGTATCATTCTCTTGTAAAATTTGACAAATGGATTGCATATTTTATATGCTTCAATATTTTGCATGCATCTTTGCATAGATGTACGAAAAATATGAGGATGAAATCCTTGAAGATAATCATTTTCTTTCTAATGATTATGACCATATCTCAACGTTGATTAAAAAAGGTATGAATAATTTTAGGTCACATGCTTATATAGTGCACACATTTATATATGTGTAGTTACTTTTAGAAAATTTGATGTGGTGTAACTTCAAAAGTATTTAATACATATCTAGGTTGAAAGTGGTTCTAAAATATTTACTTGAATTTTCCATGTAAATTTTTTGTAGGAGATATTTTGGAGTCATAGTGGAAGACATTGTGTTGCACATATGAGACAATGAAGTTGAAAAAAGAGGAAACAAGTATTGTTTCTTGTAGGTCCAATGATGTATTTATGATCTATCATGTTGATTTATCTAACTTTAAATATATATTTTTAATTTGTGTTAAATACATCATTGGTTCAAATTGGTTCAATTTTCAATAAAACTTTCAATTTTTCTTTATGTAGGTTACCTCAAGAAAATTTGTTACTTATGAGCTACACCTTTTAGATGATCCATGAAAATGTTATATCTTGTATCCTAAAAATGTTGTATGTATGTATTACATTGGAAAGTTATTCCCCGCACAAGTTCAGTTGTAGTGCAAGGCACATATTTCAAAGAATTAAAAATTTTCAACATGACATTCATTTTATTGATTATCAACTTGACAACAAGATATATCAGTATAGCCATCTTGTAATTTCTACAACCCTATCTCTTCATCCAGATCCATGTTCGTTTGGACACCATAAGTGAAGACTAGATTTTGATGATCACTAAATAAAATTACTTGTTACTGAAGACAAGTATGAACTACTTGATGTGGTATGAATAACATCTATGTTGGCCCTTGAGAAAATTACATAAATTTTATAGTTTCCTGCATCAAGTAAATTTAGATCTTTTATACAAGTTTGAGAATAAAATTTACATATTTGAGCTTATACACACAGACGCACACTATATTTATTCAAAGAGAATTAAGTTATTTATTTTTTCAATATTTTTGATCCACTAAATAAATTATTGCAATATGAAAGATGAAGTATGCAATGAGTCTTTTTAAAGAAGTCTCGTGTTTCAAATAATAAGAAGGAACTAACAAGGTAAGTTAACATGGATTATTTCTTGCATTTTCTCCAAGGTGTCTCATTGATAGGCAAGAGGTAATCGAATTCCAAGCATTCCATAGAGTTTCAAGATATATATGGAAATCAATGTGCCTTTCTAAAGAATATTCAATAGTACCAAAGACTAGTTACCTAAATCTTGTTGACCTTTTGGTTAGAGAAGGTCAACGAGGATGAGAGGATCGATATATGAGAATAATGTGGTTAGGTTTCCTATTTTGAATTATAGATTCCACGTTAAAAGAGGCTGCAAGGCAAGCCAAATAGCTCATTGGTAAAATTATACAATGCTAAAAACTTCATAACTTCTTACTTTTCATCTTAATGAAGTTCATTTGGTTAGTTGTTATCTCAAAACTAGGAATATATAGAGAACACTTATAAAGATCACTGGCTACAAATTTTCCTATGAATAAATTTATTCTATTTTATACTAAATATTTTTATTTTTTATTTAGTTCACTTGTAATAGTAAGTTATTTTATTTTATTTTATTTTGTGTGTGTGTTAACTCTATGCAATTAAGTAAGGAAAATATCTCATTATTTTTATATTCATCATTTCTCTTAGGTAAAATAAAAATTATAGTTCTCTAGAAGTATAGTGCAATTTATTAAACTATAATTTAAGGTATAAATTCTATATGAGGAATTATTATATAGTTTCCTCTATTCTATACATCACCATATGGTATCAATTTTTGCATTTCATTGGATTGCATTCATCTAATAGATTGAAGGAGGATTATTTATCATCAAGATTTTAATGCTTCAATGATTCTTTAGCAAACCTCTTGTATCTAATGGTTGGCCACATTTTATGGTGGGTGCGGGAGGAGTTCATCTTTGCACGTGGTTTTCTATTATTTGATGCTTTCTGTGTACCTAAAATACCTTCATGAGATTAGTTTGCTAATAATCAATTCAAATTGAGCTAATTTAATCTTTAAAACATGATGAATTGAAAGCTTAAAATAATAAACATCTCATGGATCCCTATTTAAAGGTGCTAATACAATACTCTCAGAAAGAATCCATTAGAGCCAACTTTAAAATGAGAATAATATGCTAAAATGAATATTAATTATGCCTATCTTGCTCAAAACAATACTAAATTATGCTTCTAGATCAATTTCACTATAGTAATGATGTAATTCTAAAATGTTCTTGGGATCCTTTTCTCCTAATTTTTGCCTTCTATTTATAAATTTCTTCAAGCATAGGAGGTGGACTCAAGTTAATTATGATTAAGTTTGGGTTAAGTCCATGGTTTCAAATATTGAGACAATTTAAATATTTTTTCCTCAAAGCTTGGGACAATGAGACAAAATGAGTGGTCAAGATGCATTCTCCAAGTGAGTGATTGAGATTCAATGTGGCTTTGATCCATGTGATTCCAATTCTCAATTCCTATTGGGTGAGGTAATTCCCTCTCATGTGGTAGGGGAGAAATATTAGGATTTAATTAATTGATTTTATTTAATTATTTATCCATGTGTACCCCTTGAATGGGTTAGATTTAATTTAAGTCAAGGATACAATAGATTTTATTAATTGCATAATTAAATGATTTCTTTGATTTCATCATAATTTTTTTTGGCTTTGATTTTAATTAATTCTTGATTTTACCTTGATTACTCACTTGGATCAACTTGACAATTTTTAGGTGTCTGCAAGTGCCCCTCTTTGAATCAATGTGTGAAGCACGTTGGTTCAAAGAACATCCAATGTCTAATTACATGATTCTTGATGATTAATACAGATTTATTGTTGAAACCCTGATTGATTGATTGATGATGTCACTGGTTGATATGATGATGGATCTTGGATACGATGCCTGGCCAGAAATAATTTTTTGATTTTGATGCCCCACTAATGATTTGAAAATCTTCACACCTGATGATCCTGAAATAGATTCTGATTGAATCGATGATGATACAACTGTATGCCCCTTCTAAATAAAATGGAATTCCTTTTGATGAAAGATTTTGAATTTGATAATTTCCCTTAAATAATTTTGATTTTTCCTTCACTTTGATTTCATTTTCGATAATGATGTGACTGCTTATCTGATAAGAATGCCCCCGATCTAGCTAATTTGGTGATGAAATTCAATCCCAAGTTAACTTTATGCTAAAGTAGGCCCCTTTTTTAGTCCAGATGGTTGTATATAGGGGTAAAAAGTCAATTTTACTATTCATTTTTGCATTCCCCATTTGCTTTATCTCTCTAACCCTTTTGTGCTTTTCACTATGGTTGTGCCTATTTGAGAGCATAGGTTCGAGTGTGGCTGATGATACTAGTGTCCTCGAGACTACGGACCCTCCAGTGAGTACTTCGATGAACTTTCCTTTTCAATTTTGTCAATTTATTGCAGAAAATTTTTATTTTGTAGGCGTTAGAAAGATTTTACTTTGCCAAAAAATTGAAATAGAATGTACAATAAATTTAGTAGCACGTACAAGTTAGTTTTAGTACATCCACATTGTAAAATAGGACTTAGGATAGATTTAGTAATGCGTACAATAGGATTTCCTAGGTTAGTTTTAGGTGTTTAAATAATTAGGTAGCGCATATAAGCTATTCAGGGCATTTTAGATTTTTCATAGCCCGTATAGTGTCACATAGTAGCGTGTCCACAATAGAATGATGCATACAGGTTATTTTAGCATGTATGATAAGTATTTTAGCATGTATGATACATTTATTAGTGCTTATGAGTTATAGAGGCTACAATTTATAAAGTAGCATGTACAAACGTTTGCAACTATTTTCCAGATTTTGATAGAGTTGTCCAATTTGAATGATTCATGCAAATGATCAATGAATTAAAATGATAGATCCTGTGAAGAAACAAGTATTTTAGTGTTAGTTCTAATCATGTTTGATGTTGGTTTGATTAGGTTAATTATTTTTCATCTTCTCTTAGTAGAAATTAGGAAAATTAATGATGATACTGATAGGATAGTATGTCGATTGACTTGTGATAATTCACTTTTTGATGATTTATTACTAATTTAATGTCACTTGATTTCGTAGGTTCACCTCTAGAAGTTGTATGTCTGCGTATTGTACCCATGGCCATTGGAGATGGTTGACAATTTGAGTGCTCATGAGTGATGTCTACTCGATTGATGTAGCTTGTCCTTCTTGCTAGATATACCTTGATTCTGAGTGAATCAGGGTTTACTCATTGTTCTGGCAAAGTGTTGGCACTTCAACCATAGTACTTTCCACTTGGCACTTGGGGAGATGATCATCGCTCCCAAGGATTTTTATAGGCTTCTTCATATTCCTACACATGGAGAGATTATGTACTATGACCAGGTGTACTATGGTACAGTTTGTAGACATTTATTTTTTAATCCTACTATTGCTGATGAGAGCATCCCTTGGGCTCAGTTTGTTTCATTTATTATTCTTCTTTCTATATTAGGCATCTTGATTGGTGGATTCATCTTTCCAAATTATCAAGGAAATGGTTTTGCAGTCAGTTGGGGTTGTATCCTAGAGGATATGATTGCTCAACCTCATTGTTTTGATTAGGGATCTTATGTATTAGCACAACTCTATCATGATTTTCATCACATTGTATACATGCACGGTGCAACCTTATCTACTGGGGCTATTCTATTAAAGTTGTGGACCTGAGATGATCCTTTGATTATATTTATGAGGGTATAGTTGTCCAGTCTCATCTAGGCAAGGTTGACTATTGGTGGTGCATTCTTGATGATTTGGATCAGGTGACTTGGTGGTTGTATCTAGGTTGTGAGTTGTGGGTAGAGGATGCCACTAATCTACCCTTCATGTGTATTCCATGATGGATGATAGGTTGTACCCCTCCAGTTATTGAGAGATTCTAGTTTCATAGGGTACTCCATTAGTTTGGTCAAATACAGGGGATGCTAGAGGGTTTGGAATTGTATGCTTGAGTTCAGGTGGAGAGATCCTTATGGGGTCCTTAGATTAATTACCGTGTTGTTCGTGATGGAATCTTGGGCCTTCCTCATTTATCTTTGCACATGAGAGACCACATTGTAGATGTAGGTATGACTGATGATTATGCACAATAGTTCAGTCAAAACTTGCTTCCTTGGCTCATAGATCCTACACAGCCTATACCTAATATTGATGATATCTCATATGATGATGATGGGGATGGAGAGAGAGTTGGGAGATGAGGGATAAGGGCTGGGGGAGTTAGACGGGGTGGACAAGCTGTGATACCATTTGTTTTTCCTATGCTTTCTAGAGGTGGTGTATGAATGTGAGGTGGTAGGGTGTGGATGAGAGGACAACCTTAAAGAGCCCTTTGTCAGATCAGAGTTGTTGTTTGGGGTCATCATGGACCTTGGGTTGTCAATGTTTCCCCATAGGTTTGTCAAATAGTGCCTCATCCTCCACCATCATAGACAACTCAGGTTTTAGAGGCTCTTGATACTCTAGTTCAAGATGTCAGATCTTTACAGGTAGATGTGTCTTAGATGAGATAGTAGATGACATAGTTCAACTCCATGATGCATACATTTATGGCTGCTATGGCTCAGTCTAGTTCTAGTAGGGGTCTTGGCATAGACATAGATGGTCTTGGTACAGATGGTGCAGTTGCAGGTGGAGGTATCAGTGGTGTCAGTTAATTTTATTGTGCACACTTTTGATGTACCATGTATCATTTGATTGAGATTTTGTACTGATGTACTCTTGATTGACTTTGATTCTGCGATGGACATTTAACAATATGGACTTTGATTTGATATGTGATGTCATTATTTGTTGGACTTTGATCTTTATGATGATATGCAATTCTATATGATCTTATCTATATGCTCATTTTTATGCTTTTCTAATGAAAAATGATATGAATTCATTTACTTTAATTTCTTTTTATAGATGGATGTCTTATTTATGAGATAAAGTAGATGGATGCATTTTGATATGTTTTAACTATTAATGCCTTAATAGATATTTAATCCTTTTATGGATATTTAATGCAATGGATGATTTTAATATGATGTAACGCATGTAATTAATGTTTCTATATGTGGTTTTATTACTAAATGGATAATGATTAATGATTTAATGCTACGTTTCAATGCTTAATTAATAAGTAATGATTAATGATCTTTATGAACTGGATGCATTTTAATGAATAATGAAATTTAATGAATAATGAATTAATGGATAATGGATAATGAACTTAATCTAATGTAAAAAAATTAAATAATAATTGAATGAACTAAGTCCTTAATAATTTTTATGAGATAATGTAATCTAATTAAATGATTAATGAATGCAACTTAATGGATGCAACTTAATGATTAATGGGTCTATTATAATATAATGATTAATGCACTTACATAAAATTTAATGGGTCTAACAAATGTACTTATGATAATGCAATCTACATACCATACAAATCTAACTAAGATGCAAATTTGATTTTTATATCCAACACATTCGATCACATAAACTAATGATGAATTTTTTCAATTGTATTCCTAACTCCACCACTTTCATCTTTCATGACAAATTTTGAGAAAAGGACCCATATGCAAGCTAATATGCACTCAATCTATTATGGATGCAACTAGCTATCTCTATTCAAGATTAGGATGCTTATTTTCATCACCGACCTTTTTGAAATTGAAATTTGTACAATCCTCATTGGTTCAACCATGATGATATGAATACCTCTTTCCTTTTGAGTTACATGTCTAAAGCTGGTACAACTCTCACTAGTTATATTTTCAACCATGATAATCTAAATACCACTTTTGTCGAATTTAATGTTGTAAGTGGATTTTGGCATTATGATATTGAAGATCAAGATGTCCAAGGTATCCTATTGGGTAAATAGACAGTAATTTCAATTTCACCATATGTACATTCCTCGATGATTCTTTGATGATCGTGTCATTAGATGAATGATAAATATCTTAAAACCTTAATTTCTTTAGAACACTCATGTAGAAATCAAGAAACTATCATACAAGTTTATCATCGCTTATCTCATCCAAGACTTCATTGATTTGCTAAAAAGACATGATTTAACCACTCAAGTAACAGTTTAAAAAAAAATTCCATTGTTTTTCAAATCCATATTTCAAATATAATTTCATCCATTTGCTTGTTCTTTTAAATATTCATAAAATAAGGTCATTGCAAAATTGAGGATCAAATTTATTCACTATGAGATCATAATTTGGATTAAGATTCCAATCGAACGTCTATGTGTTATGATTGTAGTTAGATGCATTGATTTATGTCAATTGGTGTATGTTTGATGAATCCCTTTGATTTAGGATAAATTGCACCCAGTTTGGTTCCATTGTGATGTTGGACTTGGACACTTTTCAGATTAATGACGAAAGCTTTGGGTATTTACAAATGTAACTCTTGGATTTATTATGCAATATTTATAAATGCTAGCAAATGCAATATATACAAGGATGGCTAGGAATGTGGACAGAGATTTCACTTGACTTTCAATCACGCCTGTTTACCAAGTTTTTACCAATTGAATTTATTGCTCTTTTTCTCTTTTATATACTTTTTTTTTTGCTACCAAGGTACCTATTTTCTATGTTTTCACCAAGGCAGTTTTTCCTTTTTCAATTTTTTTGTAGTTTTCTCTTTTTCACTTTTTTGTATTTTTCTTTTTTCCAATTTTTTTTTGTATTATCAAGGTGCCTATTTGCTAGGTTTTCACCAAGACAACAATTTTTTTAGGATCCATATCTGAATGTTTTTGGATTTCTTCATGGTCACGTTTTCACTATTTTTTATTTCTTCAGGAACTCTTTTTGTTGTTTTTGGACTTTTCTTCTTTTCTAAATTTTTTTCTTCTTTTCTCAGGATCATTTTCCACTCTATTTGAATTTTTTTAGGATCACTTTTGACTGTGCAAAATAAATAGGATGCTTTATGATCTGATATTTTGATGCTCTTTTTACTTATACTCTTTCATCTTCCTTAGGTATAGAACCTTTTTAGGTGTATGTTGTTAATGGGTTCTTGTAATTCCTCTACATCACAGTCAGCTAGCTTGTATGTACATACATTCCAAAGGAAGAAGTAATGAAAAAAAGTCCCAACCAGTTTTCTTTCCATTTTCCTTTCTTCTCTCTTTCTGCTTAGTTTTTAGGATTTTCTCTCAATACCAAGTCACCTATTTGAAATTCCCTTCGCTTAATGTGTTTATTGTAGTTTCTTGACATTCTATTTTGGTACACTTTGAGATGATCACAAGCTTTTTGTTTTCACTCATCAAGTAACTCTAACTCAAGAAGTCTTGCAATCTTGTAATCCTCCTTTTTTAATAGCCCATGTAATGATACACATATAGATTAAATCTCTACTTCTAGTGGTAGCACTTCTTCAGATCCATACACTAAGGAAAAAAGGTGTACCTCCTATTGGTGTTATCACACTTGTTCAATATTCCCATAGAGTAGGATTTATTTGAATGTGTCAATCTCTCCTTGAATTATCCACTATCCTTTTCAATATTTTTAGGATATTCTTATTCATGGCTTTTGCTTGTTTGTTCCTTTGTGGATAATAGATTGAAGATGAATGATTTATCATATGAAAATTTTCACACAACTCTTTTAGGTCCTTGTTCTTGAAGTGTTTATCATTGTCTATTATGATGGTTTGAGGGATGCCATATCTATAAATTATATGGTTCAAAATGAACATTGGGATTTTTTTTCCCATTGTGATAGACAAAGGTACACCTTCAAGACATTTGGTAAAATATATTGTTATATTTATTATGAACTTATGACCGTTGGATGAAGGTGGGTAAATCATCCCGATTAGATACATGTCATGCCCAAAAATTTGAAGGCAAAACACAAAAAAAAATTTAAAGCATAATTATCTTTCTAATATTAAATTAAATTACAGTCTAATTTATCTTCCTATCATAAAATGGCTTGCAAGCTAACTGATGTAGTAGGCATAACCCTGATGAGAGGAAATCATGACAAGCTGGACTCGTACTTGTCACCATCCCTCATATGGTAGTTCTCATGGTTTAGATTTCAAGGATAACATTAAGGTTAGGATTATAAAATTAATTAAGAGCATTATCCCCTTTTAAAATATTTAAATTAATTTCTTAAATTACCTATCCAATGCTTTAAAAAAAGGGGTTCAATGATTTAACAGTCCCTTTCTAAGATTATAATGCTCATCCAAATATAAATTATATAATTTAATAACTCTATTTAATAACCTTTGATTTAATTAATAATTAAACACATTTATTAGATGATACTAATCCTTTAAAAAGTTTACTTAAATAAAAATTCCCTTAAGTAAAATAAAACTACCTCAACAAATTTCATAATTGGGTTTATATAAATTATTTACCTAGTAATTGAAAAAAAATATTCCCTTACATTAGTTTTTTTTTCTTACTACACATTAATCTTGTTTAAAGTCCATTTAATCTTTAATTATCATCACCAATATTTAACTTTTACTTTGTTAATATTTATCTCTACTTTAAAATTTATTTCATTATATCTTGTCAAATCAATTAATATTTCCACCATGGATTTGTTCAATAATTTAATTTACTAGGAAAATTTCCTTCCTAATGTATCCTTTTAGTTATCATTTTTAATTCTTAATGAATTTTGAATAAAAATAAAAATAAAAAATCATGCCTTATCCAAATAATAAATTAGTTAAATTAAAATTGTCTCTAAAGGTTATGTTTGATTGGGGAAAATGCAAACATATCCCCAAAACATTTACTTACATCACTTTCAAAATAGATATTAAACATTAATAAAATAAGAGGGGGGAAAAGTGAAATTCAAATTGAAAGTTGACTTTCACTCAAACCCTAATTTCGGATTTAGGGTTAGGGTGAAAAATGCAACTTCCAAAAAGATCATTTTTTCCCCATTCCTTCTTCTTTCTCTCTCCCTTTCTTTCCCCAAAAACCTAGGTTGAATTTTTGAACTATTCTTCTATTTTCTTGCAGGTTTTGAGCTTGAAGGGAGATTAAAGAAAATGAAGAAGTTATAATGAATATATACTCATAAGTATATATATACACATTTTGGTGTGTACATATATATTTATATGTATATATGCCCGTCAAAATAAGAGCAACCCCAGATCATATGAACTAATCTATTGTATTTTTTTTGCACAAGTTGTACTTTTTTGTTTTTCTTCTATTTTTATTTTTATCTTAAATTCTTTATTAATTTTTGGACATGAGGGAAGTGAAGCGACTTGGCTGCGACTGCCCAACCTCATGGCCATGGTTGTGCAACAACTCGTGGACTGTGGTAGCACAACCTCACGGGTTGTGAGCCATAGCCTCATGGCTATGCCCACAAGCTACGGGTTGTGCTTGGACAATCACATGGGCTGTGGAACACAGTCCCACGACTGTGCCCAGAACTTGTGGGTTTGTGCAAACAAAGTCTCACAAGCTATGGAACACAGTCCCGCGGTTCTGCCCACATCCCGTGGGGTTGTGCAGACACATCCTCACGAGTTGTACAACACAGTTTGTGGGCAGTGGAGTAGGGTTTCAAATTTATTTTTTTGTATTTTATTAAATTTTTATTTGTATTTTTTTTTTTATAAATATATTTTATTAATATGTTTTTCATATAATATGTATATTATATAAATATATATATTACTATATATATATATTTATGTATATATATATTTATATACATAAATATATATATACATAAATATATATATATAGTAATATATATATTATATACTATGACTAACTTATATATAT
>BSBK01008553.1:260000-387146 GCA_027943335.1 Chamaecyparis obtusa | reverse complement strand
ATATTGTAAGGGAATGCCCATGTGGCTTTGCATGTTGTAATTGTGAAAATTTGTAATTCCACATTTGTGGAGATAATAAGAAGCCAATTTTCTGTTCTTGAATATTATTGTTGTTGTTTCTCTATGTCTGTTATGTGTTTGTGGTATTAAGGGGATCACCCTTCATCAAGTGGTATCAGAGCAGGAGTTCTTGAGTGTGTAAATAGATTGCCGACTGTGAGGCAGTTTGCACCAGGACCGTGGCTAGGGTTTCAGCGCACATCGCGAAAATGCCTCCACGAAGGGAACGTGGTGGAAGAGTTGGTGCTGTAACACATGAGGTTAGAGAGCTGTAAAGACAAGTGCAAGCATTCCAAGAAGAGATTCGCAGAGAAATGAATCTTAATGTCAGAGACGAAAGCGAGGATGAAGCCGAAGAAGAATATCAAGAAGGAGAAGTTGAAATTGTGAACCAGGAGGAAGAAAGACTTTTTCGAGCGATTTTCAAGATTGGGAAAAGACCTAAGATTGAGGTTCTTACATTTTTTAGAAATCTTAACCCAGAGGAATTGATCGACTGGATCAATGAATGTGAAGAATATTTTGAGTATGAAGATGTTGAGGATCCTGATAGAGTCAAATTTGCAAAGGCCAGACTGAAAGGTCATGCGAAGATATGGTGGCAAGAGATTCAGTTGGAGCGAAATAGAAGGGGAAAGGAGAAAATCATGAGATGGGATCGGATGGTGGATAAATTGAAGCGATAGTTCATTCCTGTTGATTATGAGCTTGACCTACTGAAGAAAATGCAGAGTTTGAAGCAAGCAGGAAGATCTATTCAGGAGTATACAGAGGAGTTCTATCGACTTCTCATCAGAACAGGCCACGCAGAAGCTAATAAGGAGAAAGTTGCCCGATACCTTAATGGGTTAAGGCCAAGCATTCAGGAGGAGCTGAATCTGGTTCGAATGAACAGTATTGAAGAGGCATACCAGTTTGCCCTAAAAGTAGAGGAAAAGCTAAACAAGAAGTTTGAGAGCAGACAAAACGGAAGAGGTCGCAGTGGACGATCTGGTGGACGGTCATATGGTGGCCGAAATGAGGATCCGAAAAAGAAGGATGAGGCCAGTAGCAGTCAAAATCAGCGAGGAAATAATTCCAATCGCTTCCAGGATCAGAATAATAGATATCGGAGAGGAAGAGGAAGAGGACAAGGATCTGGAAGAGGTGGCTTCCGTGGAACATGTTTTCACTATGGAAAAGAAGGTCATAGGGCATTTGAATGTCCCTCAGCGCCAAGGTAGAACGGACAGGAGAAATGAAGGCCAAGCCAGAATTGCACATGTAGATGAAGATGCCAGATCATCAAATTCTGAAGATGCTGAAAGAGGAGAAACGTTGATTAACAGAAGAGTCCTGTTGAGTGGTGAGAATGAACCTGAGCAAAGGAGGAGCTTGTTTCGCACCAGGTGCAAGTGTGAAGGTAAATGTTGTGATGTGATTATCGATAGTGGAAGCACTGACAATTTGGTGTCAGAAGAGATGGTGACAAAGTTGAAGCTCAAGAGACAGAAACACCCACATCCATATCGGATTGCCTGGGTACAGGATGACCACAAGGTCATGGTCAATGAACAATGCCTGGTGAAGTTCAAGGTTGGTGGATACCAAGATGAGGTATTGTGTGATATCATATCTATAGATGCATGTCATATGTTGTTGGGTAGACCATGGCAGTTTGACAGATGTGTTGTACATGATGGCCATGCGAATACCTATTCCCTAACAAAGGATGGAGTGCGACATAAGCTAAAACCATTGAAGGAGACTGAAAAAAAGGTATGTGGTAATGCAAGGATAACTTTTGTTGATGGAAGAAATTTTCTAGATGGTATGAGGCATGAGCATGTATGTTTTGCTTTAATTCCAAAAGCTGGTAAAGAGAAAGTAGAAGACGTTCCTGTAGAAGTTGCAGATTTGTTGAATGAGTTTCAGGATATTGTATCCGATAACGTGCCTGATGGATTACCACCGGTAAGGAAGATCAGTCATTAGATGGATTTGATTCCAGAAGCCAGTTTACCAAACAAGGGCAGCACATAGAATGACACCAGCAGAAAGTGAAGAGTTGAACAGACAAGTACATGAGTTATTGCAGAAGGGGTTGATTCGAGACAGTCTGAGTCGTTGTGCTGTACCTGCGGTATTAGCACCAAAGAAGAATGGAGAGTGGAGGATGTGTACAGATTCCAGAGCAATAAACAAGATCACAATCAAGTACAGGTTTCCATTGCCACGAATGGATGATATTATGGACTGTTTGAGTGGAGCTGTGTATTTCTCAAAGATAGATCTGAAAAGTGGATATCATCAGATTCGGATCAGGGAGGGAGATGAATGGAAGACTGCCTTCAAGACAAAGGAAGGACTGTATGAGTGGTTAGTCATGCTTTTTTGGGCTAACCAATGCACCGAGCCCTTTCATGCGGCTCATGAATGAGGTTCTGAAAGAATTTTTGGGTAAGTTGGTCATTATTTACCTAGATGATATTTTGATCTTTAGTAAGACATTGGATGAGCATATGATGCATATTCGTATGGTATTTGAGAAGTTGAGAGAAGAGAAATTGTTGATTAATTTGAAGAAGTGTAGTTTTGTGAAGAAAGAGTTAGTGTATTTGGGATTTGTAGTTTCAGCAGAAGGTCTAAAAATGGACCCAGAGAAGGTACAGGCTATCTTTGAATGGCCTACCCCTAGGAGTGCTACTGAGGTAAGATCTTTTCATGGTTTAGCTAGCTTTTACAGAAAGTTTATCAAAAATTTTAGCAGTATTTGTGGTCCCTTGACTGAAACAATGAGAGGGGACAGAAAAGAGTTTAAGTGGACTAATGGGGCAGAAAAGAGTTTTCAATTGTTGAAACAAAAAGTTACAGAACAACCAGTTTTAGCACTTCCAGATTTTAACAAGGTGTTTCAAGTAGATTGTGATGCTAGTGGTACTACAATAGGAGCTGTTATGAGCCAAAAAGGTAAACCTGTTGCTTATTTCAGTGAGAAGTTAAATGATGCCAAGAGGAAATATTCTGTTTATGATCAGAAATTTTATGCTATAGTTCAGGCATTAAAGAAGTGGAGACATTATCTGCTTCCTAAGGAGTTTGTTTTGTATACTGACCATCAAGCTTTGCAATATTTGAATAGTCAAGGAAAGTTGAATCAGAGGCATTTGAAATGGGTTGAGTTTTTGCAGAGTTATACATTTGTTTTGAAACACAGGAGTGGAAAGTCTAATAGGGTTGCAGATGCTCTTAGCAGAAGGCAACTATTGCTGACAGAAATACAGATTGCAGTGGTTGGGTTCAAGGAACTCAAGAATTTGTATCCAGAGGATCCTAATTTTGGTGAAGCTTGGAAAGCTTGTACAGAACCTGTTACTCTAGACAGGACGAAATGGTTGGATTTCATCATCCAGGATGATATGCTATTCAGAGGGAGTCAGTTGTGCATTCCATGAAGTTCTATGAGGGAGAATCTCATCAAGGAGAAGCATAGCGGAGGATTGGCTGGACATTTTGGTCATGATAAAACCCTTGGTTTGGTTAGTGAGAATAATTATTGGCCACAGTTGCAGCAAGATGTGAAAAAGTTTGTACAGAGTTGTAGAGTATGTCAGATGGTGAAAGGAGTGAAGTAGAATACAAGATTGTATCAGCCATTACCTGTACCAGAGAAGCCTTGGGAGGATATCAGCATGGACTTTGTTCTTGGTTTACCGAGGACTCAGTGGGGGACATGATTCAATTTTTGTAGTGGTTGACAGATTTTCAAAGATGGCACATTTCATTCCCTGCAAGAAGACTAATGACGCTGTTCATGTAGCAGAATTGTTTTTCAGAGAAGTAGTGAGAGTTCATGGTTTGCCAAAGACCATAGTTTCAGATTGAGATACTAAGTTTGTTGGATATTTTTGGCGTACCTTGTGGAAGAAGTTGAAGACATATTTGAAGTTCAGTTCATCACATCATCCCCAGACTGATGGACAGACAGAGGTGGTGAATAGGAGTTTGGGAAATTTGCTGAGATGCTTGGTTGGAGATAAGCCAACAGGATGGGATTTGATTTTACCACAGGTGGAATTTGCATACAATAATTCTGTCAACAGGAGCACTGGTAAATCACCATTCCAGATTGTATATGGAAGTAGTCCAAGAAATGCATCTGAATTGAGGAAGATAGATAAAGGAGAAATAAGTAGTGCTGAAGCTGAGGATTTTGCAAAACACTTGAAGAACATCCATGGGGAGGTGAGGAAGCATATTACCAAGATGAACGCACAGTATAAGGCTAAGGCAGATGAGAAAAGGAGGTATAAGGAATTTCATGTTGGTGATGAAGTCATGGTTCATTTGCGGAAGGAGCGGTTTCCAGTTGGTACATATAACAAGCTGAAAATGAAGAAGTTTGGACCATGTAGGATACTGAAGAAACATGATTCAGGAAACACATATGAGGTAGAATTGCCTACTGAGCTAAATATTTCACTAGTGTTTAACATTTCAGATCTGACAGAGTATCATGAAGGAGGTGTTGAAGATGAGATCACAGCAGCACAATGGAGTATTCCAGCAACTAGTTCAGACACTAAAGAGATCGAAGATATACTGGATAGTCATGTTGGCAGAAGCACAAGGAACAGGACATATGAAGAATATCTGGTCAAGTGGAAAGGATGACCTGTTGAAGATTCATCATGGCTGACAAAGGCGGAGGTTAGCCATCTTGGTTTTCCTCTGCACACTTGAGTCGTGACAGGGTCACTTCTCAAATTACCCCGGGTGTCTGATGCAGGAGCATCCTGGGTGTAAGAGCAATCTTGCATCAACCAAAAATATTTCTATTTTTATTCAATAAGGGCTATTTTGTGCAGAGCTACTATTTATGGAAAGTTACTATTTTTGGTAATTTTCGTATGTGCTCAGAATGATCTGATTTCTTTCTTGGAGGTTCATTTTGGTCATATAAGTTTGCCAGCAAAGTTTCATGGCTAGATCAGGTGTAGTTTTGGAGATATTGAAGATTTTCGGTACTGGCAGCAGGGTACAGAAACTTCAAACTTAGTTTTGAAGGCTTTAGAGGCCCCGGATGAGGTCAAAAATTTGGGTGACAAGCGCTTGCGCTGGTCAACCCTGTAGAGCGCTTCGTGGCATTTCTGAAATGGGGTTATAATAGTCAATCGGGTCAACTGGTGATGACTTATGATCTCCGGAAGTCGGGTCACCTGAAATGGCGAAAAATAATTTTCCTTCAAAATTTCTGTTCAGGTTTCAAAAGTTATTTTGAGCCGACTTTGATGTAATAAATTGAAAAATAAAATAATTCCAAGTTTGGTCGGCCCTTAGGGCTAAATTTCTGGAACCTTCTCGGGCGGTGGAAATTGCCTATATAAGGAAGGCTGTATTATTGTCTTAGGCAATTCAGAATAGTTCTGGGTAGTAGATCTGGGTAATAGTTCGAGGCTTTGTCCTACAGAATATTGTAAGGGAATGCCCATGTGGCTTTGCATGTTGTAATTCTAAAAATTTGTAATTCCACATTTGTGGAGATAATAAGAAGCCAATTTTCTGTTCTTGCATATTATTGTTGTTGTTTCTCTATGTCTGTTATGTGTTTGTGGTATTAAGGGGATCACCCTTCATCATACATATGTACATATGTATCTATATATACATACATACATATATATATATATATATATATATATATATATATATATATTATATATATATATATATATATATATATATATATATATATATATATATATATCTATGTATGTATGTATGTATGTATGTATGTATGTATGTATGTATGTATTCTCTAAAATAAAAATAGTTACATTTAATCAACCAAAAAAGACACCAAAATTTAAAATACAGATATGTACAAAAAAACAAAATAATAATAAATATACAACAATAATAGACAAACCTATGACAATTTGAACAAACAAAAAGAAAAATAATAAATAATAAAACTAAATAAAATTAATAATTTGAATGTCATTAAAAATATTAAACTTCAAATGCTTTCAAATATTTTAACACACATCTGAAAAAGCTCATATAGCTAAAACTATTTAACCAATCAAATTTTGGGAAACTAATGTAAATTAGAATATGTTTTTGTTATATTGTAGTTTTAAATTATTGATAGTTTTAAATTATTTAAATCTGGCTGAAGTTTGAAGTGTGACATAATTTTGAAATTTGCGCTAAGTTTGAAATTTTATGTAAGTCTAAAGCTTGACTTCTTTGTCATAGGTTGACTTATTTGTCATAGGTTGACTTTCTTTAAGATATTTCACTTTCAATGTAAAATTAAACTAAATTTATACATTTTTAATGGATTTGTATTCTTTTTCCATTTATTTGTAAAATTGAGTGTTATTTATTAAGCTCGACTTTATTCTCTAATTTTATTGAAGAAGTTTGAGTGTAATTCTAAAATTTAAATTAAATTGTTCCACTTTAAACCAAAGTTTTTAAGTATAGTGAGGAGATCCTTGAGATCAAATTTGAAACTTAAGTCAAATTTCAAACTTGGTCAAACATTAAATTTAATTGTTATTTTTTTCAAATTGATTAGAGTTTTCAAGTTTGATTTGAAACTTATAAATTAATTTTATTATTTAAATTTGATTTAATTTTTTAAATTTAATTTAAATATTATAAATATATTTAATTATTAAACTTTGAAATATTTTTTGAAATTTGATCTAATAATGTGTGAGTTAATTATGAAAGGTGAATTAAATTTTTTAAGTCTAATTAAATTATTAAATTACATCATTTAATAGAGTTCATACTTGAATAAAATGCTTGATAAGAAGGAAAGTTAAGTTTAATAATCTAATAGAAAATAATATTATTTAGTTTTCTTTTATATTACACAAAATTTACACAATTGAATCACTTATATTATGTAATATAAAAATGGTGAAAAAATTTATATTTCATTAAATTTCTAGATAAAAGTAATAAGAGAAATGTTTAACTCTATACTAAAAAAAATATAATATATTAGGCTCACTAATAGATGTCCAAGAAATATGAAAATCAAATTAAAAAAAGCAACATAAAAACACATGAAAGAATCTCTCAGCTTAACTAAAGTAATTCCAGTATTAAAATAATAAATAATATTTCTAGCAAAATGAATTTAAACGTGAAATAAGCTTAATTCCATATCTATATATTATTTTGATTGTATATATATTTCCTGCCTTCTTCCCTACATATCTATCATCCCTTGGCCTTTTTCTAATTAGCATAGGAACTCAACATTATTATATTCTAGTTTTAAATTATTGATATCTAACATAATGTTTCAAGGTAAAGGTGACACAATCTTGATTCCAACTCGATAGTTATAGGCATTCAATCCTCATTCATTGAAGCTAGTCGTTGACGTCATGTCTTTCTGTATTCTTGATAGCCTCTAACATCATCACATCTTTCTTCTCTTTCGCTTATGTAATCTAGATTGCAGCTGACGTCAGTTCATAGAATGCAGGAGTATTTTCAGTTCCTGAAGATCTTTCTTAGCCTTGGAGGAAATCCCTATTAGAGGAAATCCCTATCTGTGGAGATCTTTGGGATGTACGATGAAAGGGGTTTTTTCATTTATGTTTTTCGAGGCTATGTCTAAGAATAAATCTCTTGAGACGGCATGGTTTGGGAGATCTTGGATGATCTTCTTTAACTGGTTCTATGTGTTTCCTGCCTAGACCATTTCAAAGATTTATTATGCAATTGATTACCATTGGGAGTTAGCTTGTGTGGTCTTGGCTCATGTTTTTTGTACCTTGGACCTATCTTGGATCCTTCTCCTATAAGCAAATAAGGATTGGATGGACCATTTCAAAGTTGGAGTTGTTTTCCTTGCTGTTGGAGCTGTATTTTACTACTTTCTGCATGATGATTGCATGTCATGTAGCTGTTGATCCTTAATGAATTAGCCTTTTCACTCTTAAGGCCTTTAAGAAGACCTAAAATTCTATCTTTTTCCAAGACCAAAAATCCTAATTAATTATGAGTTGGGAGTTATGACCATTTTCCTTGGGTATCAATTTTCAGCACATTTCACGTGAAATGTGGAGTTTTTCATCTTGCATGGTTCTGTATGATAAGATGAGATGTTCCTAAGTTAGGAAAATGTTCTTGGATCATCTATGGACCTAAATTTAGCTTCACATCAAGTTTTTTTATTCTTTATTTATTTTTGGTTTACTCTTCCGGGATGGACCTATAATGTAATTAATACCTGATTGGCTGACTTGTGGCTTAGTTGGTTATATATTGAGAGCCTTGGTTAATGTAGAAGTAGTAGAGGAGGTGAATTAGGTGAGTAGTATTGGATTAGAGTAGAAGCATATTTGTGAATCTGGGAGTTTGTAGTAGAACAAGTGTCTTGAGGGCTTAGGATGACAAGAGGTTGTTTGTTGGCTTATGAGCACAAGTTTAGATTGTTCCTATTATTGGCTTCCTGTTGCATATCTAAACTAGTTGGTGGTTACATGGATCTTGCAAAATCATTCAGATACTTTGTAATCATTGTATAAGGCTAAAACCCAAAAGGCCTTATAGCCAAGCATGTTGAATGAAATTCTATTTTGAAGCATTATAATGTTGTATTCCATTGTGGTTGTTGATGTTATAAGTGTTGGTGTAGGTTTGGATTGTCCTTTATTGGATCCTTCATTCCTACCCTACATCAAGTAGTATTAGATCTTGAACATTCTGAGTATGTGGATAGAGTGTTGAAGGTGAGATAGTTTGCACTAGGACCTTAGATCGAAGATGCCTGAAGGAGAGTAGATTTGATGTGAGAGATAAAGATTTCCTTCAGTGAACAGATCATCGAATTGAGGTAGGTTGTGAAGATGGATAGTATATTGCTGAGTATGTGGAGGCAACTAGAATCTTGCAATTAGATCACTGAGAAGAGGTAGTTGTACTTTGAAAAGAACTTGATGGATAAGTTGGGTTAGTTTTGGCCTAAATTCAATCTGAGGATTGAAGAGATGATGAAATCTTGTTGGAAGGAAGTTGTTTGGCCAATTAAGATAATTATTCATAGAAAAAAAAACATTGAAGTTAAGGAAGAGGTGAAGGATGACTTCGCTAAAGATGATAAGGTATGTGTTAGTTTTCATGAGTAGATGGATGGATTTGGCATGAGAATTGTAGAGCATTTGGTTGGGCTTCATCAAATTTTTGCTAGTGAAGAGTTACTTTTTGCTGAACACCTTTGTGATGGTGGTGTTTTTGACTTGCTTTTATTTAGTGTTATTGTGTAGATCTTATTTACTGGTTGTGGACTTGAATTGTTAGTTGACAGTAATGAGTCTTATGATGAGTTGTAGAGATGGGATGTTGATGACGAGGGATTTCAGATTGATGTGGATCTGACTTTGGATCTACTTGTTGGGGAGTTGGATACTCTTGTTGCTGAGATGGATTGTGGGTGATTAGTGGTATGATGATTGGCTTATTTAGATTTGTATGGTCTTGATGTTTGAATGGATGAAGCATAGATGGTTGATTTTCTAATTTTTTCTCTTGTCCTTGATGGATTGGAAGTCTTTGGTGAAGATGAAGTTGATTGAAGATGAATATTTTGAGATTAAATTATGGGACATATTTTCAATTTACCTTAGTAGCCTGATGCAGGAGAATTTTGGGTTCCTGAAGGTCTTTCTTAGTCTAGGAAGAATTCCCTATGAGAGGGATACAATACTTTGTTTTGGGTAGCTTTCTGAGTTTCTGTATTGCAATGATCTATGGAGATATCTTGCATGTGAAATGAAAGGGATTTCTTCCTTTATGTTTGTAGAGGCTATGTCTAATAACTCATCTCTTGAGGTGGCATGGTTTGGGAGATCTTGGATGATCTTCTTTGACTAGTTTTGTGTGTTTCCTGTTTGGACCATTTGGAAGATTGGTTATTGAATTGATAACCATTGGGAGTTATCTTGTGTGGTCTTGGGCCATGGTTTTTGTGACTTGGACCTATTTTGAACCTTCTCCTATCAACATATAAGGATTGGATGGACCATTTCAAAGTTGGTGTTGTTTTCCTTGCTGTCAAAGCTGTATTTTCTTGCTTTCCTTTAATGAATCAGCATTTTATCTCTTAGGGCCTTTAAGAGGACCTAAAATAATATCTTTTTCCAAGACTACACATCCTAATTCATTATTATTTTTTAGTTATGACCATTTTCCTCAGGTATCAATTTTCAGCACGTTTCACATGAAACGTAGATTTTTTCATCTTGTGAAGTCTTGTATGATGAGATGGGATCTTGATAAGTTAGGGACATGTCCTTGGATCATGTGTGGACCTAAACATGGTTTCCTACCGATTTTTATTCATTCTTTATTTAGTTTTGGTTTACTCTTCCAGGATGGACCTATAATGTAATTAATGCCTAACTAGCCAACTTCTAGCTTAGCTAGTTATATATTGAGAGCCTTGGTTGATTTAGAAGTAGTAGAGGAGGAGAATTATATGAGTAGTATTATATTAGAGTAGAAGAAATGTTTTGAATCTAGAAGTTTGTAGCGGAACTAGTGGCTTGAGGGCTTAGGATGACAAGAGGTTGCTTGGTGGCTTGTGAGCACCAGTTTAGATCCTATCTTGGTTGTTCCTATCAGAGGCTACGTATTGCAGATCTTAACTAGTTGGTGGTTACCTGGATCTGGTGAGATCTTGTAGATACATTATAATTTCATTGTATAAGGTCAAAACCTGGAAGGCCTCATAGCCAGGCATGTTGAATGAAATTTTGTTTTGAAGCATTATATTATTATATTTGGTTATTGTTGTTGATGTTATAAGTAATGGTGTAGGTTTGGATTGTCCTTTATTGGAACCTCCATCCCTTCCCTACATCAACATATATCTTTCAGCTCAATGTTATGATGCTCTAGTAGTGACAACTAATTCTTTCGGTGATTTTGATGCCCTTGTAGTGAGAAGTGAGCTTTCCACTAAATACACACTCTATAACCCTATATAAGGGAAATGGTTACAATATTTACAATGGAGAAAATTAGAAGATCAATGAAAACACCAACAAGAAAATGAATAAATATAATGCATTGGGCAATTAGAATATTTAGTCCAACAAAGGTAATGGAAACAAACAACAGAACAATGGGAACCAAAGTGGGGGCACCAATAATTGGTAGAAAGCTAGTTTCAGGGACTGAGCAGTAAATTCTACGTAAATAAAACTCTAAGTATGTGTTGTGTCATGTCATTTATGTTTCGTTGTTGAGTTTTCCACTCAATACATGTTTTGAAAGCCTATCTAAGGAAGATAACTAAGTACGTGTGGTGCTCTATTGTTTATCTTAGTGTTTACGTGTTCCTATGTTTAAAATGCCTATCCCTTAGTATTTAATAGTTTGAATAGTACTTTGCCTATTTCTTTTCACAATTTAATAGATAAATTAATATAATTCAACTTTAAAGTATACAAAAAGGCAAAAAAGATAATTTAGACAATGGTGTTGAAACAAAGCAGTATATATTAGAATAGAATTAATTGACTTCACAAAAGCTGAGCAATCAACAAAAGAATAAATATGGACTATGCCATGCCTAGATTTTGAGGGTAACACCTATCTCTCACATGAAAATCTTATGACACTTTGATCACTTCAAAGATTTATATTGTCACAAAAGTATTTAATTGATGAAACTTTTAATAAATGTTTTTTATAACGTTACCAACAAAGACATAATCAACCTTTTTAAAGGTTCGAAAATCCATCACCCAATTTGGGCAATGTGAAATGAAGTAATGGGAAGTGTGATAAGACATGATATGGTCATCCTAAATGAGGAGTAAATAGAAATCAATCTATAAATCATTACTTGAGTATAAATAAATTAGAAATAATAAACTTTTACAATAGTATCTCTAGCTTATGAAAAATAGACAAGCACTTTATTAAATAACATTGGTAGTCTTTGAATCAAAAGAAATCTTGACATTAAAAAATATGTTGACTGTGTATTATTTGTTGAAAGGGAACTAAAGTAAAAACATACAAAATAGATCTTGGAAAGACTTGTGAATTGCGGATAACTCTAAAAATACCAAAATAAAATTAAGAGTTTTCCTTGCAATGTTGGAAGCCTGCATCTCATATTTTTTGAAGGTATATTGGCATTGACCACCAATATGTTAACATTCTTAACATATTAGTCAATGTTTTAGATCTAGAGTTACATGAAAACATGGGACTTATTTATCATTTAGGTTTCAATGAAATATGCATTTGCATTTTATTCCCCTTGTGTTTTCAAAAAATAAAATAAGACTACTGTACATATTTACATATGTACATGAGAATATATAAAGAAGAAAGACATGATTCCAACAATACATCTCCATATTCTATAATAAGTTTTTGGTATAGCATGTTAAACAAAAAAAATATTATAATTGTTTTCAAAGGAAAAAAGAATACAATTTGTTTATTTCATCTACATTTTGTTTATATTCTTAATATTTATTTCTTAAGAATCATGATGAGATTCCATGTCTATCATTGAATCAACTACATTCATTTATATCAGTTTGACCCATAAATACATATATACAAAAGTTTAAACAACTACATACATTTATATAAGTTTAATCCATAAGTAAATACATACACAAGTTCTTTGGAAAACACACACACACACACACACATGTGTGTGGTTTTTTTACATTATATGCATTATCTAGTGATTCTAATTACATATTGTTGGAAACTAAAATTGAAACAATTGTTGTATTTTCATTGATGTTACACCTTAATTGGTAAGATAGTTTCTACTTAGGAAAGTACTATATCTATTTGAGTGTTGCTAAGGGGCTAGGAAAGGTTGGTAACAATAGCACCTAAGGAAAGGTTGAGTTATCTTGATACTACAAAGTGTACTTGACTATGTTGCACAATGAGACAATGTATTGTTTATCTTAGTAAGACTGAAGACTAAACTGGTAGGCTTGAATCAAAAAAGAATGGGAAAATCATGTTCAAACCGAGTAATGTTAGAGTCGACTGAGTCAATGTATGCCGACCAAAATTATAATATCGACCGAACAACAGTTAATTGCAGAGAAAGATATTGTAAGCTAAGGAAATATTTTTAGTAATGACCAAGCTTTCTACATGAAGACCGAGTAGTTGATCACAATATTGACCGAGCATCAACAATTTTATATTTGAAGAGAATTTAATTTTGGAGCTGACATTATTGAATTCTTAGATTATGTAAAACATGTTGACTTTATTTATAGATTGTTTGAAAGCATTAAATGCACTGTAAAATGTTTTATTGTAAATCTTTAAGAGATTTGAGATGATTCTAGAAAAGGAGCCAAAGAACATGAAGCGGGTAGATTCAATGACTCTGACCTAACCCTAAGATCTACAAATGAGATTGAGCGGCATAAGATGAGTTAACCTAATTCAAGAAATTATAAAGGGAACTTGTGCGTTTGGATATGAAAGGAAGTGTTGAATATGCAAGTGCCTGGGTGAACAGAGAATGATGGAAGAGTAAAGTTTTACTGACTATTTAAGCAAAAAATAATGAAAGAGAATTGTGGTGATTGCTTGAAGAAAATTTTTGAGTAGATAAGAGATGGAGATGGAAAATTTTCAAAGTCAATAAACCAACATTAGTGTACGGAATCAGATTTGATATTTTCAAAGTGAGTTGTATATTTTTTAGATAAATATTGCTACTACTTTCTAACCATTGTAACAGTCAAAATCCTTTTAACAAAGGTTGACCAAATAGTCATATGTTAAATTCTTTGCACAAGGTTGCATTCTAATGGAGTGTATGTAAGTCCTATGATTAGGCTCACTTTAACAAGGTGATTGAAATCCTTTAACTGCGTCACACCTGATAGTCTATATTATAACCTTTGAGAGGGTTGGCTTTTTATCGAGCTCACTTCAGAAGAGTGCAAATAATAGTAGCATGTTACCAAGTCATTTTTCCCAAATTAGGTTTCCACTATAAATCTTGTTGTTGATACTTGTGTGAATGTTTTGGTTTGAACATTTCTATGTTTTACAAGTTAAGTTACAGCGGGGTAGTGGCCTGCATTATTGTATGTTTCTATTATTGAATCAGTGATGACCGAGTTTGTTTTGGTTATTGGATCTAATTTAAAGGAAAAGTTTTAAGTTTGTTTTATACATCAGGGCCTGAGAACAACTAATTAACCCCCCCTCTCTATTGTTCTAAGTCATATTAACAATTGGTATCAGAGCTTTGTTTCTTATTATTAGTGTTAACAGAAATCAAGTTTAAAGGGGCTTGAAGCAAATGATCAGGATGTATAAGAAGGAAGTACCGAAGCTAAATAAGGAAAACTTCCCTACATGGAAAAGCTTGATGAAGCTCTATCTGGTTGGTAATGGTGACTCTACAAAGTACTACATTTAAAATAGCTATGTCTCACCTGTCGCACCTTTGAATCCTAAAGAAATGAGAGCTAAGCAAGAACATAATCAGGCAAAGCTGGAAATTGCATCTGCCATAAGCTATCTAGAATTTGAGGACATTAAGGATAGCACAACTACTAAGGATATGTGGGACACACTTGCAAGCATCTATGGTGGTGACTTAAATGTACTGAAAGAAAAGGTTGAGACTCTTAGAGGTGGGTTTTATGAAATGAGAATGCAAGAAGGTGAAAACATTACACAATATTGTGGTAGAATAAAAGAAGTTATGAATGCTATTAGAGGAGAAAATGGGGCTATTGATGATGAAACTATAATTGGGAAAGTACTAAGAACCCTGCATCCTATATATAAAATTAAGATCTCAGCTATTCAAGAATCTAGATGTAACTTTACTAATGTGCTTACTTTGGAAAGTTTGGTTGGTAAGCTGAGTACTTTTCAACTCTCTAACTATGATAATTTCATTATAGGAAGCATTTGAAATGTTGAATTTGCTTTCAAGTCATAGCTAGTTCTGAACAAGCCAAAGAAAGAAAAAGAAAGATGCATAAGTGAAAGTGAAAGTGATAGTGACACATCTGATGAAGAACTAGAAGATCTAGAAGCTCTTATGGCTAGAAGACTAAGAAAGGGAAAAGAAAAGTATAAAGGTAAACTCCCTATTATATGTTTTGCATGCAGTAAAATTGGTCATATAGTTGCTAGATGTCCTGACAAGAAGGATAAACATTATGAAAGGAAAAGAAAACACAAAGACATAAAAGATGACAGAAGCTAGCAATGGAACAAAGACTATAAAGGAAAAGGTAAGAAATCTTGTTACATTGTTGAAGAAGAAACTGACATTGATAGTGATGATTTTGAAATTGACGTAGTCTATGTTGCAATGAAAGATGAATCTGATGAGGATGAGAAAAATGCATTGATATCCTATGTGAACAAGAATGATAAATGGATAATTGACAATGGTTGTTCACATGACATGACTGGTGACAAAAATAAGTTTGAGAACCTACATCATCACAGAGGTAAAAGTGTAAAATTTGGAAATGATGCACCATGTCTTGTTAGAGGAAAAGGTTTGATTAAACTGATTGATAAGATATCTTGTGAAAATGCATATTGGGTTAAAGGTATTAATTATAATTTGTTAATTGTTGCCCAGCTTAACAAAACTAGTTACTAAGTGGAATTTCATCACAAGCAAGCTAAAATATTTAATGCTACTGGAGAACTAATTGGAAGTGGAGATCATACTAGAGGTAATTTGTTCTATCTCAACCTATCTGAAGAAACATATTTAATTGCACAACTTGATGATATTTGGTTATGGCATAAAAGGTTGTGTCATGTTAACTTTGACAATTTGGTAGAGATAAGTAAGAAGAAAAAGGTAAGAGGTCTACCTAGATTGAAGAAACCTGAGAATGTGATGTTTAAGGAATGCCAGTTAGGAAAAATGACAATGTCAAGTTTTAAGAGAAAATCATTTACTTCTAAAAACATTTTAGATTTGGTTTATATGGACCTATGGGTGTACAAAGTTACTATGGTGCTAGATACTTTATCTTATTTGTTGATGATCATACCAGGATGATGCATGTGATGTTTATAAAAGAAAAATCTAAAGCTTTTGAATTCTTTAAGTGGTATTTGGCTAAGGTTGAGAAGGAGATAGGTAGGACCCTGAAATGTCTTAGATTTGATCGAGGTGGAGAATTTGCATCAAATAAATTTAATCTATTTTTAAATGATAGAGGAATTAAAAGATAGATGTCTGGACCTAGAACACCTCCAAATAATGGTATAGCAGAAAGGAGAAACAGATCTATCTTGGATTGTGCAAGGACATTGTTGATTGAAAATAATGTAGCACAGAGATACTGGAAAGAAACTATAAGCACTATTGTCTGCACTCTTAACTGGGTACAGATCAAAAAAGGTACAAATCTGACACCCTATGAATTATGGCATGGACATGCATCGAGTGTTAAATAATTTAGAATCTTTGGAATTAAGTGATATATATTAAAAGACACTAGGAATGGAAATTTTGATGCTAAGAGTGATGAAGGCATATTCCTAGCCTATTCCACAAAAAGTAAAGCTTATAAGTGTTTGGACTCTAACACTAACAAAATTGTGGAAAGTGTGAATGTCAAAATTGATGAGTATGCAAGAAAAAATGAAGCTGATAGAAAAAGAGAGCCAGAAGATTATAGAAGAAAAGGCAAGTAACAGACTTGCACCTGATGTTGAGTCTAAAGTAAGCAATGTCAAGCGATAGACAGATGTTGCTGAGCATCAGGAAAATAGTGCTGAGAGAGAAAAAGAACATGCCAAGCTACAATAAAATGCTGCTAAGTATTAGGAAGAGGTTTCTGAGCATTCAAAAGTGAATCAGACTTTGTACAGATCCATGATTGGAAAATTATAGTATGTTGTACATAGTAGACTAGATATTGCACTAGATGTTAGGATTGTGGCAAGATTCTCTCCCAATCCTAAGGAAACACACATGATGGCTGTAAAAAGAATTATGAGATACTTGAAAGGAACTGCTGACAATGGTCTATATTATAAGAAGGATGAAAAATTTGAACTGAGAGTTTATATAGATGCTGATTGAAAAGGAAATGTAGATGACAGAAAGAGTACTAGTGGTGGAGCTTTCTTTCTTGGATAGAGATTAGTCTCCTGGACAAGCAAGAAATAAATTGCATTTCCCAATCTACTGCCACGGCTGAGTATGTTGCTGCTACAGTAAACTGTTCAAATTTGATATGGATAAAATAATTGTTGATATGCATGAAAAAAGAAATGACTGAACCTATTATTATTTTATGTGACAAAACAAGTACTATCAATATTTCTAAGAATCTGGTGATGTACACTAAGACCAAGCACATTGCAATCAAGTATCACTACTTGAGAGAATTAGTACAAGAGAGAGAAGTCCGAATGGAATATGTGAATACAAAAGAACAATTAGTAGACATATTCACTAAATCTTTACCTAGAGAAGCTCATGAGTATTTGAGAAGTCAATTAGGGGTCCTTCCCCTAACTGAGGCTACCTAGAAAAGCTAGGAGCACTGCATCAAATGTGCTATAGCAGAATATTTGACAAATTGATGTAGAAGATTGTCACACTTTAGGGCTGGCCTAGAGTTGTGGAAAGAAGAAAAGACAAAGAATCAGTCATAAGCAAGATGAGAGAGGGAGAAACATTGAGTTGCACAAATATTATCTACATCTGATGGATGTATGTTTTTGTTGCTGCTTTAAAATTTTTGTCAAAGAAGGAGATGAACTGATATGATAACACATGACACTAAAAGATAAGAGGGAGATGAACTAAAATGAAGGATCAGGATAGAGGGAGATCTAAATACTTTTGATAGTCACAGAAGTGAGGCTTATAAGATTCTAAATTAGAATGAGGCTAAGGATATGATAAATAATTCTCTAACAAACATATAAGTTTTTTGGATTGGTTGGTAATCCATGTGTTATTGAGGTGATATAATATGGTGTTGCCATCAATGCCAAAGAGGGAGATTATTGGAAACTATAATTGAAACAATTATTGTATTGTCATTGATGTCAAACATTAATTTGTAAGATTGTTGCTACTTAGGAAAGTACTATATATATTTGAATGTTGCTAAGGGGCTAGACAAGGTTGGTAACAATAGCACCTAAGGAAAGGTTGAGTTATCTTGATACTACAAAGTGTACTTGACTATGTCATACAATGATGAGATAATGTATTGTTTATCTTAGTAAGACTGAAGACTAAACTGGTAGGCTTCACCGAGAAAAGAATGGAAAAATCATGTTTAAGTTGAGTAATGTTAGTGTCGACCGAGTCAATGTATGCTAAGAAAATTATAATGTCAAGCGAACAAAAGTTAATTGTTGAGGAAGATAGTGTAAGCCGAGGAAACATTTTTGGTAATAATTGAGATTTCTACATGAAGACTAAGTAGTTGAACATAGTATTGATTGAGCATCAACAATTTTATAGTTGAAGAGAATTTAATTTTGGAGCCGACATTGTTGAATTCTTGGATTATGTAAAATGTGTTGACTTTATTTATTGATTATTTGAAAGCATTAAATGCACTGTAAAATATTTTATTGTAAATCTTGTTAGGCCATTTTTCTGTCATATCAAAAATCTTGTGAAAATGGCCTCCTCCCTGCAAGTGTTTGTCAAATGTCCTGCCTCATGCTTTTTATTATTGTCACCTTGCTTCAGTCCAAACTGCATCTCCTAATTTAACAAACCCAGAAAGATATTCAAATTCTAAGTTCTACTGGAAATGTTTTCAAAATTTACCACAGTGTCAAAAACCCATAGTGTTTTTGAAAGTCCATGATGTTTCCAATTTATGTGTTTTCAGCCTTCATTGTTTTCAACATTGTGCTTCCTCCTTTTGTGCGCTTATCTTTCAATCTGTCGAAAACTTTATGTTTTTTCATCAAAAACATTGTGTGTTTTCAACCTCGCACTAGTTCCCTATTTGCTGGCATTTCCTAAGTGCACAAGTGTGATGGGTGGTGGGCCTAGGTTTTCAAAGGCTCTTCTCTGATTAGTTGTCACATGGCTGCATGTCAAACTTTTCTAACATGCGATCATGCGACTGATTGCCATCTATCCGCATGGGTCTCAGCTCTTCGCAGTTGATGGCATTTCATTAGTGGGCCGAGGAGATGCAGAGAAGGAGGCCGACATGTGGTAGCCTTTGATTAGCTATCGCATGGTCACATAGCCCAATTTTTGGCTATGTGATCATGTGACCGCTTGCCACGTGTCCATGGGGCCCATTGGTGGAAGGGTGGTGGTTGCAATTCTGTTGTCCCAGAGGTGGTTATGTGGCAGCCTTTGGTTGGCTATCACATGATCACATAGCCTAGTTTTTGGCTATGTGATCATGCGACCAAGTGCTATGTGGTGTTGGGGCTCAGTAGCGGGTGATGAGGCATATTTCAGGTGCTGTGGTAGTTTTTTATTGGCCGGCGGGTGGTGGTGTTATGTTCATGCGGCGGTAGGTAGCGGCGGTGGTTTGCTAGCGGTTAGTCGCATGTTCACATAGCCTTTTGCAAGGCTATGCGATCATGCAACTAACATTTTCTATTGACTTCATGCGCTCGCGACAAGGTTGCAGTCTGTGGGTGGTCGCATAGCCCATTTCCAAGTTATGTGATCATGTGACGAGGTGCCATGTGTCTTGGGGCCTGTTTGTGGCTGTTTGGTGGGCTCGGTGGTAGGTGGTGTCATGGTGGTTTCTAGTTGGTCCGAGCTAGCAAGGTGGTGGATTTGAATGTTGGCCTAGGTGGGGGTTTCTCAGTGGTAACTTGACAGTCGGTAGGTTGCATGTTTGCGGCTTGTCGCATGTTTGTGTAAGCTAGTTTCCCAGCTTGCGAACATGTGACAAACCTTGTTGTGGTAGCAATAGTGTCCGTAGTTAAGAGAAGGTAATGCAAGTGGCATGTCGCATGTTTGCATAGCCCATTTCTGGGGTATCTGATCATGTGACAACTGTTTGGCATCACCATTGCGTAGTTAGCCCGAGGTGCTTGGGTGCTTAAAAACATGAAGGCCACGAGTGGATTTAACCATTGTGGTTCAAATTCAAATTTCTCTTCGAACATTTACAGTGACTAAAAAGGACCAAAATTGATGATAGGAAGGGCCTGGGTTGGTGAAACTGATCTTCTCCGCTGCTCTAGTGTGCTCTAGGGTGTGAGATGTTTACAAAAGAGGAGTGTCTTACCATAGGGGAATAAATGAAATGTACCGAAGGTAGTTGTGGAGTCACTTCTAGTTTAAATTTTGCAAAATTTTAATTGATCATCGGTGCCTTTCAGAGATTCTTTCATGATTGAAGATCAAGTGTTAATTGCATTCAGGGCTTAGTGTTTTCCCTCTGAATTGTATCAAATTTTGAAATGCTTAATTGAAGGAAAACTCTAACCATGGTTACCCTTAGCTTGTTGCATCCTGACTTTTGTGGGATTTCAAGGTAACCATGGGTATATATGTTGTTTTTGCTGATTAACAAAGGGTTCCAGTTTAGAGTTCCTTTCTGGTTCCATGAAAAGTTTTGTTCTATAGATTTCCCCTTCTCTCTGCATATAGGGTGTTTTGTTTTCATTGCTGGTTCAAAAAATACAATGCATGCTGCAACAGATTTGTCTTATGTATGAGGACTTAATTTATTCTTACTATCACCAAGTTATGTCCATTTGAATTCTGAATGCATTAATCATACATCAAGGGTGTTTGATTTGTCTATTTGCATTGCCTATGTGTTTTAAAGTGGAGTTATGTTCGTAGAGGTAACTGGTTCAGGGTTAGTGTTTGTGCATGTATGAGCTGAGATATCAAGGATAGGTCATGCTTGTCTTCTAGTGGATGCTAGTTAATGTATTGTCCTTTCATAGGTCTCCTCTAAGGGGAGGGTCAAAATCCTTTGATGGATAATAGCATGCTTGAATGTACAGGTGGGTGTTAAGTTGAGGTTTGGTCATGGTGTGTGATTGATGTCAGGCATCAACACATTGACCATATTGTTTTCTTATTTCATAGATGTCCCTTGCAATATTGTATTTGACTCTATGGCCCATTGGATAAGGCACTAGTCTATTAGAGACTTAGGAAATCTTAGGGAACCTTTATATCCTCTTAAAATCATTTCCCTTCAGCTCCACCCTTTCCCTTTCTTGTTGTTAGGATAGGTTTCTAGCTTTCAGTCTCATTCCATGCAAGTAGGGCTATTGCATGAGATTTTATATCATTGGGGTAGAGGATACCTATAGGATATTGATTGCTATTTCACATCAATCTATTTGTAGGCCTTTGGTTTGTCATGAGGTGTCTTGAGTGTGCAGATGAGGCAATACCCACTTGAGTGAATGTGGAGCTCAAAGAAGAAGGAGGATTTCTCTCTATCCTCATCAAATGGTTTGTTTTCCTTATCAAGCTTGAGTGCCTAACCTGTGTTTCAAGCCTAACCATTTTATTCAAGTTTGGTCCTGCAAGGAGAAGAACCAACAAAATGGTGACTCTACTAGGGAGACCACAAGGAAAACCTATTAAGGAGCTCTGGTTGTAGTCATATTGAATTATTTAAAATCTTATTGACCAGATTAGTTTAGCTCATCCGAGTCACCAACAAAATGGCAACTCCGCTGGGTAGAACATAAGGAAAACCTATTAAGGAGCTCTGGTTGTAGTCATATTGAAGTATTCAAAATCTTATTGACCAGATTGGTTTAGCCCATCTAAGTCACCAATAAAATGGTGACTTTGCTAGGGAGAACACAAGAAAAATGTATTAAGGAGCTCTGGTTGTAATCATATTGAAGTATTCAAAATCTTATTAACCAGATTGGTTTGGCCCATCCAAGTCACCAACAAAATGGTGACTCAGCTAGGGAGAACACAAGGAAAACCTATTAAGAAGCTCTAGTTGTAGTCATATTGAAGTATTCAAAATCTTATTGACCAGATTAGTTTGGCCCATCCGAGTCACTAGCAAAATGGTGACTCTACTAGGGAAGAAGTAAAAGACAGCACGTTTTTTTGCTTGGCTGGATCATCCCAGAGTTTGGTTAAAAGATCATAGAGTCTGAAGTAAAAAACACATTAGTTAATCATAGTGTAAACTTGGCACTGTGTGGGAACAAGTTTTAAAGACCAAAAAAATGGTGACTCTGCTGAAGAAAACACAAGGAAAACCTATTAAGGAGCTCTGGTTGCAGTCATATTGAAGTATTCAAAATCTTATTGACCAAATTGGTTTGGCCCATCCGAGTCACCAACAAAATGGTGACTCTGTTGGGGAGAACACAAGGAAAACCTATTAAGGAGCTCTAGTTGTAGTCATATTGAAGTATTCAAAATCTTATTGACCAGATTAGTTTGGCCCATCTGAGTCACCAACAAAACGGTGACTCTGCTAGGGAAGAAGTAAAAGACAGTAGAGTTTTTCTACTTGGCTAGATCATCCCAGATTTTGGTTAAAAGATCATAGAGTTTGAAGTAAAAAATACATTAGTGATATTTTCTCACTTAGTTGTGAGTGGCAGCTTTGATCTGTCTTTGTTTGATCAGTGCATTTTCTTGATAGACAGTGTTATCCTGGTGAGTTTTAGTTGGTTGAAAGAGATACACAAATTAGTGAAATATTTCTTCTCTAAGGAGGTGGCAGCTCTACATTGCAAAATCTGATGGAGTCTAATGGTGAGCTCTAGATCTGCCATGACTTCCTAGTCAACAAAGTTTTTGCTGCAAAACTTCCAATTATTTATGATTAAAATGTTTCCCTATCAAGTGTATAGCACTATTGTAAAGGGATGAGTTGTAGTGGGTAGTTCCTCATGGAGGAATATAGGCCCTTTTGTTTTGATGGCATTGAGGGTGCCCCTAATGAGTTTGCTGCTAAAGATGGGAAGTGCTTGCCTAAATTCATGGCTGATGGATCTATTTCTGCAAGCTAGCATGTTGATAATGTTATGGGTCTTTTTGGAGATATGGATATTGAGCATGAAGATATTACCATGAGGTTATTTGTGCATAAATTTTCTGATGGTGCAAGGAAGTGGTTCTTGTCCTTGCTTTCATGTTCAATCCCTTCTTGGGATGTGTTGAGAGCTAAGTTTGTTGAGAATTTTGATAAAGTGGTTTCTCTCAAGAAGGAGTTAGCAAGGTTGAAAATGGTGAACCGACAGTTAGTAGAGGATATAAGATTGCTAAGACTGGTGGCTCCTGACAATGTTCATGAGGAGGCCAGTGTTTATGATGTTGATTCTCACTATGCAGAGAGTGTTGACTATGAAGCTGATTCTGAGATTAGTGCATATGAGGATGTTGAAGATGAATCTGAGGATGATAGTATTTCCTTTTTATCTGCAGATTTTTCTTCTTGTCAACATGAGAAGGCATTTTCCTTATCCTGGTTTGATGATGTTTTGTGTGAGGAGGAGAATATTGAATATGATGCAGATGATGATTCCTGCATAGATTGCTTCATACAAAATGATTTAAAGCCAATGTTTTCCATTTTTGTCTTTCATAAGAATGATGTTTGCAATAACAAGGATGTAGCTAATGAAGAGGAAAATGATGCCCAAATTCCATTAAGTAGTGAGAAGATATCGACACTCTTGGCTGATGATTTCCAAAGGTGTGCACCTTGTGTGGGATTTGATTTGTAGCTCCCATGTGATATACACTTTGACACTGATAATGAGAATAGTGTTCAAAGTGACCATGAAGATCCATGTATATTAGTTTTCCCCTCTAGTAGTGACCCTGCAGAAGAAGAGGTAGAAGGACATAATAGTTTGTTTTCCTATCATCAAGATTGCAGTGATGAACAAGTCTTCTGTTCAAGTTCTTTTCCTTCTTTTTCAGATATGATAGTGAAGAAGACCTTCACTTGGTTCATGATGCAGTCAGTGAAGACACCATGGAGGAACCAAGTTGCTTAGTGGCCGAGGCAATGTATGAAGGTAAATCTAAGGATACAAGTCCTTTTCAGCGAGGTAACTCTGATGTAATGCATGATGCTCAGTATGTTTCATTTTATGATACATTATTAGATAAAATTTTTGCTTCCAGTCAGCAGGAAGAAGTAGATGATGTTTCCTACTTCTTAGAATATGAATGTGAGTATGATGGTTGTGACTGGAAAAGAATGGGCAATTATCATTATAGTTCCATTCTTCATCCCATGATTATTCACATATGCTTGCAGCAAGGTGGTCATGAAATTTTCAGGTGGCTGGTTGTATATGTGGATGAAAATCAGACCTTTGATTCAGAGGGGTCATTGATTTCATTTTGGTGGCCTGGGGCCATCAAGTAAAGTTGTAAATCTTGAAAATTCTATAAATATTATTTCCCTTTCCTATTGTGTGTTTCTTTCCTGGCTTGTTCCCTACATTTTTTGAGGTCCCTACCTTTTTGTCTAGTTGGTGGTCTGCTCTCCTAGAAGTCCTAAATTCTTGCATGGGCACAAGTTACCCATCGTCCCCAACTAGAGCCACTGTTAGGCCATTTTTCTGTCATAGCAAAAATCTTGTGAAAATGGCCTCCTCGCTGCAAGTGTTTGTCAAATGTCCTGCCTCATGCTCTTTATTGTTGTCACCTTGCTTTAGTCCAAATTGCATCTCCTAATTTGCCAAAACCACAAAGATATTCAAATTCTAAGGTTTGTTGAAAATGTTTTCAAAATTTGCCATAGTGTCGAAAACCCACAGTGTTTCTGAAAGTCCATGATGTTTTCAGTCTGTGTGTTTTCAGCCTTCATTGTTTTCAACACTATGCTTCCTTCTTTTGTATGCTTATCTTTTGGCCTATTGGAAACTTTGTGTGTTTTTTATCTTTTTTCATCAAAAACATTGTGTGTTTTCGACCTCGCACTAGTTCTTTGTTTGCTAGCATTTCCTAAGTGCACAAGTGCGATGGGTGGTGGGCCTAGGTTTTCAAAGGCTCTTCTCTGATTGGTTGTTGCATGGCCACATACTAGAATTTTATGACATGCAATCATGTGACCACTTGCCATATGTCCACATGTGTCTCAGCTCTTCACGGTTGATGGTGTTTCATTGGTGGGCCCAGGAGATGTAGAGGAGGTGAACATCTATTAACTTGTGATTGACTATCACATGGTCGCATAGCATAGTTTTTGGCTATGTGATCATGTTACCACTTGCTAGATGTCCATGGGGCCCATTGGCGAAAGGGTGGTGGTTGCAGTTTCGTGGTCCTGGAGGTGGTTACGTGGTGGCCTTTGGTTGGCTATTGCATGATCATATAGCCCAGTTTTTGGCTATGCAATCATGCGACCGGGTGCCACGTGGTGTTGTGGCCCAATAGCGGGTGATGGGGCATCTTCTAGGTGCACTAGTGGTTTTCTATTGGCCAGCAGGGGGTGGTGTTATCTTCATGCGGTGGCAAGTAGTGGTGGTGGTTTACTAGTGGTTAGTCACATGTTCGCATAGCCTTTTGCAAGGCTATGTGATCATGCAACTAACATTTTCTATTGACTTCATGCGGTCATAGCATGGTTGCAGTTTGTGGGTGGTTGCATATTTCCATAGCCCATTTCTGGGCTATGCAATCATGTGACGAGGTGCCATGTGTTCTGGGGCCCATTTGTGGCTATTTGGTGGGCTCAGTGGTAGGTGGTGTTGTGGTGGTTTCTGGTTGGTCCGAGCTGGCAAGGTGGTGGATTTGAATGTGGGCCCAGGTGGGGGTTTCTCCGTTGTAACTTGATAGTCAGTAGGTTGCATGTTTGTAGCTTGTCACATGTTCATGCAAGCCAATTTTCTAGCTTGTGAACATGAGACAAACCTTGTTGTGGTAGCCATAGTGTCGACGGTTAAGAGAAGGTAATGGAAGTGGCATGTCGCATGTTCACATAGCCCATTTCTAGGCTATGCGATCATGTGACAATTATTTGGTATTGCCATTGCAGAGTTAGCCCGAGGTGCTTGGGTGGTTAAAAACATGAAGCCCGCGAGTGGATGTAGCCATTGTGGTTCAAATTCAAATTTCTCTGTGAATGTTTCTAGTGACCAGAAAGGACCAAAATTGATGACAAGAAGGGCCTGGGTTGGTGAAACTGATCTTCTCCACCACTCTAGTGTGCTCCAAGGTGTGAGATGTTTGTAGAAGAGGAGTGTCTTGCTGTAGGGGAATAAATGCAATGTACCAAAGGCAGTTGCGGGGTCACTTCCAGTTTGAATTTTGTAGAATTTTGATTAATTTTTGGTGTCTTTCAGATATTCTTTCATGATTGAAGATCAAGTGTTAATTGCATTTAGGTCTTAGTATTTTCCCTCTGAATTGTATTAGATTTTGAAATGCCTAATTGATGGAAAACTCTAACCATGGTTACCCTTAGCTTGTTGCATCCTGACTTGTGTGAGATTTCAAGGTAACCATGGGTATATATGTTGTTTTTTCTGATTAACAAAGGGTTCTAGTGTAGAGTTCCTTTCTGGTTCCATGAAAGGTTCTGTTCTGTAGATTTCCCCTTCTCTATGCATATAGGGTGGTTTGTTTCCATTGCTGGTTCAGAGAATACAATGAATGTTGTAGTAGATTTGTCTTATGTATGAGGACTCAATTTATTCTTACTATCACCAAGCTATCTCCATTTGAATTTTGAATGCATTAATCATACATCAAGGGTGTTTGATTTGTCTATTTAGATTTCCTAAGTGTTTGCAAGTGGAATTATCTTCGTAGAGGTAACTGGTTCAGGGTTAGTGTTTGTGCATGTTGTTAGGCCAATTTTCTATCATAGAAAAATCTTATGAGATTGGCCTCTCCCCTGCAAGTGTTTGTCAAATGTCCTACCCTATGCTCTTTATGTGTGACCTTGCTTCAGCCCATGTCGCATCTGCTAAATCACCAAACCTAAAAGTCTTTCAAATTCTAAGGTTCACGGGAAGCATTTTTAAAGTTCTACCATAGTGTCAAAAATGCACAGTGTTTTCAAAAATCCATGATTTTTTTGACCTTTGTGTTGTTTTCAACCTTGTGCTTCCTATTTTGTGTTCTTATCCTTTGGCATCAAAAACTCTGTATTTTCGGTCTTTCTCTATGTCGAAAACATTGTGTGTTTTCTATCTTAGTCTTAACTATGCAAGTGTGATAGGTTGTGGGCCCAGGTTTTCAAAGGGCTCTTTGTGATTGGCTATCGCATGGCTGCATATCAAACTTTTCTGACATGTGATCATACAACTACTTGCCACCTGTGCATGTGGGTCTCAGCTCTTCACAGTTGGTCTGGTTGTGGTTTTGTGGTCCCAGAGGTAGTTACATGGTGGACTTTGATTGGCTGTTGCATGGTCACATAGCCTAATTTTTTTCTATGCGATCATGCGACCTGGTGCCATGTGGTGTTGTAGCTTGGTAGCGGGTGATGGGGCATTTTTTGGGTGTAGCGAGTGGTAGTGTTATCTTGATGTGGTAGTGGTTTCAAAAGTGGACATGTGGCAACCTGTGATTGGTTATCGCATGGTCGCATGGCCTAGTTTTTGGCTATGCAATCATACGACCGCTTACCACATGTCCCTCACGCCCATCGTCAGAGTGGTGCTAGTTGGAGTTTGGCTAGCGGTTATGGTGGTGGTCTGTGGGTGGTTGCATGTTCGCATAGCCCATTTTTGGGCTATGCAATCATGTGATGATGTGCCACATGTCCTAGGGCCCATTTGTGGCTATTTGGTGGGCTCAGTGGTAGGTGGTGTCATGGCGGTCTCCGATTGGTCCAGCTGGCAGGATGTTAGGGTTTGAATGTGAGCCTAGGTGGAGGTATCTTGGTGGTGATTTTAATGGTCGGTAGGTTGCATATTTGTGGCTTGTCGCATGTTTGTGTAAGCTAGTTTCCTAGCTTGTGAACATGCGACAAATCCTATTGTAACAAGCGATGGTATTGACAGTTAAGAGAAGGTAGTGGGAAGTAGCGTGTTGCATGTTCGCATAGCCCATCTTTGGGCTATGCAATCATGTGACAACTATTTGGCATTGCTATTGCAGAGTTAGCCTGAGGGTGAACAGTCAAGGAATGCAAAGCCCATGAAGTGCAATGTAGCTATTCATTTTCAAATTTGAATTTCTGAGAACTTTCAGCGACCAGAAAGTACAAAATTTATGGAATTCATTGTAGAAATGACCTTGTTCGGTGAGAAGTGACTGGTTTTCTATTTGTGGTGTGGTCTAGGGTGTCGCTGGATTATTTGCAGAGCTTGTAACATTACAGTTGTGTGCTCAAGGCATGTTGCAGGGTGTCCTTTTGAGCCTAGTTTTGTTATCCCTTGTACTTGTAGAGAATATTTTCATGATTGTGGATTAGTTTTGGTTTCTTCTTTCTTGATTTTGATGTGTTTCCCACCCCTATAATAACTTTTAGACCATTTCCAACAGGTTGGGTGGTTGAGACCCTGACCCTAGTTGTCTGAAGCTTGTTGCATCCGATCTTGAGGATCCTAAGGCAGCTAGTGGTATAAATGGCAGGTTGTTCAATTTTGTAAGGGTTCCTTCTTCTGCGAATTTTGGTGGAGAATTGGTTCCAAGTTAAGGGTCAATTTCCTATAGATTTTCTCCTTCTCTTTGCATATAGGGTGTTCTTCTTTCTCTTGTTGGTTCAGAGAATACAATGCATGTTGTAACAGATTTGTCTTATGTATAAGAAGTGAATATATTCTTACTATTACCAAGCTATCTTCATTTGAATTTTGAGTCCATTAATCATACATCAAGGGTGTTTGATTTGTCTATTTGCATTGCCTACGTGTTTGCAAGTGGAGTTATCTTCATGGAAGTAACTAGTTCAGGGTTAGTTTTTATGCATGTATGAGCTGAACTATCAATGATAGGTCATGCTTGTCTTTCAGTGGATGCTAGTTAATGTATTGTCTATTTATAGGTCTCTTTTAAGGGGAGGGTTAAAATCTTTTGATGGATAATAACATGCTTGAATGCACAGGTGGGTGTTAAGTTGAGGTTTGGTCATGCTGTGTGATTGATGTCAGACATCAACACATTGAGCATATTGTGTTCTTATTTCATAGTTGTCTCTTATAGTAGGGTATTTGACTCTGTGGCCCATTGGATAAGGCACTGGTCTATCAGGGACTTAGGGTATCTCAGGGGTCCCTTCAAGTCCATCTAAAATCATTTCCTTTCAGTTCCACCCTTTAACTTTCATGTTGTTAGGATAGGTTTCTGGCTTTCAATCTCATTCCATGAAAATAGGGCTATTGCATGAGAGTTTCTATCATTGGGGTATAGGATACCTATAGGATATTGATTGCTATTCCACATTAATCTATCTGTAGGCATTTGGTTTTTTCATGAGGTGTGTTGAATGTGCAGATAAGGAAATACCCACCTGAGTGATGTGTAGCTCAAAGTATAGAAGGATCTCTCTTTGATCCTTGTTAGTTGGCCCTTTTTCCTATCAGTTTTGGAGTGTTGAGTGAATGTGACACTAGCCTTGTCAATCCTAATGCCAAGCTAACCTTTGAAGAAAAGGAAACACCAAAAAAATAGTGACTCTATTGGAGAGAACACAAGGAAAACTTATTAAGGAGCTCTGGTTGCAGTCATATTGAAGTATTCAAAATTTTATTGACCAGATTGGTCTTTCCCATCCGAGTCACCAACAAGATGGTGACTCTACTGGGGAGAGTCTAGAATAGAGTCAAATACAAAAACAAGCTTTTGCTAAACTTTCTCACCTAGTTGTGAGTGGCGGCTCTAAGTTCTTTGTTTGATCAGTGTATTTCCTAATAGACAGTGTGTTTATTCTGGTTCTATTTTGGTTGATTGGAAAAAGATTCAAGAAAGGAACATTTTTCTCTCAGGGGGGTGGCAGCTCTACATTGCAAAGTTATCTGATGGAGTTTCAAGGTGAGCTCTAGATCTGCCCTACCTTCCAGTCAACAAGGTCTTCTGCTGCAAGACTCCAAGGTACTTCTCAAGTTTTAAAGGTTCCTTGTAAAGTGATCAAGCACTAAAAGAAAGATAAGGTGTGAGTAGAGGTTAGCATAATTCAAGTTCTCTATTGCAGCTTTGGGAAAATTATGTGAAAGTATTGCATTAAGTTTAATGGATAAGTTGAATCAGGAGCTAGCTTTCCTTGAGGAGGGCATCCTTAGGGATTACATAAGATTAGTAAGGCTGAAGGTGGGAAGTAGAAAGGATTTATCCGTTTCCTTGTTCTATGATAAGTTTTGTGAAGTATATGATGAGCTTCCTAAGGATGTTGAGTTTCTTGAATTTGACTTCATTGCTTTATTCCTGGAACTCTATTTTCCTGAGTCAACCAGTTGGTCAAATGCCTTGTGGGAAGATTATTATGTATGTATCAGGGATTGGATACTTAGTGATGACAACCTTGAGCTTGAGGATGCACTTAGGGTCATGTCCTTAAGTGCTGATATTGAGAATGATAAAATTTATGAAGGAGATGTGTCAGGTGTTGACACTCTTTCTTGCAGTCATGAGAGTGATTCCTTTCCTCAATATGGGGCAGAGAGTTTATGCAATCAATCAGATGAAGACAATGGGATTGATGAATATGTTTCTGATGATTGTATGTCAGAGGAGGGTGTTCTTGTGGACAGTTGTTCACTTCACAGTGAACAAATTTCAAATTTATTATCTTGTGAGTATCTCAGATATTTAGGGGGTGATGGCTCTAAGTTCCTACATCTAGCACACATTGATTTTGACTGAGAGCATGAGTCAAAAAGTTTTGAATTTGACATGTGTGCCTTTGATTCTTTTTCTGCCCCCATATTACTAGATATCATCCAAGATGCTCCTATTTTTGATGCTCCCTTTTCATTAGAGATCCTCTCATGTAATGACCCTACAGAAGAAGAGGTAGAAGGATATGATAGTGTGTTTTACTATCATCAAGATTGCAGTGATGAACAAGTCTTTTGTTCAAGTTCTTTTCCTTGTTTTTCAAGATATGACAATGAAGAAAACCTTCACTTGGTTCATGATGCAATCAGTGAAGACACCATGGAGGAACCAAGTTGCTCAGTGGCTGAAGCAATGTATGAAAGTAAATTAGAGGATTCAAGTCCTTTTCAGCCAGGTAACTCTGATGTAATGCATGATGCTAAGTATGTTTCATTTTCTGATGCATTACTAGAGAAAAAATTTTCTTCCAGTTAGCAGGAAGAAGTAGATGATGTTCCCTAGTTCTTAGAATTTGAATATGAATATGGTGGTTGTGACTGGAAAAGCATGGGCAGTTATCATTATACTTCTATTCTTCAGCCCATGGTTATTCACATATGCTTCCAGCAAGGTGGTCATGAAATTTTTAGATGGCTAGTTGCATATGTGGATGAAAATTAGAGCTTTGATTCAGGGGGGTCATTGATTTAATTTTGGTGGCCTGGGGCCATGAAGTGAATTTGTAAAGTTGTAAATCTTGTAAATTTTGTAAATAGTCTTTCCCTTTTCTATTGTGTTCTTTTCCTTCCTTTTCCTTGTGTTTTTTAGTTCCCTGCCTTTTTGTCCAGTTGGTGGTCTGCTCTCCCAAAAATCCTAAATTCTTGCATGGCCACAAGTTACCCATCGTCCCCAGACAGAGCCACTATTAGGCCAATTTTCTATCATAGAAAAATCTTATGAGATTGGCCTCTCCCCTACAAGTGTTTGTCAAATGTCCTGGCCTGTGCTCTTTATGTGTCACCTTGCTTCAGCCCATGTCACGTCTGCTAAATCACGAAACCTGAAAGTCTTTCAAATTCTAAGGTTTGTGGGAAGTATTTTTAAAGTTTTGCCAAAGTGTCAAAAATCCATAGTGTTTTCAAAAATCTATGATGTTTTCAACCTTTGTGTTATTTTCAACCTTGTGCTTCCTATTTTTTGCGCTTATCCTTTGGCATCAAAAATACTCTATGTTTTCAGTCTTTCTCTATGTCAAAAATGTTGTGTTTTCGACCTTGGTCTTGACTGCGTAGGTGTGATGGGTGGTGGGCCCAGGTTTTCAAAGGGCTCTTTATGATTAGCTGTCGCATGGCTACATGTTAGACTTTTTTGACATGCAATCATGCGACCGCTTGCCACCTGTCCATGTGGGTCCCAGCTCTTCGTAGTTAGTCTGGTTGCAGTTTTGTGGTCCCAAAGGTGATTACATGATGACCTTTGTTTAGCTATCACATGGTCGCATAGTACATTTTTTGGCTATGCGATGATGTAACCAGGTGCGACATGGTGTTGGGGCCCGATAGCAGGTGATGGGGCATTTTTTGGGTGTGGCGGGTGGTGGTGTTATCTTCATGTGGTAGTGGTTCTGAAAGCAGACATCTGTCAACTTTTGATTGGCTGTCGCATGGTTGCATAGCCCAATTTTTGGCTATGCAATCATGTGACTACTTACCATGTGTCTCTGGGGCCCATTGGCAGACTGGTGCTGGTTGCAGTTTGGCTAGTGGTTGTAGTTACAGTCTGGGGGTGGTCTCATGTTCGCATAGCCCATTTTTGGGCTATGCAATCATGTGACGAGGTGCCATGTCTCATGGGCCCATTTGTGGTTGTTTAGTGGGCTCGATGGCAGGTGGTGTCATGGCGGTCTCTGATTGGTCCATGCTGGAGGGATTTTAGGGTTTGAACATGGGCCTAGGTGGGGGTATCTCAGTGGCATTTTTAATAGTCAGTAGGTTGCATGTTTGCAGCTTGTTGCATGTTCATGTAAGCGAGTTTCCCAGCTTGCGAACATGTGACAAATCCTATTATGGCGAGCGGCAGCATTGATAGTTAAGAGAAGGTAGTGGGAAGTGGCGTGTTGCATGTTCGCATAGCCCATTTCCTGGCTATGCGATCATGCGACAACTATTTGGCATCGCTATTGCAAAGTTAGCTTGAGGGCAAACGGTCAAGGAATACAAAGCCCGCGAAGTGCAAAGTATCTGTTCATTTTCAAATTTGAATTTCTGAGAACTTCCAGCAACCAGAAAGTACCAAATTTATAGAATTCATTACAGAAATGACCCTGTTCGATGAGAAGTGACTGGTTTTCTATTTGCAGTGTTGTCCAAGGTGTGGTTGGATTATTTGCAGAGCTTGTACCATTGCAGTTTTGTGCTCAAGACATGTTGCAAGGTGTCTTTTTGTGCCTAGTTTTTTGATCCCTTGTACTTGAAGAGAAGATTTCAATGAGTGTGGATAATTTTTGGTTTCTTCTATCTTGATTTTGATGTGTTTTCCACCCCTGTAATAACTTTTAGACCATTTTTAGCAGGTTGGGTGGTTGAGACCCTGACCCTAGTTGTCTGAAGCTTGTTGCATCTGATCTTGAGGATCCCAAGGCAGCTAGTGGTATAAATGGCAGGTTGTTCAATTTTGTAAGGGTTCCTTCTTTTATGAATTTTGGAGGAGAATTGGTTCCAAGTGAAGGGTCCATTTCCTGTAAATTTTCTCCTTCTCTCTACATATAGGGTGTTCTTCTTTCTCTTGTTAGTTTAGAGAATACAGTGCATGTTGTAACAAATTTGTGTTATGTATAAGAAGTGAATATATTTTTACTGTTACCGAGCTATCTCCATTTGAATTCTGAGTCCATTAATCATACATTAAGTGTGTTTTATGTGTCTATATGCATTTCCTACGTGTTTGCAAGTGGAGTTATCTTCACAGAGGTAACTAGTTTAGGGTTTGTGTTTATGTATGTATGAGCTAAAATATCAAGGATAGGTCATGCTTGTCTTCTGGTGGATGCTGGTTAATGTATTGTCTATTTATAGGTCTCTTCGAAGGGGAGGGCTAAAATCCTTTGATGGATAATAACATGCTTGAATGCACAGGTGGGTGTTAAGTTGAGGTTTGGTCATGCTGTGTGATTGATGTCAGGCATCAACACATTGAGCATATTGTGTTGTTGTTTCATAGCTGTCTCTTGCAGCAGGGTATTTGACTCAGTGGCCCATTGGATAAGGCACTAGTCTATTAGGGACTTGGGGTATCTTAGGGGTCCCCTCAAATCCATTTAAAATCATTTCCTTTCAGTTCCACCCTTTCCCTTTCATGTTGTTAGGATAGGTTTCTGGCTTCAATCTCATTCCATGCAAATAGGGCTATTGCATGAGACTTTCTATCATTGGGGTACAGGATACCTATAGGAGATTGATTTCTATTCTATATTAATTTGTCTACAGACCTTTGGTTTTTTCATGAGGTGTGTTGAATGTACAGATAAGGTAATACCTACCTGAGTGATGTGGAGCTCAAAGTGTAGAAGGATCTCTCTTTGATCCTCATCAGTTGGCCCTTTTTCCTGTCAGTTTTGGAGTGTTGAGTGAATGTGACACTAGCCTTGTCAATCCTAATGCCAAGCTGATCTTTGAAGAAAAGGAAACACCAACAAGATGGTGACTCTGTTGGGGAGAACACAAGGAAAACATATTAAAGAGTTGTGGTTGCAGTCATATTGAAGTATTCAAAATCTTGTTGACCAAATTGGTTTGGCCCATCTGAGTCACCAACAAGATGGTGACTCTATTGGGGAGATTTTAGAATAGAGTCAAATAAAAAGCAAGCTTTTGCTAAACTTTCTCATCTAGTTGTGAGTGGGGGCTCTGAGTTCTTTTTTTGGTCAGTGTATTTCCTGATAGACAGTGTGTTTATCCTGGTTCTATTTTGGTTGATTGGAAAAAAATTTAAGAAAGGAACATTTTCCTCTTATGGGGATGGTAGCTCTACATTGCAAAGTTATTTGATGGAGTTTCAAGGTGAGCTCTAGATCTACCCTGCCTTCCAGTCAACGAGGTCTTCCGCTACAAGACTCCCAGGTACTTCTCAAGTTTTAAAGGTTCCTTATAAAGTGATCAAGCACTAAAAGAAGGATAAGGTGTGAGTAGAGGTCAACATACTTCAAGTTCTTTGTTGTAGCTTTGGCAAAATTATGTGGAAGTATTGCATTAAGTTTAATGGATAAGTTGAATGAAGAGCTGGCTTTCCTTGAGCAAAGCATCCTTAGTGATTACATAAGATTAGTAAAGATGAAGGTGGGAAGTAGAAATAATTTATCTATTTCCTTGTTCTATGATAGGTTTTGTGAAGTATATGATGAGCTTCCCGAGGATGTTGAGTTTTCTAAATTTGACTTCATTGGTTTATTTTTGGAACTCTATTTTCCTGAGTCAACCAGTTGGTCAAATGCCTTGTGGGAAGAGTATTATGTATGTATCAGGGATTGGATACTTAGTGATGATAGCCTTGAGCTTGAGGATGCACTTAAGGTCATGTCCTTAAGTGATGATATTGAGAATGATGAAATTTATGGACATGTGTCAAGTGTTGACACTCTTTCTTGCAGTCATGAGAGTGATGCCTTTTCTTAATATGCAGCAGAGAGTTTATGTAGTCAATCACATGAAGAGGATGGGATTGATGAATATGTTGTTGATGATTGTATGTCAAAGGAGGGTGTTCTTGTGGATAGCTGTTCACTTCATAGTGAACAAATTTTAGATTTATTATCTTGTGAGTATCTCATATATTTAGGGGGTGATGGCTCTGAGTTCCTACATCCAGCACACATTGATTTTGATAGAGACCATGAGTCAAAAGGTTTTGAGTTTGACATGTGTGCCTTTGATTCTTTTTCTACCCCCACATTACTAGATAGCATCTAGGATGCTCCTATTTTTGATGCTCCCTTTTCATCAGAGATCCCCTCATGTAATGATCCTGTAGAAGAAGATGTAGAAGGATATGATAGTGTGTTTTCCTATCATCAAGATTGTAGTGATGAACAAGTCTTTTGTTCAAGTTCTTTTCCTTCTTTTTCTAGATATGACAGTGAAGAAGACCTTCACTTGGTTCATGATTCAATCAGTGAAGACACCATGGAGGAACCAAGTTGCTCAGTTGCTAAAGTAATGTATGAAGGTAAATTAGATGTTTCAAGTCCTTTTCAGCTAGGTAACTTTGATGTAATGCATGATGGTCAGTATGTTTCATTTTCTAATGCATTACTAGATAAAATTTTTGCTTCTAGTCAGTAGGAAGAAGTAGATGATGTTCCCTACTTCTTAGAATTTGAATATGAATATGGTGGTTGTGACTGGAAAACCATGGGCAGTTATCATTATAGTTCTATTCTTTAGCCCATGGTTATGCACATATGCTTGCAGCAAGGTGGTCATGAAATTTTTAGATAGCTAGTTGCATATGTGGATGAAAATCAGACCTTTGATTTAGGGGGGTCATTGATTTCATTTTGGTGGCCTGGGGCTATCAACTAAATTTGTAAAGTTGTAAATCTTGTAAATTTTGTAAATAGTCTTTCCCTTTCTTGTTGTGTGCTTTTCCTTCCTGTTCCCTACATTTTTTGAGTTCCCTACCTTTTTGTCCAATTGGTGGTCTACTCTCCCAGAAATCTTGAATTCTCACATGGCCACAAGCTACCCATCATCCCCAGACAGAGCCACTATTAGGCCAATTTTCTATCATAGAAAAATCTTATGAGATTGGCCTCTCCCCTGCAAGTGTTTATCAAATGTCCTACCATGTGCTCTTTATGTGTCACCTTGCTTCAGCCCATGTCACGGCTGCTAAATCACCAAACTTGAAAGTCTTTCAAATTCTAAGGTCCGCTGGAAGCATTTTTAAAGTTCGGCCACAGTGTCGATAACCCACAACATTTTCAAAAATCCATGATGTTTTTGACCTTTCTATTATTTTCGACCTTGTGCTTCCTATTTTGTGCGCTTATCCTTTGGCATCGAAAACTCTCTTTGTTTTTTGTCTTTCTCTATGTTGAAAATGTTGTGTGTTTTTGACCTTGGTCTTAACTGCACAGGTGTGATGGGTGGTGGACCTAGGTTTTCAAAGGGCTCTTTGTGATTGGCTGTCGCATGGCCGCATGTCAAACTTTTCTGACATGTGATCATGCGACCACTTGCCACCTGTCCATGTGGGTCCTGGCCCTTTGCATTTGGTCTAGTTGCAGTTCTGTGGTCCTGGAGGTGGTTACATCATGGCCTTTGACTGGCTGTCAGATGGTTGCATAGCCTAATTTTTGGCTATGCAATCATGCAACTAGGTGCCACATGGTGTTGAGTCCCGGTAGCAGGTGATGGGGCATTTTCCTAGTGTGGCGGGTGATGGTGTTATCTTCATGTGATAGTGGTTCTAAAAGTGGACATGTGGCAACCTATGATTGGCTATTGCATGGTCATATAGCCTAGTTTTTGGCTATGTGATCATGCGACCACTTATCATGTGTCCCTGGGGCCCATCGACAGAGTGGTGCTGGTTACAGTTTGGCTGGCGGTTACGGTTGTGGTCTGCGGGTGCTCGCATGTTTGCATAGCCCATTTCTGGGCTATGGGATCATGCGACAAGGCGCCATGTGTCCTAGGGCCCATTTGTGGCTGTTCGGTGGGCTCGATGGTAGGTGGTGTCATGGTGGTCTCCGGTTGGTCCGTGCCGGCAGGATGTTAGGGTTTGAATGCAGGCCTAGGTGGGGCTATCTCGATGATTATTTTAACTGTCAGCAAGTTGCATGTTTGTGGTTTGTCGCATGTTTGTGTAAGCTAGTTTCCCAGCTTGTGAACATGTGACAAATCCTATTGTGGCAAGCGGTGGCGTAGACAATTAAGAGAAGGTAGTGGGAAGTGGTGTGTTGCATGTTCACATAGCCCATTTTTGGGCTATGCAATCATGTGACAATTGTTTGGTGTTGCTATTGTGGAGTTAGCCTAAGGGTGAATGGTCAAGAAATACAAAGCTCACGAAGTGCAAAGTAGCCGTTCATTTTCAAATTTCAATTTTTGAGAACTTCTAGTGACCAGAAAGTACCAAATTTAGGGAATTCATTGCAGAAATGACCCTGTTCGGTGAGAAGTGACTGGTTTTCTATTTGTGGTGTGGTCTAGGGTGTGATTGGATTGTTTGGAGAGCTTGTATCATTGCAGTTGTGTGCTCAAGGCATGTTGCAGGGTGTCCTTTTGAGCCCAATTTTGTGATCCCTTGTACTTGCAAAGAAGATTTTCATGATTGTGGATCAGTTCTGGTTTCTTCTTTCCTAATTTTGATGTGTTTCTCACCCCTGTAATAAATTTTAGACCATTTCTAGTAGGTTGGGTGGTTGAGACCCTAACCCTAGCTATCTGAAGCTTGTTGCATCCAATCTTGAGGATCCCAAGGCAGCTAGTGCTATAAATGGCAGGATGTTCAATTTTGTAAGGGTTCCTTCTTCTACAAATTTTGGAGGAGAATTGGTTCCAAGTGAAGGGTCCATTTCTTGTAGATTTTCTCCTTCTCTCTGCATATAGGGTGTTCTTCTTTCTCTTTTTGGTTCAAAGAATATAGTACATGTTATAAGAGATTTGTGTTACGTATAAGAAGTGAATATATTCTTACTGTTACCAAGCTATCTCCATTTGAATTCTGAGTCCATTAATCATACATCAAGGGTGTTTTATTTGTCTATTTGCATTGCCTACGTGTTTACAAGTGGAGTTATCTTCATAGAGGTAACTGGTTCAGGGTTAGTGTTTATGCATGTATTAGTTGAAATATCAAGGATAGGTCATGCTTGTCTTCCAATGGATGTTGGTTAATACATTGTCTATTTATAGGTCTCTTCTAAGGGGAGGGTTAAAATCCTTTGATGGATAATAACATGCTTGAATGCACAGGTGGGTGTTAAGTTGAGGTTTGTTCATGGTGTGTGATTGATGTCAGGCATCAACACATTGAGCATATTATGTTCTTATTTCATAGCTATCTCTTGCAGTAGGGTATTTGACTCTATGGCTATTGGATAAGGCACTAGTCTATCAAGGACTTAGGGTATCTCAGGGGTCCCTTCAAATCCATTTAAAATCATTTTTTTTTAGTTCCACCCTTTCCCTTTCATGTTGTTAGGATAGGTTTCTAGCTTTCAATCTCATTCCATGCAAATAGGGCTATTGCATGAGACTTTCTATCATTGAGGTATAGGATACCTATAGGAGATTGATTGCTATTCCACATTAATCTATCTATAGGCCTTTGGTTTTTTTATGAGGTGTCTTGAATGTGAAGATAAGGCATTACCCACCTAAGTGATGTGGAGCTCAAAGTGTAGAAGGGTCTCTCTTTGATCCTTGTTAGTTGGCCCTTTTTCCTGTCAATTTTGGAGTGTTGAGTGAATGTGACACTAGCCCTATCAATCTTAATGCCAAGATGAAAATTGGGGAAAAGGAAACACCAACACATGTATGAGTAGAGATATCAAGGATAGGTCATGCTTGTGTTCCAGTGGATGTTGGTTAATGTATTGTCCTTTCATAGGTCTCTTCTAAGGGGAGGGTCAAAATCCTTTGATGGATAATAGCATGCTTGAATGCATAGGTGGGTGTTAAGTTGAGGTTAGGTCATGATGTGTGATTGATGTTAGGCATCAACAAATTGAGCATATTGTTTTCTTATTTCATAGTTGTCCCTTGCAATATTGTATTTGACTCTATGGCCCATTGGATACGGCACTGGTCTATCAGAGACTTAGAGAATCTCAAGGAACCTTTCAATCCTTTTAAAATCATTTCCCTTCAACTCTACCCTTTCCCTTTCTTGTTGTTAGGATAGGTTTCTAGCTTTCAGTCTCATTCCATGTATGTAGGGCTATGGCATGAGATTTTCTATCATTGGGGTACAGGATACCTATAGGAGATTGATGGCTATTCCACATCAATCTGTGTGTAGGCCTTTGGTTTGTCATGAGGTGTCTTGAGTGTGTAGATGAGGCAATACCCACCTGAGTGAATGTGGAGCTCAAAGGAGTATTTCTCTCTATCCTCATCAATTAGTTTGTTTTCCTTGTCAAGCTTGAGTGCCTAACCTATGTTTCAAGCTCAACCATTTTATTCAAGTTTGGTCCTGCAAAGAGAAGAACCAACAAATCTTTAAGAGATTTGAGATGATTCTAGGGAAAGATCCAAAGAACATGAAGCGAGTAGATTCAAGGAATCTAACCTAACCCTAAGAGCTATGAATGAGATTGTGCAACATAAGATGAGTTAACCTAATTGAGGAAAGTATAAAGGGAACTTGTGCATTTGGATATGAAAGGAAGTGTTGGATATGCAAGTGCATGGGTGAATAGAGAATGCTAGAAGACTAAAGCTTTACTAACTGTTTAAGTAGAAAAGGCTGAAGGAGAATTGTGGTGATTGCTTGAAGAAAATTTCTGAGAAGATCAGAGATGGAGATGAAAAAGTATCAAAGTCAGTAAACCAGCATTAGTGTATGAAATTAGATCTGATATTTGCAAAGTGAGGTGTATATTTTTTAGATAAATATTGCTGCTACTTTCTAACCATTATAATAGTCAAAATCCTTTTAACAAAGGTTGACCTAATAGTTATATGTTAAATCCTTTGAACAAGGTTGCATTCTAATGGAGTGTATGCAATTCCTATGACTAGGCTCACTTTTAACAGGGTGATTGAAATCTTTTAATCAGGTCACACCTGACAGTGTGTATTGTAACCTTTGATAGAGTTGGCTTTTTACCAAGCTCACTTCAAAATAGTGAAAATAATACTAGCATGATACAAAATGGTTTTTCCCAAATTGGGTTTCCACTATAAATCCTGGTGTTGATACTTGTGTGAATGTTTTGGTTTGAACATTTCTATGTTTTACAAGTTAAGTTACAGCTAGGTAGTGGACTGCATTATTGTATGTTTCTATTATTGAATCAGTGATGACCAAGTTTGTTTTGGTTATTCCATCTGATTTAAAGGAAAAAAATTTAAGTTTGTTTTATACATCAGGACCTGAGAACAACTGACTCACCCCCCCCCCCCTCTATTGTTCTAAATCATATTAAAACATACTTTGATAGTGTCCATCATAATTTGAACATATATTATTCATTACATTATAAGACTTTGGTGGTGTATTTAAGTCTTTTTATCTCAATTAAATTAATGTCATACCTTAGTTATAGGTTTGACTTCTTTAGTTATTTTGTTTAATCAATATCTCTTAAGTACATTGGCCCTATTTGATAATCATTGGTCTTTTGTATATTTTTATTTATCATTCCTTGATGTCAAAAAAAAATTGACAATTCAAGTGACGTATTGGCACTCTCAAAATTTGGCCCAAATTTGGAGTGACCAATTCAAAATGTTCTCTAAAGAAAGGTGAGTACCCTTGAAAACTTTTTGAAGAGACCTAATTGGTATGATTGTAAAAGACATCTTGATGATTTTCATGAGATACAACTTAGGGAACATGTTCAACACCTTTCATTTGACATATGGAGTGGGTTCCAGCTCCTAAATTTTAAGTCTGACATGGTTAGGGAATAGCCATCTTGAGCTGTTCGCTCAAATCTGCATTTTTTGCCAAAGTGTCAATTTATTGTAGTAGGCCTTGTTTATGCTTTAATATTTGGTGTCCTATTAGGTTTCATAGTCTGCCACTTTGGGAATGTTTATAATGTATATCAAAGAGATTATTTTTTAGAGCTTAGTCCATTTTAAGTCCGTTTGATAGGTTTTTGGATTCCCCAAATTTGGCTTCCTAGAATTGTCCTGTTAGTCTATTCTGCCCAATTTTCTGAGTGGCCCTGTTTGACTGATTTCAACTTTTGACCTTGTGACCCAATCAAGAAAATTCCTATTGTAATATAGTCCAGTGGTCAAATAATTCATTTGTTTCAATTTTTAGGTCACGAGGCATTCATTTGGTCAGATTCCTAAGCCTATTCCATTTGCAGTTTCTATCAATGTGCTAGACTGTCAAATGCAGATTTTTGGATGACCTACTTTGAGGTCCTTCTATTTGTACCTAGTTGAATGGCCTACATAATTGAGTGTCCACCTATGTTGCAAACTTGAAAGTATACCTTCCTATAGATTTTTAGACTCACACCAATCCATTTATCCACTTTTCCAGAGCATTTCCATTTCCAATTTATTTAAAATTTCATTGAATATGTAGAATTCAAAATTAAGTGGCCTACTTTGAGCTTTCACTTTTTATACCCGGTTTGAGTTTTTTGAAGAATTGAAGGTTGTTCTACATTAAAAACATGGAAATGTTCTGCCATGAAGATTTTTAGGCCATGCTGAATCCGTTTGTCCAGTTTGCAAATCCAATTCCGTTTGCAGTTTCTAACATTTTGATGCAGATCAGTTGGTTAAGTTTAGTTGGAAGCCCTATTTATGGTGTTATATATTGAATAGCATGACTGATCACATCAATAAAATGGTGCCTCTATATTTTAGAGAAAATTTACTTCAAGTTTGTAAAGTCTCAGGTCATGAGGGTTTTATATGCATAGTTTCCCAGATGCTTTTCATTGGAAGAAATCAAATTTTCTCATGATTTCTTGTACTATTTTTCCAAGTGGCTATTTTTGGGGGTCTTCCATATGAGTTTGGGTTATCATCAAGAGACATTTTTCTGGATTCATACTCACCATATGACATATTTTCAATATCCAGAAGCTCAGATTTTCATGAGTTAATTTGATGTCTTCTCAAGGGAAAATCTAGAGGCAATTTGTGCTATCTTCACATCTACATCTGCACATGTTTTCAGAATTGTCTATTTTGATCAGGGATATCTTGCATTCAAAAATAATTTTAATAAAGTCCTTTGCATGTGTGCTCATTCTAGTTGGATGAATTATTTTTCCAAGATTCATGGTTCCTTGATGCACTTTGGTAAGTTTTGAAGGGTGATTCTGGAGACCGTTTATTCATGTTGAACATTTTGCAAGAATATAAAACTTGTTTAATGACCACTGGTTTAATGATTTATGGTTTGATTGCATTGAAGACCCATGGAGGGAAGCTAGTGCTCTAGAAGTTACATTTCAAGTTGATGATGAAAATAACATTTGATAGGCAATTACTATGGCACTGACTTATTTGTATGAACATCACCCAAAGCTCAGTGATAGTATTGCTTTACAGCTTCTTCCAGTTGCATTATTTTATGATCTTCAGGTAAAAGGCTATACTTGGGGTATTCATTTCAAAGTCTCCATGTGCTGATAATACCCAAGAAATTCAATATGCTCGAAGAAGTATATGTTAGTGGATTGCCTCTTGCTATCAATTAATTAATCTTTTAGTTGGGTGCATGAGTAGCCAGTAGGAGCTAGAGATTGTGTAAAAGCTCACATATTGGGAAAAGTAAGGTATGTTGTGGCACTTGTTTTTAAAAAAAGCATACAGGTCACATCTAGAAAGAGAAGCTGCCAGTGTGGTGTAAGGGTACTGTTGGTAGCTTTTCCTTGTAGGACCAAACTTGAATAAAAAGGTGGGCTTGACCCTCAAATTAGGCAGTCAAGTTTGACAAGAAAATTGAACCAATTGATGAGGATAGAGAACATCCTCCTTCTTCTTTGAGCTCCACATCACTCAGACATGTATTGCCTTATCTTCACACTCAAGACACCTTATGATAAACAATAGGCCTATAGATAGATTATTATGGAATAGTCTTCAAACCCCTATGGGTATCCTGTACCCCAATAAAACCAAGATCTCATGCAATAGCCCTATTTTCATAGAATGAATCTGAAAACTAGAGACCTATACTAACAACATGAAATGGAAAGGGTGGAACTGAAAGTAAATGATTTGAAGATTGGTTGAAGGACCCCTGAGATGTCCTAAGTCCCTGATAGACTAGTGCCTTATCCAATAGGTGATAGAGTCAAATACCCTATTCCAATAGATAGCTATGAAACAAGAAGACAATGTACTCAATGTGTTGATGCCTAACATCAATCACACACCATGACCAAACTTCACTTTAACAATGCACTTGTATATCAAAGTATGTTATTACCCATTCAAAGGATTTTAACCCTGCCCTTAAAAGAGACCTATAAATAGATAATAGATTAACCAGCATCCACTAGAAGACAAGCATGGCATATCTTTGATACCTCAGCTCATACATACATGAAAACTAATCCTAAACTAGTTATCTCTATGAAGATAACTCCACTTGCAAACACATAGGCAATGCAAATAGAAAAATCAAACACCCTTGATGTATGATTAATGAATTCAAGATTCAAATGGAGATAGCTTGATAATAGTAAGAATATATCGAATCCTCATACATAAGACAAACCAATTACAACATGTATCACATTCCCTGAACCAACAAAGGAAAGAAGAATACCCTATATGCATAGAAGTAGAGAAAATCTACAGGAAAAGGACCCTTCATGGAACCAGTTCTCCTCAAAATTGCAGAAGAAGGAACCCTTACAAAATCAAAACTTTTCACCATTTATACCACTAGCTTCCTTCGAATTCCAAAGAATTTAGGATGCAACAAGCTTCAGATAGCTAGGGTTAGGGTTTCAACAACTACACCAACCCTAATTACAACAAAAATTACTACAGGGGCAGGAAACCAAGCAAGCTCAGAGAAATAGATCCAAAAAGATCCGCAATCATGAAGATCTATGAGATCAGGAAAGAGAACAAAGAATTTAGCCATAAAAACCAGTCTATCCGGCCACCTATAGCACAAAACCATCCCTCATAGTACAACAAAACATCCTGTAGCAATCGATGATGGCAACTTGGACCACACTGCAACCATCTGAAAGTCATTTTCACCAACTTTGGCAATTTGATCAATAAATTTCAGTCCTTTTTGTTGTGAAAAACCTTCTACAAATTCAAATTTGAAAAATAATGACTACCTTATGGCGCTTGCAGTAAATCAGCAGTCAAAATTTGAATCTTGATCAACTTTAAGTTATGATCATCTGATCTTTCTTTTCACGGTCTTTTATGATCTTAACTCAACCAGACACCTTAGGTTTACCTCCAACGACCACGCGACAAGGAAAATCCTATTTGCGAAGTGAAATATTAACTCACCACTTAACCCCATGACTTAGAGAACAAAGGAGATCTAACCTACCCCGGTTACATCTGGTGATCTAGTGACAAAAGGCTTTCTCTAGTTCGTAGAACATTTTATGTCACCGCTAAAATATTTAGCGATCACACGACCTTCCTTCGCTGAATCACCAATCATTTTGGAACACTGCCAATTCTTCTTGTGAATGAGCAAACCCATTGAATTTTGTCAGACCGCTAACCTTACTTATCCAGACCGCTCAAACCTTTTGACCCCACCTGGTCCCTCTATATGCCACTTTTCATTATGTCATTCATTGCTGCCGCTTGGTCACACTGACATAGGACCCACCTTCTGTAATCCTTATAATCTGATGGTAGGTGTAAGATCTCATAGCTCTGACAAAACTCATGAGAACTTATGTCGACCATAGATCATGTCCTTGTCACGAATCTCTTTGACAACAACCCCACCTGGCCCCATCATCCATGCCGACCAATAAAATTTGAACAATCCTACACCACCTAGAAAATGGCCCCAATGAGAACGTTAAGCTGCTTGGAAGATCAGATGGCTGGTGCAAGATCTGAAAGGCTCAAAAGATTCTATGCACTTACACACCAACCGTCGATCAAGAATCATCTGATTGAGATACTGGGCCCACCTGACAACATGTCTAGCTCACACAAGATGGACCAATCATAGTACAACAAATCAACATATCTAGCAGATGGACTTGCCAAAAAAGAAGGTTTCATCATACAAAAGAATCAATGGTTGTCTCAAAATCTCATACGTATGACACATCTCATAAGAATTTACACCCACCATTGATTCACTGCAAGTGTCACGACCCTCTGACAAGCCGACAACCCAGGAGCCACTGACAACTGCCAATGCTTTAAAAGATGGACCAATAAGATGTCACCATTTGTGCATACATGTCAATGGACCCACCTATTTGAGAAGCTCTGTCAAAACAGAGAATCAACGACCGACATAAGATCTCAAGCTCCAGACAAATCCTATAAGAACTTACGCTAACTGTTAGATTGAGATGTTGTCAGAAGACTAGGCCTAGGAAAATATTAAGCAAGAACATATGAAAAATTAAATTGCAGGACTTAGGCATTTTAGGAAAATTAGGCGCTGAGGACCCTAGGAAATATTAAAGGCTGCCGAGAGTAGAAACTTAGGAAAATAAATCAAAGGGGGCCGACATAAAACTTTAGTCGCATGATGACAAGACATGAAAAAGGTTCATGCAATCACATGACAAAGAGGTCACTGATTTTAACACATGCATTAAAGGACCTTTAAGTGGCCTGAATAAAGTAACATCAAATTAGAACAAGGCTAAGGCATAACAAAAGGTTTTAAATGTAACGGCTAGTTTTGAATATTTTGCTTAGGGATTTACCCAGAGACATGAAAAATGATATAGAGACTAGGGGAAAGATGCCAGGGCCATGAAATTTTTTCAGAGGTAGACCATTTTCTAAGGAATTTAGCTGTGACATGAAAATGGGCTAACAAGTACCCTTCACAAGACACAAATGGATGTGACCCACATAGGTGGTTGTTTAGTTGCCAAAGTAATACAGATTTATGCATCTCTCAAGTATGTGTGAGGTCTGAAGGCAAAATCCATGCAAAAAATGGAGGTTCTACGCAATATCAGAAACCAATGCAATAAGGGAGTCCACACAGGTGCTAATGAATTGGAGACAACTCATGATTTCACTAGTTTTGCACAAGTAATAGAGGAAGACAACATAAGGGAAGTTGCCTTGCGCAAGGTAAAGGCATGCCCTACCAATTAATATAATACTTGAGCAAGTTTGAGTGGCTTTTTGGGCTACTGTAGGAATTTAGGAAGAGGATTCACACACCATTAACAGGTGTGTGAGGTGTTTCCACCCAGAGATCACCAAGCCCCATGCAAAAGACAAAGCAGAATACATAAGGAGCTTTATGTGAGCAATGAGGAAGAAACCGACATGTAGAAAGGGGGCATTCACATGTTTAGAGATTACCCACATGAGAAAGGGTGTGATTGTGTTCTTGTAGCTTCACATGAAAATACCAAATGAAAATGTTGCAGGTACTAATGTTGTGTGATTTTTGGGGCTCATGTAATGCCAAATAAAAGAATAGATCCCGCGTAAAATGTGAAGGGAGATCAGTGCGTGGGTCTAGGTTGCCCTGTGTGATTTTGATATGGGGGAAGTCTCACTCAAATCATGTTTGAGTAGACCTTAACACACCAAATGAATGTACAAATGGAAGGCAACCTACAAGAAGGGCTTGTGCAAATGGTATTGTGTGCTGCCAATAGTTTGAAAACCTCACACATTTGAACAAGGTAGAGGTATGTTGGATGTCTGGTGTTTCATGCATTTGTGAGCTAAGAGTTACACAATGGAGTGGTGTGGAATTGGCCTAAGGTAAAGGGGCATGTGTTACGCAAAAATATAGTGGAGGATACTCATGCTCACAAATGAAATGAAGCCAACGAGAATCAAAAAGAGGGTTGTGCACATATTAGTCCCATATTATATTTTGTGGATATATCCCACATTGGTTGGATGAAGATTCCTTTTTGCATTTATAAGAAAAGGAACTTACATTTCATTGTAAGTAAAGAGGTGAGAGGCTATTGGGTGCGTCCATTGGGTAGAGGTCTCTGTGCGTGGTGGGCCCCATATATTTTGAATGAAAATTAGAAGGAAGCTTTTAAAACTTGTGAAATCCATTATCCCACATTGGTTCCAAAATGGGGATTTATGGTGAATAAATACAACACCAAGCACATACAAGGTAAAATGAAGAGTTGGAAGGTCTCTACTTGCGTAAGCTCATAGTTGCCTCGATTTCCATGCCGATGGGTCCAGACAAAATTTTGCAGAAAGACAGCCAATGATTATGATGTGGCAAAATGAGACGCGGTAGTTGGTCACTAAGTCTCAGGACCAAAGCACCAGCTGACCAAAGATCTAGAGACTTGGAGACTAAGATCTAGTCACTAGGTCATCGAAAGAAATATTCAAAGACTTAGAGACTAAAGGCAGTCTCTAGATCTCCAGATGGTTCAAAGACTTGGACACTAAGGTCTAGTCGCTGGGTCACTGAAAGAAATATCCAAAGAATTAGAGACTAAAGGTAGTCTCTAGATCTCTAGATGTTTTAGAGACTTGGAGGCTAAGGTATAGTCACCAGGTCACCAGAAGAAATATTCAGAGAATTGGAGATTTAGAGACTAAAGGAGGTCGCACAGTCTCACATCAAACCTAGGGTTAGCAAAAGGAGTCAGAGATTTGGAGACTAGAGGAATTCTCCAAGTCTTAGAAAGAAACCATGGTTAAGAGATAACTCCAGAGATTCAGAGACTAATGTAGTCTCGAGGTCTCTAGATCAACTGAGGTCAAAGGTGACTTTATAGAGCCAGCCCGAGTATCTAATCAGAATGTGACACTTGTCCAATTTTGGTGCTTCTTGAGCATAATGTGAAAATATAATTTAAAAGGTCAAGATTTCAAAAGATTTAAAATTTGATATAGTTCAAACATTAGGGATAAACTCAAAATTTTTCATCATAGAACTTGCTCAGAGTTTTAATTGCTGCAGATTCATTTTTTGCCCAAATATAGCAATATAATATCTTTTCGAAAATGCCAGAAGATGACAAATATGATGACGGTTGCATTTTCATAAAAGTTTATAAGGCCTCTTTAACAAACACATTTTGAACATATCCTCCAATCATGGCAGTCCATAAGATGACATCTCTTTGAGGCAATCTGTCAAACATTTTATGTGCCTTGTCTATATTTCCACATTTAACATACATGTATACTAAGGCACTGAAAACTAAAACATTTGATAAAAATCCCACCTCCATTATGCTTTGATGGATATTAATGCATTGTTCGAAAGCTCCCATTTTGTCATAGGCTGGAAGGATACTTGCAAAGGTTGTGGAATTTGGCTTTACATCGGCCAGTTGCATTTGTTTAAAACTTTCTAGAGCCTTTTCCACAAATCCATTTAGTTCATAGCCTAAATCATTGTAGTCCATGAGACCACATATTTTTGAGGCATTTTGTCACATAGTTGACGTACCATATTTATCCTTCCACATTTTGCATACATGTCTACCAGGGAGCTTGCAACTATAACATCTAACAAATATCCCTCTTCCATTATCTTTTGATGAATGTCCATACCCTGTTCCAAAGCTTCCATTTTGACACAAACTAGAAGGATGTTAGCAAGGGTTATGGCATTTTTATTTACACCTGACAACTACATTTGTTTGAAAGCTTCTGAAGAAATTTAAACATATCCATTTTGTGCATATCCTCTAATCATTGTAGTCAATGAAACTAGTTTTCTTTGAGTTATTTTGTTGAACAGTTTATGTGCCTTGGCCATGCTTCCACATTTTGCATACATGTCACCCAGGGTACTTGAAACTACAACATCTGATAAAACCTTTCTTCCATTATCCTTTGATGGATGTCCATACCCTATTCCAAAGCTCCCATTTTGTCACACACTAGAAGTATGCTAACAAAGGTTATTGAATTTGGCTTTAGATCTACCAATTGCATTTTCTTAAAAGTTTTAAAAGCCTTTTCAACAAATCTAGTTTGAATATATCCTGTAATCATGGCATTCCATGAGACCTCATTTATTTGAGACATTTTGTGAAACATTTCACATGCCTTGTCTATGCTTCCACTTTTGGCATACATGTCCACCAGGGCAGTTGCAACCACAACATTTTTAGAAAATCCTCTATCCTTCATGCTTTGTTGGATATCTATTCCTTGTTGTAAAGCTCCCATTCTAGGACAGGCTATAATGATGTTGGAATATGTGAACTGACTGGGTTTGAAACCTATTCATTGCATTTGGTGAAATAGTTTGACTGTCTCATGAGGATACCCATGTCTTCGGTATGTAGAAATAGTCATATTCTATGAGATGTTTTTTCGTTCTTCAATTTGGTCAAACACTTTAAGTGCATCCACCAGGCTTCCTCACCTGTCATACATGTTTATAAGCTTATTCTGAAACCTTGTAGAAAATATAAATTTCTTGGGAACTATGAAAGAGTGAACATTTTTTCTTTGAGAAATGGCATTTTTTAGATTGTCAGTTTGCGACAATTGAAGATATGAAAATAAGGCTCCATCAGGTTTTTCTATAGTGAGTAGAATGTGCAGGGATGTGAGTTGATGTGAGTTGTAGATATCAATAGCATTGTATGACTATTATTCAATTGACCATAATGACATTACAAGTAAGCTGAGAAGCATTTACACTCTCACTCACTGACCTGGTTCCTCGTTTTATAAATTATCTCTATCAAAGCAATGGCTGAATTTTACTGTTTAGGTTTTTGTTCAAAATGCTACTACAACAGTGGACCCTTCAGAACATATTCAACTTCCATTTCAATTGTAAACCATTTTGAATAGGGTTTCTTCTAAATTTAATGACACCAAACCCTCCTATCCTACTACCAAAAATGGAAGAAATCCCCCAATGCACACAGTCATTGAGTTTTCCCCCAATACACACATTCATTGAGTGTTCTTATTTAAGAAGTGGAACTTCCATAGGGAGAGACTCAATCTGGAAGCTTTCATATTACGATGTTGGGTTTTGGATGATAGTATTTTGCTGATGATTTTAAGGGATGTTGGGTTTTGGATGATAGTATTTTTTTAATGATTTTAAGGGACGCAGTTAAGCTTCCTACAAAATGTAAATGGAAACTGTGCTCAACTGGCTTGGCTAGGGCATCATTGAAAACATAGAAAATGAGCTTCACAGGGCCCCTCCTTCTCTAAACATATAGTACAAGGAGTCTCCTCACCCATTCTAAGAGCTTGTACAAAAGTGATGGTGGAATGATGAGCTAAGACACCATTTCTTTAACTTGCCTCATTTAGACCAACAACAGGGTACTTAAAAAAAGAATTAACAAAATGAGTTGGAATGCTTCAAAACTCAAAACAAACAAAACACAAAATCACAAAACAACCTATACTAACTTGCCCAGTAAACATTGCTAGCTATCTAATCTATTAATCAACTGGAAACAAAGAAACAGAAAAAATCAAGAATTCACTGAAACCGTGTTTCTCTGTAAATCTTATTAATTCAAAATGTTTTTCCCCCCAACCTTTTGTATGGGTCAAGGGAGGCCTCTTATAGTCAAATATGTAATGGATCATGTCAATTTATCAAGAAGAGACATAGTATAACTTGTGATTTATCTTTAGTAACTAATCCAAATAAAGAAGAAAAAGCATTTACAAGATCACCTTAGTTGTCTAAACTGAAGAAAAGGACATCATAGAGACAAGGACATTACATAGAAGATTTTATTATGAGAAGATTGAAACAATATGATCTTCATGATATCTAAAGATTACACTTTATATAAAAACACTAGATTTAATCAAAGTCTATGGTTCAAGAAGTTAAGGATATCGGTATTTATTTCATAGAAACAAGAACCTTGCAATTTTAATATAAGAATTAAGTCCCAAATCTCATGAGATCAGATAAGGGACAATACAAGGATATTTTAACTTGTTTGTCAAACCACTCAACTAGAACTGAGTAAAATCAAATGAACAAAATAGAAAATGCTTTTGGTTGATGCTTCTCACTGATTCAACAAAGATGCTCTTGCATCAAGTGCTTTGTTGGTTTAGCCATTGGTTCAGTTTTGTAATTTTTTTTCAGGAACAATCTAGCCAATCACTATCTATACAATACCAGTTACTCCTTTGGTATCACAAACAACAAAAACAATAAAGTTCTTGCTTAAACAAGTAAAACTAATGCCTAGAAATGTTCCTACATTACCACCAAGAAAAGATCACATTCTAAACTTTCAAATCAATACGTTGGTGTTTCGATTGTACCTATAGGATAGTGTACTCCAAAATTGCAGAGAAATTAAGTGTACGCTAAATAGACTACCCTCTATAAAGAACCAACTCGAATCCATTAACCAACCTTCTAACTGTTAAATTATTATGCTTTCAAATCAATTACATATTAGTGTATCCCTTGCGAGGGAGAGAAGCCAAACACATAAAGAACATGCACATAAACCTGACAATTGTAAAACATAAAAAGAATACACCAAGAAGTACCAAATGATGAATGCTCAATTGTTGTAATGGAAAAGCAATATCAGAACTGTCCATTGCTAGAACTTAATTTTTCTATAGTCCTAATGATTTTTCTTATTTCTTGTCTATGCTTGGTGACATGATTTTGAACATTGTTGACATACTTAAATGGAATACACAATACCAAATGATGAATGCTCAATTGTTTTAATGGAAAAGCATCAGAACCCTCCATTTCTAAAATTTTATTTTGTATAGTCTTAATTATTTTTCTATAGTCCTAATGATTTTGAAAATTGTTGACAAAGATTGTTTATTTTTTTTATTATAGTATAAATGATTTTTCTATAGTCGTAATGATTTTTCTTATTTCTTGTCTTTTGTCACTTTTTGATTTCCTGTGTCTATGCTTCATGGCAGGATTTTGTCACCTTCTTTTGATGGTATATTTCATTCACTCTATGCGGAATACTATTTTGTTCACTATTTTATTTCAGCTTGATATTTCTTTCATTTTTCATATACACAAGGACTACACATGCTGATAAAAAGATGAGTTATTTGACTTAGGTTTACTTTTCATTATTGTAAATGGTTAATATTTCTAATGGTACTCCTTGGTGTACTCCATATAAAAATAATGAATATAGTAACGATGGTGTGGTGCATTATTGATATAGGTTCGATGACTCTTGTCAATGTGGTGGTGGGAAGTGTGTGTTGAAGACTTCACAGACACAGAACAACCCTGGATGATGATTTAGGTGCTGCCCAAATAGAAAAAGGGTTGCTAATGTGTATATATTTAGTGTTTATAATATAAATACTATTCATTATATTATAAGAACTAATGTAGACTGGGCATCATAGGGAAATAATCATTTTGTATACTTTAGTTGGGTTGATGACAACTCATCTACATCTATCTGCCCATCTGGAACTTATTCGCGATGAAGGATTTGAGTGAAAAACATGTCAGCCTAGGGAAAATGCTGAAATTATATTTTTATGATGCTTGTTGTCATACTTTTGCACATTTTGGAAACCTAATTACTAGATATGCTCTGTACCCTAGTTTGCAATATTATGTGGTCTTGATTAAGATTTGTATTCATTTATTGCAAGTACATGAAAAGGAAAGATAAATAACTACATCTAAGTTTACATGTCATATCCTGAATATGTTGTACAGAAAAGAGAGAACTAAAAAGAAAACATTCATATGAGCTCACACATGTTGTGAGCATAGAAAATGCAAGAATTGCATAAATGAGTGCAAATATACATAAATTAATGGAGCTAGATGCAAGGGTACCAAACATTGCCTGGTAGTGAGTTGATCTTCTATGTGCCCAATGTGCTCTAGTGATCTTGAACCTGCAGAGTGAGAAAAGAAGAAGGGGTTATATCCAATGCAACTAAGCAATGAATGGTGCCACAACATCTACAAACATGCATACGTGCATGCAGTCATGCACCTCTAGCACGGGTTGTGCTTAGGATAGGTGCATCAAGGAGGCTCTAGAAATAAAAGAAATACCAATATTTTCACTAATATGTTTGTTCCATGTGCAGAGATAGAAGAAGTTGATTCATAAAAAATAGTAGAATACCGAGATCTAGATGAATGATGATGCCCTGTGATGTGGGCTCTATCGGGAGGATCTCAAATTTCCTGGAGAGAGACCACATCACAGGCCAAGAACACCCATGATCAGTATTCAGTCTCCTAGTACCCCACACTAAACCGATGAGGGCTATTAGAAGCTCTATTCCCATAGAGTTTATGAGAACCCTAACCATCTCAAGGAGAGGCTCTAATAATGTGGGGGGCACTTAGTAAGTGAGCAGTGTTAGCATGAATATATTCTAAAGCATGATCGACATTGTTGTACACATCTCATTGACATGGAGGCATTAACAAGCACAAATCAAAGATGCTAGATAGCAAATGAAGAATGAAAGCAATACCAAATATGGAACAATCAACATGATGAAGATGCTCTCAACCATGTTTTGATGCATGTACAACAATGAAACATCAAAATCAATACTATTCTTGGGCCAGTGTTTTTGTTTTTTAAATGGAGGCTATATGGTAACAAATGCTTGATGTCAATACAATATCATAGTAGCAGGGCACATATATTGAATTTCATTAGATTAGATATAGAGGGCCAATTTCATACAAAAAATGTGCAACCTATATGGTATCACAACAGTAAATAGATAATGGCATCACCATAGGTATTCAGGCAATAGAAAAATGAGCAAGTGGCTATGAATCAACAGTGTCCCTGATATATTCTACACAACACATTTTGTGCAGAGACACCGTCAAGATGTGAAATGCAAAGAGATTCACATCATGCCTCTAATGGAGTAAATTGAGGGAGTGAATACAAGGAGTACATGTTCAAATATCATGATCACCAAGCAAGTTAATATGCCTCATAACTCTTGGGTATGCAATGATACCAGCAATAAACAAGTAATGGAACAATAGATGCAATAGAGAAACACAATATAACCGATGGGTTGTATGAATGTGATCATGCTAGTAATGGTATCAAAATAGTAGCAATACAATAGGGCTGTCAATAAACAAAAAATTCAACATGACAATGCCCTGGCCCAATAATTCATGGGCTGCTCAATGAATAACAGTGAAGCCATTATCTGCTACCACAAGCAATACACTAGAATACAATCAAATAATGCATACATAACAACAATAGCATTAGGGTTCATAGTCCTCTAAAATAGAGTGTACTGAAATGCATACATGTCATGCCCTCGAGAATCCAGAGTGCGGGAGGATAGAGATGTATTATAAGCAAAGCCACAACATTGATCATGTATCCTATTCTTGCAAGGTGCACCAACAAACACAAATCTCAATGACCTAGCCCAGACACCATAAATTGAGGCTGTAATCTTTCAAATAAGCTAGTGGTCGAGCTATGAAAACATACAATAGGGGATACAAATGTAGAAAGAACAATAAAAATAGAAAATGCAATTCATTTGTATGAATAAGGAATGCCTTGGGTATTGAGGTGAAGCAAAAACAAGCAATAGATGCCAACAAATACCATACATGGTGCACTCATTTTTTCCAATACAAAGCAATATCAGATAAATATACCAAATGTATGAGAGCAAGTCAAATCAAATGCAGAGACAACCATGCCCTAATGGCTAATCAAATACATATGTAGTGTGATGCCCTCGCAAATACAGAGGATGTACAAAAGCCAAATGAAGTCAAATGCAATAACAATGGATTCAAATGTATAAACAAGTGCCCTTGAATTATAACATGCAATAGCCTTAACCTCAGGTTTCAATAGAACAGTAACCAGTCTCTATACAGTGCTTTCGTAGAGCAGTGCTATGTTGAAAGAAAATGATATGAGGAAAATCCAAAATGCCTACCTCATAGTGTCGGTTTCTATTTGTTGTTTCTAATTATAGAATAGAAGTTTCCATTCAGAGACCTACAGTAAATTTAGAAGTTTCCAGATGCCGTGTGAGATGCTCTGATTGTAGAGAATGCTCATTTTTCAAATGAGGGTTTCAAGATATTTCCCAATTTTATTTTCTCCCCTTTTTTAGGGTTGAGTAATTTAGTGCCATGATATATTCAACTTTAGGTTATGTTTTGTAAATGTTTATGTATATTTTCCCCATCATTTGGGTTGAAAATATTTAATGTTCACTTGTAACCTTTAGTTGAGTCATAAGGTCATTGGGTTAAATTTTAGACTAGGATTGCAATTAGGTGGGTCCTAGGTTTGAGAATATTTATGGGTCATGTGGATTGGATTAAAATGTAAATATTTTAGATTTTCTCCTCATTTTTTGAGTTGAAATTATCTTAAAATATATTTTTGAATCCACTTTATTTTGGTGTAGGGGGATAAAATTTTAAATGTAAATTCATTGGAAGGGTGATTGTATGATATTTGAAAGGAAGTGTTTTTATAAACTGCTGTCAGATTATTATTTATAAGCATGACTTAGTGGGTTTTTGGTCTTCCTTTCAATACCTATTTTTAGGGACCCCACTTTTTCTATCCCCCTAGATTCTTGGGAATTGGGCATCTAAATTTCAGAGTGATGGGATCATGGTCCTAGTGGCAGGTTTTTCCTATTCTTGCTGAGTAGTGGACTTCAATGCAGATTCTACAGATGTTCTATATATGCCTCTCACTTCAGTGATAGAAGGCTAGTTCTTCTTTCCCTCATTCTCATGAGGTGAATGTTGTAGCTCTTTGAGAAGCAATTTGATATTTTGAATCCTTTTATTCTAGTTAATAGAAAATTGTCCTTCTTTTCTACAACTTTGTGAGTTGATTTGGTGGGCTTAATGTCATGTGTTGTGATTAAAATTTGATCTTTTACTTGATACTATGTTCACTTTGATGTTTTCAAGCACTATTTTTCCTTAATGTTTCAAATCTATGTGCATCTATATGTGCTTGAGTTGTGGAATCTATCTTTCCTTCTTATTTACAGTCCACACTTGATTATTTTCTAAGGGGAAAAATTAGATTTGGAAGAGTTGTGGTGTTTATGTTAGATGTTGGATTACATTGTGAGTTTGTTTTTCAGTTTGTGGATCTATCCAATTTGGTGAATCACCTAAGTTAGATTTTAGTCATTTCAATTTCATGCAATCCCTCTCCCTTTCCCTTCAAGTTTAGTTCAGTTCAAGTGATACAAACGGGGAAGCTAGCCCTTAATCCAGAGGTCTATTCTCAGTGAACTAGTCCCACATCCTGAGAGTATTCCATGTTTCATGGGATTTCTAGGTTTCATACTTAGCCATCATGGGTGCAATCCCTAGTGATAACAATTTTTGGCATGCCCAGTGGGACAACTTTTTTTCCCATCATTCACTAGGATTTTGGTGTGATGCTCAGTGCAATAAACCTTTAAGAGGTGGTTTGTTCAAGCACCAAGGTGACTCTATGAGCAATTTACTCGTTTTAGTAGTTCAAGTGCTAAAAAGTTTCAAAATATATCTTTACCAACTTATTTGATGAGAAAGCATGTTAATTCCTAATGTATATTCTTCCTATCACCCCCCATATCATGAGAAAGCCACCCATGTGCAGGCATTCAATCCATATCAAGCTGGCCAAGCATCAGCATATAGTCAAAATAGCCTAGTAGCAGTAATTTACCAGCATGCACTACCATACCCTCCCACCTAGCATCAAGCATCCTAGAAGAATTCCTATCAACCGCCATATGAAAATTATCCTAAGCCTATTTTCAGTCCAAGCTACCATACTTCAAGAGTGTTGGGAGTTCTCTTTGATCTTCAACTTTTAGATTTATACTTTGATGGATAATTTTAATAACACTCGACTCTATCACCACTCCAAAGTCTACAAGGAAGAGGGCCAATTGACAAGGATCAAAAGAGATCCTCCTACACTTTGAGCCTTAATGCTCAAGCAGGTGTACCCTTGACTCACTTCTCCAAAGGAGTCTCAAAACAATATACAACTATACCCTTTACTAATTGATTGAAAGATTTTATCATTTAATTTATGTGTGTGTGATTGATGATGATGGGCTACCTCCAAAGAATAGATCAGTGCCTTATCCTAGGGTAAAGAGTCACTAAATAACATATATCAACCTAAAACCTTAACTCAAATACATATGAACTCAAAGTAAGTGATTTTCCTATTACCACTCTCACTCACACATCAAGACATCAAATCCTTATCTAGCCATGAACTCACTGAAACTACCTGAAAGAATTTAATCCTAACTTTGTTAGGAACTCAAAGATAATTTCAAAATACTCTTTGTTTACAATATGATAACCCACTTTGTGAAATTAACATATATGAGCTCAAGGACAAAATAAGAAGACATACACAAATAGGAGATTGGAATCTAAATGTATTCTGATTAAGATTTGTAGGATCAATACACTATCAAGACAACAAAATGCTAAGGAAAAAGACCCAAAATCTAGGCTCTCCTTGCTCAGTATAATACCATCAACAACCACTAGGGACCAAAAAGAAAGTTTTGTAACGCTTACAAAATAAAAAAAGCTACAATATATACCCCCTAGTCATCTTGGAAACCCAAACCAAGTTGTAACAAGCTACAAATGACTAGGGTTAGGGTTTCACCCACTAAACCCACTAGAAATGGTCACAAATTTATTACAATGGAAGAAACCCAGGCACCCAAGAGAAAAAAAATCTCGGAGTGATCCTCAATCATGATAAATTCTCTAAGAAGGTACTAAGAATCACAAAAATGCCCAAAATGTCAACCTTTTTGGCCACCTGCAACATGCCTCGAGCATAAAACCACATAGTACAAACCCTTGCAAACAATCATGGCACACCTTGGACCACACTGCAATGGTAGACAAATCATCTCTTACTAGCTCCAGTCACTTCTGCATTCAATACTAGTCCTTCTGGTCAGAGGAAACCCTAAGAAATTTGACTTTGAATTTAAACGGTCAATTTCATAGCACCGGCAGTGAATCAATGGCCATCATTTAAACTTTGATCAACTTTAAAACATCACCATGAGATCTTTTTACTTTTCCAGGGCCCACATGCTTTACATTACTTTAAACAAAATTGATGGTCATCGTTATACCACAATGCTCAAAGTTGAGCATCATATCCTAGTGGTATAGTGACAACCACATGATCTTCATGGACTTATAGGTACTTTACTTCCTTTGAGAACCACAACCACACTAACAACATCTAGCTTGTCACCTTGCCAACCAATCAAAAACCTTACACGCTAGCACCTTCTGATGACTGGGTCCACCGAGTAGTCTCCACATTAGATTCCAAATCAACAGTCATTGCATGATTGAAATAGGGAAGAATATTCCTCATGATCATGTGACAGCCACAAGATCTTCAAGTGACTAACACATGACCCCACCTGGGCCCTTTTGGTGCCATCTACGTCGACCAATGAAAAATCACCACTTGAGCCTACCTAGTGGTGGACCCTCCTGCTCTTGCGTTTAAAAGAATCAATGGTTGTCACTATACCACTGCATTAAAGGTCGAGCATCTAATCCTGGCAAAATAACAATAGCTGCTAGATCAAATCAAATATTAACCTAGCTGAACACCAAGAAAACTGGTCCCACAGACTGCACTCCACTTCACAATCCCATGGACCAATCATAGCCTACCAAATCAGCACATCTGGCATGTGGACCCACCACATTTTATCCCCTCTGATAAAGTGGAATCGATGGTTAGCACATGATCTTAAACCTCTGACACATCTCATAAGATCATGCACCCATCGTTGATTTTCTGACAATGTCAAGACCCTCCGTCGCATTCGAAAACTAGGTCCCACCAACAACTACCACCATGTTAATACATGGACCAATCAGAATCTACCTCTGACAAAACCCTTGCACTTTCATGACAACCATTGGATCAAGATGGTGTCAGAGTCAGGCTTAGGAAAGAAATGAAGGCCGAAAACATAGGAAATATTAAATGTCAAACTTAGGGAAAAATAAAGGCGCAGGACTTTAGGAAATATTTTAGGCCGCCGGGGGTAAAACTTAGGAAGAATTTAAATGGGGCTGACCAATAATATAAAGCATGTGCATCCAAAGGTTTTTTATGTGGCCCAAAAAAGTAACTTGAAATTAGAACAAGGCCAGGGCATTACAAAGGGCTTTCAAATGTAACGACTAGTTGTTTGAATTTTCTAAGCTTAAGGTTTATGACAGAGACCTTAAAACAATTACAGAGACCAGGGGGAAAAAGCTATAGCCAATAAATTTTTTGCACATGCTAACAATGGCTGTGTCTGGGGATGTATGCCTCCTGCAGGCATAGCAAGGACTTAGAATCATTGGTTTAAAGCAGACCATCCCACTAGAAAAAAATGACAATAGAAAGCAACAGGACCAAAACCCTACAGACCAGGACAAAACAGGGCAGGGGCAAGCAACTATTTATTGAATTTACAAAATGTACTAACCTAACTATTGTTCATGGAAATAAAATACCTTCAATTAAAGTATTTCTTCAAGAATTGTCCATGAACTATCAATTCCTGAATATCACCATTCAGTTCTTTCACAACATAAGAATCCTAGCCCCTTTTTTCATGAATTTGATATGGCCCTAGGTAGATGGGATCAAACTTACCATGTTTTCCTTTATCCTCCAAATTGGCATTCCAAATTAACACCAAATCACCAGGTTCAAACCTCCTTTCAACAATTTTCTTGTCATATAGATTCTTAATCTGCAACTGCAACCTGGCATTTCTTGTAACTGATTCTCTCCTAGTCTCATCCAACCTAATGAGGTCTTCAATTCTCAATTGCATCTCATCATCAATTTCATCATCATATAACTAAACAAAATTGTACATCTCCAATAAATTATTCTGAGGCATTCTTGCATGTATTCCATATACTAGGTCAAATGGTGCACAACCAATTGCCCTCTTCACAGTTACCCTATCATCCCATAGAGCTAATGGAAGCTTTGAATTCCATGCCCTCTTATTCTTTTCAAGAATCCTCTTTAATATTTTAATCAAACTCTTATTATTAGATTCTACTTGACCATTTCCTTGTGGATGATAAGGTGAGGAATAGGAAGTCTAAATTCCTAAACCTTGGCAAAAGTCCTTATATTCAGCAAACCTGAAGCACATAGCATTATCACTTACTATTCTCTCAGGGAAACCAAACCTTGTAATAATATTATTCAAAATAAAGTTAGTTACCACCTTGCTAGTTGAATTTCTTGTAGGTATAGCTTCTACCCACTTTGTAAAGTAATCAGTGGCAACTAAGATCCATGAGTGTCCTCCACTTGACTTGTTTGGTATCTCCCCAATGAAATCAATTCCCCATTGTTGGAAAGGAGCCTATACTTCTACTGGTTTTAATGGCATGTTACCTAAAAATTTAAGCTTACCAGAGAACCTTTGACAAGCATCACACCTCCTTACCAACTTCTCTACATCCTTGAAGATTGTGGGCCACCAAAATCCCGCTCTCAAGATTTTATGAGTAGTTTTTTTACCCATGTAATGTCCACCACAGACTCCCTCATGCATTTGTTTTAACAACTCGTTAGCTTGATTTTCATCTACACATTTCAAAAGTATGCAATTTAAATTCTTTCTATACAATTTTCACTTCACAATTACATACTTGATGGCTTGTAATTTCAATGTCCTCTTCTTATTGTCATCCATATTTACTGGACATATCATATTTCTTAAATAATAGATAATATCTTGATACCAAACATAATCATCCATATCACATGTATAATAAATTTTAGAATGATTTACCTGATTTGCATCAAGATTGGATTGAGCCATCAGTTTTGCCAATCCTTGTCCTCTAACCAGCTTGGTAATCTAGATATCAATGTTAAATTCTTGGATCCTATTGATCCATCTGCATCTTTTCCTAGACACCTCTTACTATGAGAAAATATCATTCACAGTTGTAGTTGGCACAAAAGTAATCACAACTAATCCCATCATGTAACAACTAAAAGCCTTGACTACCTTCACAAGTGCATACGCTTGTTTCTCAATTATGTCATATTTTAATTCAGCAGCTTGCAAAGATTTACTAAAAAATGCAATAGGCTGCTCAAAACCATTCTTATTCTTTTGTAATAGAACTACAACAATAGTGTGAAAATATGCAAAGGAAAAGATGTGCATTGGGACATTATAATTAGGTGCCTTAAGCACTGGCACATCTTTGATAGCTTTCTTGATATTTTTGAAAGCCCCATCAAGCTCACCCTCCCAATTGATTGAAGATCCCTTAGATTCAACATCTTAGAAAGAGGTCTAGTAACCTCTGCAAAAATTTTCACAAACCTCCTTAAGAAATTGACCTTACCAAAGAAGGACTGAATTCCTTTAACATTCTTTGGTCTCTAAATCTTGTCAATAGCTACTACCTCTTCAAGGTCAATTCTCACTCCTTGCTTCCCAACTAAGTGGCCAAGAAACTTACCTTTAGTGACACCAAATGCACATTTCCTTGGGTTTAATGAAATGCCATATTCCAAAGCCCTCACAAGTATTTTCTCTAAATGAGTATAGTGATGTTCTTCCTTCTTAGATTAGGTAGTTAAATCATCTTGATATACAATAAGGAAATCATTAATAAAATCTAAAAAGGCAACATCCATTGCCCTCTGAAAAGTAGCACCAGTATTTGTGAGACCAAAAGGAATTCTCACATAAAGATATGTCCCCCAAGGTGTTGTGAAAGTTGTCTTGAATTGTTCTGATTCCTTAACAATCTCCTAATTGTAACCAGAGAAACCATCCATCATAGACATCAATTCTAATCTGATTACTCTCTACAACATAGCTTCCATATTGGGTAGACAATAGTTATCCTTTAATGAGCTGATGTTCAAATTCTTGAAGTCCACACAAAGCCCGATGTCACCATTCTTCTTTCTAATAGGGACAAGATTTGACACCCAAGAAGAATCCCTTATAGGCTTGATAATGCTAACATCTCTTAACTTAATCAATTCTTCTTGGATCATGGGTGCCAAAGTGGGATTAATAGGCCTTTGTTTTTTGTGGAAAGGTTTAGCATCTTCCCTCAAAGGAATAATATGTTGAAATAAGTCTTCTCTATAAACCTTTAGGTCATCATATGACCATGCAAAAACATGCCTAAATTTTCTTAGTAATTCAATCAAAGATTTTCTCACATTGTGAGACATGTCCCTACTAATGCATACGTTCTTAGGTCTCATTTGTTCCAATATTTATCTCCTCTAGATCAACATGATCCTCTCTTTTGATATCCATTTGAACTCTATCCTGGTTATCAATGACAATCTCCAAAACAACAAGCCCCTTGGGCACCTTGTTAGTTCTAAGCTGAATAACTTCATTGCCAAAGACAACCTCTTTTCCTTCTATTGACTCAACCAAAGTTGAACAATCAAATTCCTAACCATGATAGTGATCTTCAAAACTCATAAACTTCAAGATATCAATATCATCATCAAAAACTTGCTAATTTTCAATATTGTCTGGTATACTAGGCCTAGCCTAAATTTCAACTTTAGATATACTAGTAAATGTAATATCACTGGGATTGATTGCAATATTGGCTAACAAATCAGCCATCTTATTGTTACTCCTATCCTTCCACTCAAAATTGAAGGCATCAAAATGTTCAATTAGATCCCAAACTGCATTCCTATATTTTTTTAACCTTTTGTTCTTGGAAGCATATACTGACCTGAATTGGGACACCACCAACTCAGAATCACCAACAACACTTAAGCACTTAATACCATGTCTTTATGCCAACCTCAATCCTAACAACAATGCTTCATATTCTACTATGTTGTTGGTACAAAAGAAATTCAATCTGAAAGAAAATTTGTAGGTGTTTCCATTAGGAGAAATAAGTAAAATACCTGCTCCTGCACCATCCTTGCAATTTGCACCATCAAAGTACATTACTTACAAATCACCCTTCATAGAATTAACACTTACCTCAACAAAGATAGGTGACAAAATAGGTTCATTCTCAAGTCTAGGGATCTCTTCCCTAAAAGAATTAATATCATTATCCACAAAACATGTAGTCTCATTGTCAATATTCCTCTCAATCATGTGGCATACTCTTGGCTCTCGATCAATCTTGAAAAACTAATCATCAATCTTGAAAGTGGCATAGGATAGATCACACTATAAACTTCCACCCATGGCAGCACTCCACCTTATAGATAGTAGCATCCCATAATGAGGAGGGATGTCCACCACCAAAACACTCATTGTTAACTCTTTCTTTGGATATGCTGCCAACCTATATGGAATTACATTGATAGTCCCAATAAATCCTACCTCACTCTGATCCATTTCACAACATCTGACTTGAACTATATCAACTTTAAGGCCCAACTTCTCCATGATCTTAAAAGGCATGACAGTATTAGAGGCACCACTATCAATCATACAATTTCTTAGTTTCATTCCATTCACAAGAACACTTAAAAAGAATGGATCAATGTTTTCAAGGCTAGCATTGATAGAACTATCCAAATATATAGGAGGAATTTGAGATACAATTCCCTGAGTAGCAACACCTTTCAAAGCTTTATCTTGAGACCCATTGCATGCAATATCACTGTTATGAACATTATCTACCCATGTAATAGCTCTGTCTTTGTGTTCAGGGATCCTCAATAATTCTGACAATGCAACCTTAACTGTAATTTGGGACAATACAGATAACATATCAACAAGAGAAGAGGAAGGAATCTCAATCTACATAGGCTTAGTATCCTTTTGTTTATCTGATACATTAGGTGTATTGGTCACCCTTATTTTTTCAATCTTAGCCATTGTGTTAACTAGCTTCTCAATCTCACTAGAAAATTTTTCAACTCCAACTCCCTTAGGCTCACAATTCTTACCTTTTACATTCTTGAATTTCACCATGTGATAACCTTTTGATTTGTTCTCATTAGGCTCTCCAGAGTTGGTACTCTTTATAAACATTCTTGTAGATTTTACATTTGTATCTCTTGCTACCATGCCTCTAGTTTTCACTTGGGAAATCATTTTTGTAGTAATCATATCCATCTCTTCTCTAGAAGGTCTTCTTAAATTCATTGGCTCAGAAGAATAATTCATGTTACATGTCTTCTTATCAATGTCTTCACTATTAGAAAAAACCTCTTGATGAAAAAGGGCTTGATTGTGTCTCTTCACATTTACATCTGTTTCTTCATCAAAATTAGAATCATCTTCATATCCTAGATATGAAGTAGCCATGTTGCATCCAACATCATCTTGATCTTCTTCTTCATCTATCTCCTCACCACTACAATCTTGATTTGCAGCCATAGAATGTGCAACCACACAATGCTCTGTAGAATGAGGGGACTGGCATGCAACACACCAAGGTATGTCCTCCATGACATTTATTGAAGCTTTTTGTAGAGGGTTAGGGACACCTCTATCATTTTTTCCTCTTGCAATAGGGACAACAAGTTTTTCATCCTTTCATTGGGTGTTGTAGGGGTAGTTCTATAGTCTATTCTACTTATTAAAATTGTTGTTGAACTGAGACCTTTCATTGGTAGGAGCATTGAGGTTCCTATTTGTAGGTGCCTTCAAATCTTTCAATGCATTCAATACCTTATCCAATTTATCTTCTTTTTGCCTCCTGGTTCCAAAATTCTTATCACTTTCTTTTTTGTATTTCTTGTCTCCAAACAACTTTGGATCATCTCTCTTCCAACCCAACTTCCCTGATATTTTCATGTTATTCTCAATATTGATAGCAATCCTAAAAGCATCTCTAAGAGTTCTTGGTTCTTTGTCCCTCAAAAAGTATCCCATCTTTCCATCAAATGCATTGAAGTATGTAGTTAGACAAACATTGTCATCTAACCGCATAACTTGGAACAACTTATGCATAGCCTTCTAAAATCTCATGTTGAATTCAGCTACAGACTCATTCTAATTTTTCCTTATGGTATTTAATTCATTCAACATAAAACTAGCATTAGGTCTATCACCATACTACTCTTTAAAACATCTCTCAAAGGAATCCCATGTATAAATACATCTATCAGGAAGTCTCTTGAACCAATCTCTAGCATCCTCCATTAGAGATTGAACAAATAATTTCATGACTACATCCTCATGCTCTACCTCATAATCATTAAGCATATCAAAAAATAACCTAAGATTCTCCTCACAACTAATAGCATTATCACCAGAAAACTTAGGTACCTTATCTCTTATATCATTTGGAAAAGCATTTGGGTAGCCCGGTATTCCATCAAAACTAATTTTCCTATAGCCTTCTATTTGCATAGGTCTTCTCTGAAAACTTGAACTATTGTTAACCCTAGGATCAACATTTGCATTTACATTTCCATCTACTTGTGCATTTGACTGTTATCTAGGATCAACACCTATCCTAGCAGATGAAGAATGAATTGAACTAGTAGTAGCATTACTAAGTGGAACAATAGTAGTCATAGATGGCATACCTAGTTCATCAGCAGATGGACCAAGAGCATTAGCTGATGAAGCCTTCAAGAACTAGATTTCTCTTCTCTTTTCTACAATGGAAGCTTCAATCTCAGCCCTCTCTAGTTCTCTTGCAAGGTCCTCATCTTGTTTTCTTATTCTTTCTATCTCTGTGTCCTTATTTGAAATGGGTGGTGGGACCCCTAGTATTATCAATGATCTACTTGTTTGCTGTCCCACCATCTTTTGCTTTCCTTTCTCACCAGTGGCAACAACAGGCATAGTGGTCTCAAGCCCATCTTTACCCTTAGGAAAAGGACCATAACTTTTCACTTGTCTGATCACAGGGCCCTCCTTATCAAATTCATGATCTTGTAGTAAGTGCTCTTTCTCACTCCTCTAAGCTTCAAAATCACCAAAGACATCATGCTGCAAAGTCTTAGGAGCAGAAGCAAGCATCTTGTTTCTCTCCTTCATTTCATTAATCTTTCTAATGAGGGATTATCTTTCTATTAGAGCATTCACCTTTTTAGCTTCTCTCTCCTCTTGCAACCTTTTGTGTATGGCATCCTACTCTACCAACTATAACCTTAGTGAATTCAAATCATTTGGATCTATCATAATGTCATCAGAACCTGATGATACATCCATATCAGTGAGATTTTGATATGGGAAATGGACTTGCCTTGGTCTCATGGGCTCCATTCTAAAATGATCTTCATCAATATCTAAATCAAGCTCCAAAATCATCTCTGTAGCTTGTTCATCTTGACCTACAGGCAACGGACCCTTGTCTTGAAATACAGCCTCTGGGGTATCATAAAATCTATCTTTAGAGTGACCACCATCTAATCTAGAAACTCAATCTTGTGAACCTTCCTCATTTGAGGAAACATGTGGTGATCTACCTCTAGTATTTCTTTTTTCTCTTATGGGAACACTAGTAGACTCACCATTTCTTCTGATCCAACTCTTCTTCTCCTATCTAGGCTATTTTTCCAGAGTGACATCTGGATTTTTTCTGACAAAGGACCTAGTATTCCTCCTCTTATTCATGATTTAGAATATGACACTAGTTCTAACCTCTTGAGTCACCACCCACCTAGATGGGAAAACCTTTGAACTGAAAACAACAAGAAAACAAGAGTGCACTTTGAGAACATTATCTCTAGACTCTCCCCAACAGAGTTGCGATTTTGTTGGGAGTTCCCTTGGATCTTCAACTTATAGATTTATACTTTGATGGATAATTTTAATAACACTTGACTTTATCACCACTCCAAAGTCTACAAGGAAGAGGGCCAATTGACAAGGATCAAAATAGATCCTCCTACACTTTGAGCCTTAATGCTTAAGCAGGTGTATCCTTGACTCACTTCTCTAAAGGAGTCTCAAAACAATATACAACTATACCCTTTACTAATTGATTGAAAGATTTTATCATTTAATTTATGTTTGTGTGATTGATGATGATGGACCACCTCCAAAGAATAGATCAATGCCTTATCCTAGGGTACAGAGTCACTAAATAACATATATCAACCTAAAACCTTAACTCAAATACATATGAACTTAGAGTAAGTGCTTTTCCTATTACCCCTCTCACTCACACATCAGGACATCAAATCCTTATCTAGCCATGAACTCACTAAAACTACCTGAAAGACATTAATCCTAACTTTGTTAGGAACTCAAAGATAATTTCAAAATACTCTTTGTTTACCATATGATAACCCACTTTGTGAAATTAACATATATGAGCTCAAAGACAAAATAAGATGACATACACAAACATGAGATTGGAATCCAAATGTATTTTCATTAATATTTGGAGGATCAATACACTATCAAGACAACAAAATGCTAAGGAAAAACACCCAAAATCTAGGCTCTCCTTGATCAGTATAATACCATCAACAACCACTAGGGACCAAAAAGAAAGTTTTGGAACCCTTACATAATTAAAAAAAGCTACAATATATACCCCCTAGCCATCTTGGAAACCCAAAATAGGTTGCAACAAGCTACATATGACTAGGGTTAGGGTTTCACCCACTAAACCCACTAGAAATGGTCACAAATTTATTACAAGGGAAGAAACCAAGGCAACCAAGAGAAAGAAAATCCCAGAGTGATCCTCAATCATGATAAATTCTATGAGAAGGTACTGGGAACCACAAAAATGTCCAAAATGTCAACATATTCACCCACCTACAACACGCCTTGAGCACAAAACCACATAGTACAAACCCTTGCAAATGATCATGGCGCACCTTGGACCACACTGCAATGGTAAAAAAATCATCTCTTACCAGCTCTAGTCACTTCTACATTCAATTTTAGTCCTTCTGGTCATAGGAAACCCTCAAAAATTTGAATTTGAACTTAAGCGGTCAATTTCATAGCGTCAGCAGTGAATCAATGACCATTATTTAAACTTTGATCAACTTTAAAACATCGTCATCAGATCCTTTTACTTTTCTCGGGCCCACACACTTTACATTGCTTTGAACAAAATTGATGGTCATCGTTATACTGCAATGCTAAAAGTCAAGCATCATATCCCAGTGGTATAATGACAACCACATGATCTTCATGGACCTGTAGGTACTTTACTTCCTTTGAGAACTGCGGCCCCACTAACAACATCCAGCTTGTCACCCTGCTGACCAATCAAAAACCTTACACGCCAACACCTTGTGATGACTAGGTCCACCAAGAAGTCTCCACATTAGATTCCAAATCAATAGTCATCGCATGATCGTAAAGGGGAAGAATGTTCCTTGTGATCATGTGACATCCATAAGATCTTCAAGCGGCTTACACATGACCCCACCTAGGCCCGCTTGGTGCCATCTACATCGACCATTGAAAAATCACCACCTGAGCCTAACAAGTGGTGGACCCACCTATTCTTGCATTTAAGAGAGTCAATGGCTATTTCTATACCGCTACGTTAAAGGTCAAGCATCTAACCCTAGTGGAATAACAACAGCTGCCAGATCAAACTAAACATTAACTTGCCTGAACGCTAAGAAAACTAGTCCCATAGACTGCACTCCACTTCACACTCCCAAGGACCAATCACAACCTACAAAATCAGCACATCTAGCATGTGGACCCACCACTCTTTATCCCCTCTGAGAAAGTGGAATTGACAGTTAGCACATGATCTTAAACCTCTGACACATCTCATAAGATCATGCACCCATCATTGATTTTTTGACAATGTCAAGACCCTTTGACACATCTAGAAACCAGGTCGCACTGACAACTACCACTATGTTAATACATGGACCAATTAGAATCTACCAACTATGCTTACATGTAATTTTAGACCCACCTACATGAAAGGTTACATCATGGAAATGAATCAATGGCCATCGCAAAAGCACAAGCCTCTGACAAAACCCATGTGCTTTCATGAAAACCATTGTATCAAGATGGTGTCAAAGCTGGACTTGGGAAAGAAATGAAGGTTGAAAAAATAGGAAATATTAAACATCAGACTTAGGGAAAAATAAAAGCATAGGACTTTAGGAAATATTTAAGGCCACCGGGGGTAAAACTTAGGAAGAATTTAAAATAGGGCTGACCAAAAATATAAAACACGTGCATCCAAAGGTTTTTTAAGTGGCCTGAAAAAGTAACTTGAAATTAGAACAAGGCTAGGGAATTACAAAGGGCTTTCAAATGTAACGGCTAGTTTTTTGAATTTTCTAAGCTTAGGGTTTATGCCAGAGACCTTAAAACAATTGCAGAGACTAGGGGGAAAAAGCTACAGCCAAGAAATTTTTTGCACATGCTAACAAGGAGGATATCAATATATTCAATATGCCCCTAGTCAATATGCTCTTTTATAGGCCTATGAGCAGGCTCTCCAACAAGAAGGATCATGGGCATGGGCTTGAAGATAGGAAACTCAGAGTTACAACTAGAGGCAAGGAGATCAAGAATTTGTTGCTTCCCCTATACAAGAAGGCTCACCAGATCCACCAAAGGACAATAAGTATTGGATGTAGTCTTGGAGACCCTCATGGACTATGTATCTGGGTTATGAGATGCTAGATCTTTATAAAGGGGTGATCAAGAAGAAGAAGCCTTATGTTGCTAAAGAGAAACTGGAAGCTTTGTAGACCAGATAGGAGACTCACAAGGTACAAATTGCAAGTTTCTTACCTGGTAAGTCCACTAGCACTCCTATCAAAATACCAAGCTTTAGGATTTCTCCCTCAATTCAGAATCTTAGTCAATAGGACCCTAATCTCCATGATGTTTTGGAGCCTATTCATGACCCTATCTCAAATTTATAGCCACTTCATCCTACTCCTATAGATGAGACACCTAGAAGGTTTGACTTCCTAAGTGATAGTGATCCTATTCTATAGTAGATAAAGCCTTATGATCCCATTCTTGAAGAGCCCCCTACACCTCATAGCATTTTAGGCCATTAGAAAGAAGATGATTCTTGTCTCTTAGATGTACCTTTTCATAATCATGAGGAAAAAGTAGATTTATTACATAATGATGGATTAGAGTAGCCAAATAAGAGTGAGGAAACAAGTAGAGAAGATGAGATACTAACTGATTTATTTGAGGAGATGCCTTCTTATATTGAGCAAGATGAAGTAGTGCAAGATTTACTAGCTGATCTCTTTTTTTATGATAAGAAAGATGATATAGCTACTACAAACTCAGAACAACAAGATGATTTTGATTTGATAATTGATATTTTATGTTCCACTCTTGTTGATGTTCCCTATCTTCCTGAGAAAGATAATGGCTTGCATGTCCTTGAAGGGCTAGTGATGGTCAAGGACTTGAGGCAATTGGATGGCTTTAATGAGTTGTTGAATGTTCTAACTGATGAGGAGGATAATCCCCTAACTATAGAAGAAGAAATATTATGGAAGACTATCATGGAGGGATAAAGTTTTGATCAACATGTTGAAGGTGCTCGTAAGATGCATACTGAGCAGCAGGAGAGGCCTAGTTTTATGCTCTCAAGGGGGTGTCCTATAAGATATCTAGCCCAAATGGGATCAAGCAAGGCATCTATACTTAATGATTTAATGGAGGGTGATGTCAAGAGTCCACTCATCGGTGAATAGGAGCTTGTTCAGAGTTATCAGTCTCCCTAGAAAGGCAATACCTATGATTTGGTTGAGGTGAGTTGTCTAGACTACAAGTTTCAAGAGTTGATATGTTAGGTAGTTTAGTACATTTTTGTATTTCATATTCTCCCTAGTGGCATTAAGTATAAAAAGTACAATGTTATGAGGAGAATGGGAAGCTATTTTAACAATCCAGTTAATGGATTTGTTTAACCAGTTTGCTGAGACTGGTTAGAATAGGGTAGGGTAGAAGCTTTGTTTCCTGTTTCCCCTAAGTACCTAGCACAGGCTTGTTTCTAGTTGAGTTTTTAGTTTGGTTTGGGTAGCAATAAGCCTGAGTAGTTTTCCAAGTAGTTAGCTTGTGTTTGGTTGGATGGAAGGAAGTTGTTTTCATTGGGAGCTAGGTTCAGTTCTGTGGCTGAAGGACTCTATTGCCCAATGGATCTATCAGGTAGTTGGTCAGATGCTTAGCAAGAAAGCACTCCAAAGTGGTCACCAAAATGTCATCATACTTTTTCACATTTTGGAAACCTAATTACTAGATGTGCTCTGTACTCTAGTTTTCATTATTATGTGGTCTTGATTAAGATTTGTGTTCATTTATTGCAAGTACATGAAAAGGAAAGATAAATAACTACATCTGAGATTACATGTCATATCCTGAATATGCTATACAAAAAAGAGAGAACTCAAAAGAAAAAATTCATATGAGCTCACACATACCGTGAGCATAGAAAATGGAAGAATTGCATAAATGAGTGCATGTATATAGAAATTAATGGAGCTAGATGTAGGGGTACGAGACATTGCCTGGTAGTGAGTTGATCTTTTATGTGGTCGGTGTGCTCTAGTGATCCTAAACCTATAGAGAGAGAAAAGAAGAAGGGGTTAGATCCAATGGATCTGTTAGTCCATTTTCTTGTTGATGAAAATCCTTTGAAAATGGCATGTTCCTTGCAAGTGTTTTTGTAAAATGTCCTGCCCCGTGTTCTTCATGTTGTCACCTTGCTTCAGTCCAAATTGTGCATGCTGAATCTCAAAACCCAAAAAATTTTCAAGTTTTGAGGTCTGCTGGAAATATTTTTAGAATCTACCACAGTGTTGAAAACCCACAGTGTTTATGAAAACCCATGATTTTTTTAGCTTCCCTGCTATCTTTCGGTCTGTCGTTATTCCTATGTGTTTTCAATCTTTTGCCTAAAACTTGCATTATTTTTTACCCTTTGCCTTCAAGCTTTTGTGCACTTGTCTTTTGGTGCTGAAAAATTTGTGTTTTCAACCTCGGTCTTAACTATGCAAGTCTGACTGGATGGTGGGTCCAGACTCTTCCTGATTGGTTTTCGCATGGCCGCATGTCAGACTTTTTTGACATGTGATCATGCGACCGCTTGCCATTTGTCCACATCGGTCCTGACTCTTCACGGTTGGTGGTTGTTCTGTGGTCCTAGAGGTGGTGATGTGGTGACTTTAGGTTGGCTATCGCATGATCGCATAGCCTAGTTTTTGGTTATGCAATCATGTGACCAGTTAACACGTGTCCATGGTGGTTGCAGTGGTGATTGCGGTGATGGTTATGGTGGCAGAGGGTGGTGGGTTGTCACATGTTTGCATAGCCCATTTTTGGGCTATGCAATCATGCAATAGGGAGCCACGTGTGCTAGGGCCCATCTATAGTGGTTTGGTAGTCCCGTTGGTAGGTGAGGTCATGGTGATTTCCAGTTGGTCCGTTCTTGTGGGATGTTCAGGTTTGAACATGGGCCCATGTGGGATATCTCTATGGTGATTTAATAGCTGGCAAGGTGCATGTTAGCGGCTTGTCACATGTTCATGTGAGCTAGCTTTCCAACTTGCAAACATGCGATATGCCCTTTTGTGGCAATAGTCTGGCATCAATGGTTATGCAAAAGGTAGGGGGAAATGGTTGTTGCATGTTCACATAACTTGTTTTTGGGTTATGCGATCATGCAACCAAGCATAAATTAGATCCCGGATTCCTGTGGTGGTGAGAGGTGTGATTGCCTGGTTGTGCGACTAGGGGCAAACAATTAAGAAGTATGATGCCCGTGAAGTGCATAGTGACTGTTGCTTTTCAAATTCAAATTCTACAGAGTGTTTTCGATGATAGAGGGTACCAAAATTTATGGCTTTGGTTGCAGTTTTTGATTTGGTTGGTGGCATTGATTGTTGCAAAGTGGTCCAGAGGCTCTATGGTCATTTGAAGAGATGATTCTGTACCTGGTGCCATGTGGTTTTATGCTTGATAGGCTGTCTATAGGCGGTGTTTTGACTAGTTTTTATGGAAATTCCTAGTTTCCTATCCTGATCTCAATGATGCTCATGATTGTAAGATCTGTTTGAGATCTCTTTCTCTAGATTGCCTATGTTTCTTGCCCCTGCAGTAAATTTTGTGACTATTTTTTGATGGGTTTGGTGGTTAGGAGCTATTCCCTAGCTATTCGGAGCTTGTTGCAATGTGTTATGGGTTTCCAAGGTAGCTAGTGGTATATAGTGTCAAGTTTTTGACTTGTTTAAGGTTCTAAATTTTGTCAGTTCTAGTGGTTCTAGTTTAGAGTTCTTTTCTAGTTCCATTGAAGGGTCCTTTTCCTGTAGACTTTTCTCCTTCTCTTTGCATATAGAGTGTTCCTCTTTCTCTTGTTGGTTCAGAGAATACAATGCATATTGTAACAAACTTCTATTATGTGTGAGAAAGTTAATATACTCTTACTGTTGTCAAGCTATCTCCATTTGAATTATGAACTCATTAGTCATGCATCAAGGATTTCTAGTTTTTCTACTTTGCATTGCCTAAGAGCTTGTGGGTGGAGCTATCTTCGCAGAGATAACTAGTTCAGGGTTAGTATTCATGTATGTATGAGCTGAGATATCAAGGATAGGTCACGCTTGTCTTCCAGTGGATGCTAGTTAATGTATTGTCTATTCATAGGTCTCTTCTAAGGGGAGGCTTAAAATCCTTTGATGGATAATAAAATGCTTGAATGCACAGGTGGGTGTTAAGTTGAGGTTTGGTCATAGTGTGCAATTGATGTCAGGCATCAACACATTGCGTATATTGTTTTCTTGTTTCATAGCTGTCCCTTGCAATGTTGTATTTGACTCTATGGCCCAATGGATAAGGCATTGGTCTATGAAAGATTTAGGGTATCTCAGGGGTCCCTTCAAACTCATTTGCAAATCATTTCCATTCAGCTCCACCCTTTCCCTTTCTTGTTGTTAGGATAGGTTTCTAGCTTTCAGTCTCATTCCATGCAAGTGGGGCTATTGCATGAGGCTTTCTATCATTGGGGTATAGGATACCTATAGGAGATTGATTGCTATTCCACATTAATCTATTTGTAAGCCTTTGGTTTGTCACGAGGTGTCTTGAATGTGTAGATAAGGCAATACCCACTTGAGTGAATGTGGAGCTCAAAGAAGAAGCAAGATTTCTCTCTATCCTCATCAATTGGTTTATTTTTCTTGTCAAACTTGAGTTCCTAACCTATGTTTTTAGCCCAACCATTTGATTCAAGTTTGGTCCTGCAAGGAAAAAATACCAACAGGATCTAAGAAATGAAAGGTGCCACAACATCTACAAACATGCATACATGCATGCACTCATGCACCTCTGGCATGAGCTTTGCTCAGGATAGGTGCACCAAGGAGGCTCTAGAAATAAAATAAATACCACTATTTTCACTAATATGTTTGTTCCATGTGCAGAGATAGAAGAAGCCGATTCATAACAAATAGTAGAATACTGGGATCTAGATGAATGATGATGCCCTCTGATGTGGGCTCTATTGGGAGGATCTTAAATTTCTTGGAGAGATAACATCATAGGCCAAGAACACCAATTATTAGTATTGAGTCTCCAAGTACCCCACACTAAACCGGTGAGGGTTGTCAGAAGCTCTATTCCAACAGAGTTTCTGAGAACCCTAACCATCTCAAGGAGAGGCACTAATCATGTGGGGGGCACTCAGTAAGTGAGTAGTGTTAGCATGAAGATATTCTAAAGCTTGATCAGCATTGGTGTACACATCTCATTGACATGGATGCATTAACAGGCATAGATTGAAGATGCCAGATAGAAAATGAAGAATGAAAGCGATACCAAATATGGAACAATCAACATGATGAAGATGCTCTCAACCATGTTTCGATGCATGCATAGCAATGAAACATCAAAATCAATATTGTTCTTGGGCTAGTGTTTTTTTTAAGAATAGAGGCTATATGGTAACGGATGCTTGATGTCAATACAATATCATTGCAGAAGGGCACATATATTGCATTTCATTAGCTTAGATATAGAGGGCCTATTTCATATAGAAAATGTGCAACCTATATGGTATCACAATAGTAAATAGATAATGGCATCACCACAGGTATTCAGGCAATAGAAAAATGAGAAAGTGGCTATGAATCAACAGTGTCCCTAATATATTCTACATGACACATTTTGTGTAGAGACACGGTCAAGATGTGCAATGCAAAGAGATTCACATCATGCCTCTAATGCAGTAAACAGAGTGAGCGAATACAAGGAGTACACCTTCAAATATCCTAATCACCAAGCAAGTTAATATGCCTCATAACTCTTGGGTACGCAGAGATACTAGCAGTAAACAAGTAAAGGAACAATAGATGCAATAGAGAAACACAATATAACCGTTAGGCTATATGAATGTGATCATGCTAGTAGTGGTATCGAAATAGTAGAAATACAATAGGGCTGTCAATAAACAACAAATTTAACATGACAATGCCCTGGCCCAATAGTTCATAGGCTGCTAAATGAATAACAGTGAAGCCATTATGTGATGCCACAAGCAATACACTAGAATACAATCAAACAGTGCATCCATAGCATGAGTTACAACAATAGCATGAGGGTTCACAATCCCATGAAATAGATTGTACTCAAATTCATACATGTTGTGCCCTCAAGAATCTAGAGGGGGGGAGGACAAAGATGTATTATAAGCAAAGCCACAACATTGATCGCATGTCCTATTCTTGCAAGGTGCACTAGAAAATACAAATATCAATGACCTAGCCAAGACACCATAAATTGAGGCTGTAATCTTTCAAATAAGCTAGTGGTCGAGCTATGAAAACATACAACAGGGGATAAAAATGTAGAAAGAACAATACAAATAGCAAATTCAATTCATTCATATGAATAACGAATGCCTTGGGTATCAAGATGAAGCAACAACAAGAAATAGATGCCAACAAATACGATACATGGTTTTCTCATTTTTTCCAATAAAAAGCAATATCAAATAAATACAGCAAATGTATGAGAGAAAATGAAATAAAATGCAGAGACAACCGTGCCCTAATGGCTAATCAAATACATATGCAGTCTGATACCCTCGCAAATACAGAGGATGTATAAAAGCCAAATGAAGTCAAATGCAATAACAGTGGATTCAAATGTATAAACAAGTGCCCTCAAATTATAACATGCAACAGCCTTAACCTCAGGTTTCAAAAGAACAGTAACCAGTTTGTATAGAGTGCTTTCAAAGAGCAGTGCTATGTTGAAAGAAAATGATATGAGGAAACTCCAGAATGCCTACCTCATAGTGCTAGTTTCTATTTGTTGTTTCTAATTCCAGGATAGAAGTTTCCATTCAAAGAGCTACAATACATTTAGAAGTTGCCAGCTACCATGTGAGATGCTATGATTGTAGAGGATGCTCATTTTTTGAATGAGGGTTTCACGATATATCCCAATTTGATTTTCTCCCCTTTTTTAGGGTTTAGTGATTTAGTGCCATGATATATTCAACTTTGGGTTATGTTTTGTAAATGTTTATGTATATTTTCCCCATCATTTGGGTTGAAAATATTTGATGTTCACTTGTAACCTTTAGTTGAGTCATAAGGTCATTGGGTTAAATTTTAGACTAGGATTGCAATTAGGTGGGTCCTAGGTTTGAGAATATTTATGGGTCATGTGGATTGGATTAAAATGTAAATATTTTAGATTTTCTCCTCATTTTTTGAGTTGAGATTATCTTAAAATATATTTTTGACTCCAGTTTATTTTGGTGTAGGGGGATAAAAATTTAAATGTAAAGTCATTGCAAGGGTCATTGTATGATATTTGACAAGTGGTGTTTTTATAAACCACTGTCAGATTATTAGTTATAAGCATGACTTAGTGGGTTTGTGGTCTTCCTTTGACTACCTAGTCTTAGGGACCCCACTTTTTCCATCCCCCTAGATTCTTGCGAATTGGGCATTCAAATTTCAGAGTGATGGGATCATGGTCCTAGTGACAGGTTTTTCCTTTTCTTGGTGAGTACTGGACTTCAATGCAGATTCTACAGATGTTCTATATATGCCTCTCACTTTGGTGATAGAAGGCTAGTTCTTCTTTCCCTCATTCTCATGAGGTGAATAATGTAGATCTTTGAGAAGCAATCTGATATTTTGACTCCTTTTATTTTAGTTAATAGTAAATTGTCCTTCCTTTCTATAGCTTTGTGAGTTGATTTGGTGGGCTTAATGTCATGTGTTGTGATTAAAATCTGATCCTTTACTTGATATTATGTTCACTTTGATGTTTGCAAGCACTATTTTTGCTTAAGGTTTCAAACCTGGTGCATCTATATGTACTTGAGTTGTGGAATCTGTTACACATATTTTCTATCATACCAAAATCTTATGAGATTGGCCTTCTCCCCTATAGGTGTTTCATGGTTTGTGTCCTACCCTGTGCTCTTTTGTGTGTCACCTTGCTTCTACCCAAGTCACGTCTCTTAGTGTGCAGAACTTAGAAAGATTTTTAAATTCTAAGGTCTACCAAAAGCAAATTTCAAATTCTGCCACAGTGTCGAAAACCCACAGTGTTTTCAAAAATCCATGATGTTTTCGATCTGTGTGTTTTTAGCCTTCCTTGTTTTCAACCCTGTGCTTCCTGCTTTGTGCGCTTATCTTTCGATCTGTCAGAAGCTTTGTGTGTTTTTGGTCTTTTCCATTGAAAACATGGTGTATTTTCAACCTCGTGCTTGTTCCCTGTCTGCTAGTTTTCTCTAAGTGCGCAAGTGCGATGTTCGGTGGGCCTAGATTTTTAAAATCTCTTCCTAATTGGTTGTTGCATGGCCGCATGTCAGACTTCTCTAACATGTGATCATGCAACCACCTGCCACCTGTTTGTGTGGTCCCAGCTTTTCATTATGTTCGGCTATCTAGCAGTTATGTCTTCATTCAATGACCTAACGACTGGCAGTTATCTATTGATCTCTTAATTCTGGCTGTTAAGCGGCTAACATCTCATGATTTGGCAACTATGTAGTCATGTGATCATTTCATTCCTGGCAGTTACCAGCTAGCTTCTAGCAACTTTCCTGGTGGTTAGTTTCCCGTAGTTGCATGGTCACGAAATGGTGGACCTAGGTCTTCATGTTGTCAAAGGTGGTGATGTGGCAACTAGGGGTTGGTTGTTGCATGACCACATGTCAAAATTTTCTAACATGTGATCATGTGACCACTTGTCATGTGTCCCTGGGGCCCATCTGTAGGGTGGTTGTAGTTTGGTGGTCATGCAAGGTGGTGATGTGGCATCTTTCTATTGGTCCATGTGGTGGTGATCAAATGTCTCAGCAGGGCTTGTGTTAATAATTTTAATCTACGGTTGGCATGAAATCGAAAGGAATATTCTTTCCCCTTCCGATCACATGCCCATTATCTGATTTGATGCTGATGGATTGGTTTGCAGTGGACCTGAGTGAATTCTACAGAGAGGATGGCATGGCAAATCTAGTGGTTGGTGCATGATCTCATGGGAGGTGTCAGACTCCTTGCAATCATGCACCCACCATTCAATTTTGAGGGCTCGGGTCCAGTATTGGTGATGGGGCAATATTCAGTGAATGGTGTTGTGACAGGTGGCATCATAGTTGCGGAGTTAGGAGTGGGGTCCATTGTAGTTTGGCGGTCCTGAAAAGTGTTTGGCAACCCGATAATTTTCTTTCTTTTCATTGGTTCACAAGATGATTTGGTGGTTCGCTAATTGGTCTGGCGACTTGGAAAATGAGTGGTCGTGGGGTCGCTAGATTTTTTAGCTGAGGCAGGTAATATTTTGTGAATTGGCAAAAGTTCCTTTGTCCCTAATTCAATAGATGACTTAAGTGGGTGATTTTCAACATGTGCAGTCGTGTGTTCATGAAGTCTAACTATGGTTAGGCCTTTCATTCTGTGACTAGGATTTTTCCTTGTCGCCAATTAGCAGAATGTTAACCCGAGGTGCTTGATGAGTTAAAGATCTAAAGCCCGAGAATGATGAAGAGATCTATGGTCAAGACTTAATTTTTGATCTCTATTCGAATCATGGCCGCCGATGTGCTATTGGTGCCAAGACTTAGCCATTAGAGTTCAAATTCAAATCTTAGAGACATTTCCAGTGACTAGAAAGGACTAGTTTTCAATACAGAAGTGACCCTGTTCAGTGAGCTATGACTAGTTTTCCATTTGTGGTGTGGTCCAAGGTGCTATTGGATCATTTGCAGAGCTTGTACCATGGTGTTTGTGTGCTCAAGGCATGTTTTAGGGTGTCCTTCTAAGCCTAGTTTTGTGATCCCTTGTACTTGTAGAGAAAGATTTTTCATCATTGTGGATCAGTTCTAGTTTCTTCTTGCCTATTTTTGATGAGTTTCCTACCCCTGTAATAACTTTTTGACCATTTTTAGTAGGTTGGCTAGTTGAAACTCTAGCCCTAGTCATCTGTAGCTTGTTACAAATTTCCAAGATGACTAGGCATATAAGTGGTAGAATTTTGGATTTTGTAAGGGTTCCAAAAACATTGTTTCTTTTGGTCCCTAGTTTTTTACTGTATGTCCTGATAGAAGTCTGGTTTTGTGATTTTCTCTTGTCTTGGTGTCATTCTAATTATATGCTGATTCTGGATTTGTTAATGAAAACATTATTGAATCCCAATCTTGTATCTTGTGTATGTCTTCTTACTTGTCCCTAAGCTCATATATGTTAGTTTCACAAAGTGTGCTAATGTATGGTAAACAAAGAGTATTTTGAATTCATCTCTGAGTTTCTAACAAAGTTAGGATTAAAGTCTTTTAGGTGAATTCAGTGAGTTTATAGTCAGGTATAGAATTTGATGTCTTTGTGCTTGAGGAAAAGGGGTAATAGGCAAAGCACTTACTTTGGTTTCCATTGTGTTTGATTTTAGGTATTCAGTTGAGTTATATAGTTAGGTGACTCTAAGCCCTGGGATAAGGCACTGGTCTTTCCTCTTGAAGTATGCATGGTTAACAACCGCAAACACAAACATCATTTGATAAACCTTTAACAATTTTATATGAGACATAGTGGAATATTGTTTTAGACTCCTTTAGAGAAGTGAGTGAAGGGTACACCCACCTAGGCATTGAAGCTCAAAGAGTAGAAGGATCCTTTGATCCTTGTTAGTTGGCCCTCTTCCTTGTAGACTTTGGAGTGGTGATAGAGTCAGAGTTTCATTTATATTGTCCATCAAAGTGTAAATCTGCAAGTTGAAGATCAAAGGGAATAATCCACAACCAATAAAATGGTGACTCTGCTGGGTAAAACTATGAAGATATGCATTTGTTAAGAGTCAGTGATTCTACTGGGGAGAATCTAGAGAGAAAGGTTATAGTTTGTTCTTGTTTTCCTGTGTGTTTTAAGGATTTCCCATCTAGGTGGGTGGCGGCTCAAAGCTTTGAACCAATGCAACATATTGAAGAAGCATGGATAAGAGGAGAAATACTAGGTCATATGTTAGAAATAATTCAGAGGTCACTCTAGAGAAATTACCTAGACAGGGAAACAAGAGCTAGATTAGAAGGAATGGTGAGTCTACTAGTGCTCCCATGAGAGAACAAAGAAATGCAATAGCCAGAAGACCACATGTATCCTCAAGTGAGGATGGTTCACAAAAAAAAGTTTCTAGATCAGAAGGTGGTCACTTTGAAGAAAGATTTTATGATACCCCTGAGGATGCATTTTAGGATAAAGGTCCTTTGCCTGTAGGTCAAAATGAAGAAAACAAAGATATAGGTTTAGAAGTTGATTTGGATCTTGAAGAAGATCAATTCAGAGGAGAACCCATGAGACATAGGCAAGTTCATTTCCCATATCCAAATCTTCTTGATATGGATGTGCCATCTAGTTCTGATGACATTATGGTAGATCTTGATGATTTGAATGCACTAAGGTTGTAGTTGGTAGAGCAAGATGCCATACATAAAAGGTTACAGAAGGAGAGAGAGGCTAAAAAAGTAAATGCTTTGATAGAGAGGTAGTCTCTTATTAGAAAAATAAATGAAATGAAGGAGAGAAACAAGATGCTTTCTTCTACTCCTAAAATGCTCCAGCATGATGTGCTTGGTGATCTTGATGCCTTGAGGAGTGATCAAGAGTGCCTACTTTAGGATCATGAATTTGAAAATGAGGGTCCTATGGTTAGACAAGTGAAAACTTATGTCCCTTTGCCTAAAGATAAGGATGGGTATAGGATTACTAGACCTATAAATATTATTAATGAGAAAGGAAAGAAGAAGATGGTGGGTGACCAAGCAAGAAAACCAATGACAATACTAGGGATCCCACCACCTGATTCAAATAAGGACACTGAAATGGAGAGAAGGAGAAAGGAAGATGAGGACCTTGCAAGAGAACTAGAGAGAGCTAAGATTGATGCTACCATTGCTAAAAAGAAAAGGAAGATCCAATTCTTGTGGGCTTCTTCAGCTAATGCTCTTAGCCCATCTGCTACTGAACTAAGTATGCCATCTATGACTACTACTATTCCACTTAGTAATGCTACTAGTTCTTTTCCTTCTTCATCTGCTAGGATAGGTGCAGATCCTAGGCAGCAGTCAAATGAACAGATAAATGTAGATACTAATGTTGATCCTAGGGTTAACACTAGTTCGAGCTCTCAAAGAAGACCTATGCAATTAGAAGGCTATAGGAAAATAAGTTTTTATGGAATTCCTGGCTATCCAAATGCTTTTCCGAATGATATTAGAGATAAGGTACCTAATTTTGCTAGTAATAATGCTATTAGTTGTGAGGAGCATCTTAGGTTATTTTTTGATATGCTAAATGATTATGAGGTAGAGGATGAGGATGTTGTCATGAAATTGTTTGTTCAATCTCTAATGGAGGATGCTAGAGATTGGTTTAAGAGGCTTCCTGATAAGTGTATTGATACTTGGGACTATTTTAAAGAATGTTTCAAAGAGTAGTATGGTGATAGGCCTAATGCTAGCTTCATGTTGACTGAATTCAATACCATAAGGAAAAATCAAAATGAGTTTGTGGCTGAATTCAACATGAGATTTTAGAAAGGTATGCACAAGTTGTTCCAAGTCATGCGGTTGGATGACAATGTCTATCTGACTACATACTTCAATGCAGTTGATGGGAATATGGGATATTTATTGAGGGATAAATAACCAAGAACTCTTAGGGATGCTTTTAGGATTGCTATCAATATTGAGAACAACATGAAAATATTAGGAAAGTTGGGTGGAAAGAGAGATGATCCAAAGTTGTTTGGGGACAAGAAATACACAAAGGAAAATGATAAGAATGTTGGTTCTAGGAGGCAAGAAGAAGATAAGTTGGATAAGGTGCTTAATGCATTGAAGGATTTGAAGGCACCTGCAAATAGGAACATCAGTGCTCCTACCAATGAAAGACCTCGGTTCGACAACAATTTTAGTAAGCAGAATAGACTACAGAATTACCCCTACAACACCCAATGGAAGGATGGAAAGCCTATTGTCATTGCTACAAGAGGAAATAATGACAGAGGTGTCCCTAACCCTCTACATAAAGCTTCAATAAATGTCATGGAGAATGTCTCATGGTGTTTTGCATGCCAATCCCCTCATTCTATAGAGCATTGTGTGGTTGCACAGTCTATGGCTGCAAATCAAGATTGTAGCAATGAGGAGATAGAAAAAGAAGAAGAACAAGATGATGTTGGTTGCAACATGGCTTCTTCATATCTAGGATATGAAGATGATTCTAATTTTGATGAAGAGGTAGATGTGAATGTGAAGAGACATAATTAGGCCCTTTTTCATCAAGAGGTTTTTTCTGATGGTGAGTGCATTGATCAGAAAACATGTAACATGAACTCTTCTCCCAAGCTAGTAAATTTGAGAAGACCTTCAAGAGAAGAGATGGAGAGGATTACTATAGAAATGATTGCCCAGGTTCAAACTAGAGACATGGTGGCAAGGAACATAAATGAGAAAGTTGTAGGAATATTTATAAAGAGTACCAACTTCAGAGAACTTAATGAGGACAAATCAAAGGTTGATCGCATGGTGAAATTAAAGAATGTAAAAAGTAAACATTGTGAGCCTAAGGGAGTTGGAATTGAAATGGTCTCTAGTGAGATGGAGAAGCTAGTTAACACAATGGCTAAGATTGAAAAAATGAATGTGGTCAATACACCTAATATGTTAGAGAAGAAAAAAGATGTTAAGGCAGTGCAGATTGAGATCCCTGCTTCTACCCCTGTTGACATGTTATCTGTATTGTCACAAATTATAGTTAAGGTTCCATTGTCAGAGTTGTTGAGGATCCCTGAGCATAAAGATAAGGCTATTGCATGGGTTGGTAATACTCACAAGAATGATACTTCATGCAACGGATCTTAGGATAAAGCTTTGAAGGATGTTGCTACTCAGGGAATTGTGTCTCAAATTCCTCCAATATATTTGGATAGTTCTGTCAATGCCAGCCTTCAAAATATTGACCCATTCTTCTTGAGTGTTCTTGTGAATGGGATGAAATTAAGGAATTGTATGATTGATAGTGGTTCCTCTAATACTATCATGCCTTCCAAAATCATGGAGAGGTTGGGCCTTAAAGTTGATACAGTGTAGGGTAGATGTTGTGCAATGGATCAGAGGGAGGTACTAGTCATTGGGACTATCAATGCAAAGCCATATAGGTTGGCAGCATATCTAGAGAAAGAGCTAACAATGAGTGTTTTGGTGGTGGATATCCCTCCTCATTATGGGATGTTGTTGTCTAGAAGGTGGAGTGCTGCCATGGATGGAAGTTTACAGTGTGATTTTTCCTATACAACTTTCAAGATTGATGATCAGTTTGTCATGATTGAATGAGAGCCAAGAGTATGCCACATGATTGAGAGAAACATAGATAATGAAGCAACATGTTTTGTGGATACTGATGTAAATGCTTTTAGGGTAGAGATCCCTGTATTTGATAATGAGCTTATTTTGTCACCTATTTCTACTAAGGTAGGTGCTAGCTCTGTGAAGGGTGATTTGTGGGTCATGTACTTTGATGGTGCAAACTACAAAGATGGTGTAGGAGTAGGTATTTTACTTATTTCTCCTGATGGAAACACCTACAACTTCTCTTTCACATTGAATTTCTTTTGTACCAACAATATAGCAGAATATGAGGCCTTGTTGTTAGGACTAAGGTTGGCACAAAAGCATGGTATAAAATGCATAAGTGTTATTGGTGATTCTGAGTTGGTGGTGTCCCAAGTCAAGTCAGTGTATGCTTCCAAGAATAGAAGGTTGAAACAATATAGGAATGTAGTGTGGGATTTGATTGAACATTTTGATGCCTTCAATATTGAGTGGAAGGATAGGAGTAACAACAAGATGGCTTTCTTGTTGGCCAATATTGCAATCAATCCTAATGATGTCACATTCTCTGGTATTTCTAAAATTGAAATTCAGGCTAGGCCTAGTATACCAGACAATATTGAGAATTGGTAAGTTTTTGATGATGATAATGATATTTTGAAGTTTATGGATTGCAAGGATCAATATCATGGTCAGGAACTTGATTGTTCAGCATTGGTTGAGTCAATAGAAGGAAGGGAGGTTGTCTTAGGCAATGAGGTCATTCAGCTTAGAACTAACAAGGTGCCCAAGGGGCTTGTTCTTTTGTAGACTGTCTTTGACAACCAAGATAGAGTTCAAAAGAATATCAAAGGAGAAGATCATGCCGATCTTGAGGAGATAAATCTTGGATCACATGAGGCACCTAAGAAAGTATACATTGGTAGAGATATATCTTAGAAGGTAAGGAGGCCTTTGATTGAATTATTAAAAAAAATCAAGAATGTTTTTGCATGGTCGTATGATGACCTAAAGGTTTATAGAGAGGATTTATTTCAGCATGTTATTCCATTGAAAGATGATGCTAAACCTATTCAGAAAAAGAAAAGGCCTATTAATCCTACTTTGGCACCCAAGATGCAAGAAGAATTAATGAAGTTGAGAGATGCTATCATTATCAAGCCTATAAGGCATTCCTCTTGGGTGTCAAACCTTATTCTCATGAGAAAAAAGAATGGTGACATCAGGCTTTGTGTGGACTTCAGAAATTTGAACATCAGCTCATTGAAAGATAATTATTGTTTTCCCAATATGGAGGCTATGTTGTAGATAGTAACTAGATCAGAATTGATGTCAATGATGGATGGTTTCTCTGGCTACAATTAGGTCATTGTTAAGGAATCAGAACAATTCAAGACAACCTTTACAACACCTTGGGGAACATATGTTTATGTGAGAATGCCTTTTGGTCTCACAAATGCTGGTGCTACTTTTCAGAGGGCAATGGATGTTGCCTTTTCAGATCTCATTAATGATTTCCTTGTTATATATTAGGATGATTTAACTGCCTATTCCAAGAAGGAGGAGGACCATTGTGCTCATTTAGAAAAAAATATTTATGAGGGCCTTGGAATTTGGCATTTCATTAAACCCAAGGAAATGTGCTTTTGGTGTCACAGAAGGTAAGTTGCTTGCCACTTAGTTGGGAAGCAAGGAGTGAGAATTGACCCAGAGAGGGTAGCAACAATTTGTAAAATTCAGAGGCCAAAGAATGTTAAAGGGATTGAGTCCTTCTTTGGTCAGGTCAATTTTCTAAGAAGGTTTGTGACAAACTTTGCAGAGGTTACTAGACCTATTTCCAAGATGTTGAAGAAGGGATCCGTAATCAATTGGGAGGGTGAGCCTGATAAGGCTTTCAAGAATATCAAACAGGTTATCAAAGATGCACCAGTGCTAAAGGCACCTGATTATAGTGTCCCAATGCATATCTTTTCTTTTGCATCTTTTCATACTATTGCTGCAGTTTTGTTAAAAAACAATAGGGATGGTTTTAAGCAGCCTATTGCATTTTTTAGTAAATCTTTGCATTTTTTAGTAAATCTTTGCAAGTTGTATAATTGAAATATGACATAAATGAGAAGCAATCTTATGCGCTTGTGAAAGCAATCAAGACTTTTAGATGTTACTTGATGGAAGCAGTTGTGATTGCTTTTGTGCCAAGTGTACCTGTGAAGGATATTTTCTCATAGCAGGAGGTGTCTAGAAGAAGATGCAGATGGATCAAGAGGATCCAAGAATTCAATGTTGAGATCCAGATCACTAAATTGGTTAGAGGACAAGGATTGGAAAAGTTGATGGCCCAATCCAATCTAGATACAAACCAGGTAAATCATTCTGAAATTGATTATACATGTGATATGGATGATTGTATTTGGTATCGGGATATTATTTACTATTTTAGAAACATGAGGTGTCCAGATAATATGAATGATAATCAAAAGAGGACATTGAAGTTACAGGCCATCAAGTATGTAATTGTGAAATGTAAGCTGTATAGAAAAAATCTGGATTGCATACTATTGAAATGTGTGGATGAGAATTAGGCTAATGTGTTGTTGAAGGAGATGCATGAGGGAGTTTGTGGTGGACATTACATGGGTAAGACAACTACTCATAATATCTTGAGAGTAGGATTTTGGTGGCCCACAATCTTCAGGGATGTAGAATTATTGGTAAGGAGATGTGATGCTTGTCAAAGGTTCTCTGGTAAGCTTAAGTTTTTAGGTAATGTACCATTAAAACCAGTAGAAGTTCAAGCTCCTTTTCAGCATTGGGGAATTGATTTCATAGGGGAGATACCAAACAAGTCAAGTGGAGGACATTCATGGATCTTAGTTGCCACTGATTACTTTACAAAGTGGGTAGAAGTTGTACCTACAAGGAATGCAACTAGCAAGGTGGTAATTTATTTCCTGATGAACAATATTGTTACAAGGTTTGGGTGCCCTGAGAGGATAGTGAGTGACAATGCTATGTGCTTCAGGTCTTCTGAATATAAGGAATTTTGCAAAGGTTTGGGAATTCAGATTTTTAGTTCCTCACCTTATCATCCGCAAGGAAATGGTCAGGCATAATCTACTAATAAGAGTTTGATTAAAATCTTGAAGAGAATTCTAGAAAAGAATAAGAGGGCATGGAATTCAAAGCTTCCATTAGCTCTATGGGCTGATAGGGTAACTATGAAGAAGGCAATTGGTTGTGTACCATTTGACCTGGTATATGTAATTCATGCTAGAATGCCTCAGAATAATTTATTGGAGATGTACAAGTTTGTGTAGTTGTATGATGATGACATTGATGATGAGATGTAGTTGATAATGGAGGACCTCATTAGGTTGGATGAAACTAGAAGAGAATCAGTTGCAAGGAATGCCAAATTGCAGTTGCAGGTTAAGAATTTATATGATAAAAAGAAAGTTGAAAGAAAGTTTGAGCCTGATGATTTGGTGTTAGTTTGGAATGCTAGATTAGAGGATAAGGGGAAACATAGTAAATTTGATCCCATCTGGTTAGGGCCATATCTGATTCCTGAGAAATGGGGCCATGATTCTTACATCATCAAGGATTTTGATGGTGATATTCAGGAGTTTCCAGTTCATGGACAATTCTTGCAGCAGTACTTTGTTTGAAGTACTATGTTTTCCATGAACAATAGTTAGGGTTGTACATCTTGTAAATCTCTGTATATAAGTTGCTCACCCCTACCCTATTTTTCCCTAGTTTTTCAGTTTTTGATCCTATTGCCTAGTCTTTCCCTACTTGCTCCTTGCTCTATCCAATTTTGTCCTGTGGGATGGTCTACTTTTACCAGTGATTCTAGGTACTTGCTATGCCTGCAGGTGGCATACATCCCCAGACAGAGCCACTGTTAGGCATATTTTCTATCATAGCAAAATCTTATGAGATTGGCCTTCTCCCCTGTAGGTGTTTCATGGTTTGTGTCCTACCTCATGCTCTTTTGTGTGTCACCTTACTTCTACCCAAGTCACATCTCTTAGTGTGCAGAACCCAGAAAGATTTTTAAATTCTAAGGTTCGTGAGAAGCAAATTTCAAATTCTGCTACAGTGTCGAAAATCCACAGTGTTTTCAAAAATCCATGATGTTTTTAGTCTGTTTGTTTTTGGTCTTCATTGTTTTTGACACTGTGCTTCCTACTTTGTGCACTTATCTTTCAGTTTATTAGAAGCTTTGTGTGTTTTCAATCTTTTCCGTCGAAAACATGGTGTATTTTAGACCTCGCGCTTGTTCCCTATCTATTGGTTTTCTCTAAGTGCACAAGTGCGATGTCCAGTGGGCCTAGATTTTCAAAATCTCTTCTTGATTGGCTGTCGCATGGCCACATGTCAAACTTCTCTGACGTGCGATCATACGACCACTTACTGTCTATCCGTGTGGTCCCAACTTTTCATTGTGTTTGGCTATCTGGTGGTTATGTCTTCATTCAGTGACCTGGCGACTGGTAGTTATCTATTGATCTCTTAATTATGGTGGTTAAGCGACTGACATCTCATGATTTAGCAACTATGTAGTCACATGATCATTTCATTCCTAAAGGTTACCAGCTAGCTTCTAGCAACTTGCCTGGTGGTTATTTTCCCATAGTCGCATGGTCACGGAATGGTAGACTTGGGTCTTCACATTGTCAAAGGTGGTGATGTGGCAGCTAGGGGTTGGTTGTTGCATGACCGCATGTTAGAATTTTCTGACATGCGATCATGTGACCACTTGCCACATGTCCCTAGGGCCCATCTGGAGGGTGGTTGCAGTTTGGTTGTCGTGCAAGGTGGTGATGTGGCATCTTCTGATTGGTCCATGTGGTGGTGATCAAATGTCTTAGTGGGGCTTGTGTTAATAATTTTAATCTACGGTTGGCATGTGATTGCAAGGAATATTCTTTCCCCTTGCTATCACACGCCCACCATCTGATTTGATGCTAATAGATTGGTTTGCAGTGGGCCCGAGTGAATTCTGCGGAGAGGATGGCGTGGAAAATCTAGTGGTTGGCGCATGATCTCATGGGAGGTGTCAGATTCCTTACGATCATGTGCCCACCATTCAATTTTGAGGTCTTGGGTCTGGTGTTGGTGATGGGGTGGTATTCAGTAAATGGTGTTGTGATAGGTGGCATCAGAGTTGCAGAGTTAGGAGTGGGGTCCGTTGCAGTTTGGCGGTCTTGATAAGTGTTTGGCGACCTGACAATTTTCTTTCTTTTCGCTAGTTCACAAGATGATTTGGTGGTTCGTGTAATACCCACCCGTAGGATGCTTTTTAGTTTGCTTTATGTTTTAGATGTATGACCAAATTCTTTTAGGTCACTTTCCATGTGATCGATTATTGTTTCTTTAATGATGATTGAGGATTATTATTATATGTTTATCAAGTGTATGTGTAGATTAGATGATGATGCTTCATGATGTTAGATTACATGTTTTATATTGAATACGATGTACTTACCCCATACTTGCATGTGTATGGTGATTATGTGTCTGTATCTGTTTGACATGCTTGTGTGGTAGAGGATGGAGGCATAGTTACTCGCATAGTCGAGATCCACACATCTGACCGTACCTTATCATTGTCTATTATATATTGTATGTACATGCTTTGTCTTCTGATGACAGGTTTGCAGGTACAGGGCATCATCTTCCCTGAATTAGCAGGAGTGAGCGTGCCCACAAACATTCATCTCAATGGTAAAGAGGGGAGATAATTCACAGACCCAAACCCTAACCCTAGCCAATTATCTTAGAATTGGACAAATACCAGTATGACTACCTTACCTGAATTCACCTGGTTGGTATGAATTCGTGGATCCCATTCTTGAGTCTGTGCATGCGTTTTCAATTTACTTGGTTTATTGTGCTTGAATTTGATTGTGCTTGATTCAATGGATTTATGATTATTCAGGTGATTTTATATGTTTGTTTATGTTAGGACTATAGTTGAAATTAATGATTTAATTATATTCCTATGTGTAATTTAGAATATTGTCCAAAGTCAATTATTTGATTAAATGGAATTAATTGATTATTTAAGTGAAGTTGGATTTAATTATGTTTGAATGTATAATTAAATAATTGAATATTTTAATGCATGCTTTAGGATGTATTAAATATTTAATTTATTTAATCTAGGTTTTAATTATTAACATGTGCTCAAATTGAATATATTTAGAATTATGCTTGTTTATATTATTAAGTAATTAAATAATTAATAGCATGAATTTGTGATGCATTGATTATTTAATTTATTTAATAATTAAATTTAAATTAAAACATGTGCAAATTAGAAAAGGGAATTGTTCTCAAAAAGTTAACAACTAGTTTTAGAAAGTTAAGTTGAGTTGTGCATATAAATGATATTTTAAATTAATTAATTATAATTTCTTTCAACTTTGGAGTTTGGGTTGAATTAGGAGTTGTCTTATGAGTCACTTTTCTGATTTGAGTGGAACTCTGAGTTATCTATTGAGTTGTATTCTGTGATTACTTGGATGTTGGAATTGAATTCCTATTAGGGGAATTTTGCTTTCATTTTTGGGGAGACAGGTTTTGAAGAGGAATTTTGGAGAAGGCTTGTGTGTTTGGCATTTTGAAGAATTGTGGAATGTTGTGGCTGCATATTGAATTGAATTTCTCTGTGCTTCTGGATTGGACACCTGGTTGCAAATTAGTTTTCAAATCTACAGGTTGTGTTTGAATTTGGAGAGAATTTGGTTCTCATATCTACAGGGGTTTCTATTTTAAATCCGTTTCTGGCATTGGATCTAAGGTAGGCATTGCATTTTGTCTGTTATCTCTATTTTCACATCTATTTGTCTTTCAGTACTTTTATAGTTTTCTATTTGGTAGATTTGTGTATTTGATAGATCTGGGTATTTAGAAAACCCTTATGTAGTTAATTTTTATATTTTATTATTACTTGGCATTGTAGTGTTACTTTGGCAAAATTTCATTGAATAAGTCTTTATGGTTCTCCTACAAATTGAAATATTAAATCTGTTCTATAGTATGACTATAGGGAATGATGAAATAAATTTCTATTGAAAGAAAACCCAATTTTAGTAAAAATACATATTCTGGTTAAATTTTATGCTTGCTGGTAAAATAGATATAGTCTATAAAATATTATACTTCACATGTGAAAGTTTGAGGAAAAAGATAACAAAAATAGAAGTAAATAAAATGCATTTAAGTTTTGGAAATGGTTCTGGAATATTCCTACATGAAATGTCATGCCATTGTTTTTAAAATGTGTATATGTGATGGCTTGGAAAAGCACACTTAGATTTTAAAATATATATATATATATATATATATATATATATATATATATATATATATATATATATATATATATATATATATATATATATATATATATATATATATATATATATATATATATATATATATATATATATTCCTGTTTAAAGGAAAAAATGCATTAGCATTATAAAAGAAAATGCTTTAAGTAAAAATAAATATATATAAAATATAAATATATATATATTTATCATGTTTTTATGGCTTTTGTTTTTATTAAGCAAATCTTTCAAAAATATATTATAAAAAATTTGCATTGAAAAAAATATTGTTTTGAGAATCTTTATGTATTTATAGGAAATAATGTTAAAAAAAAAATAATATATATTAAAAAAATATGTATTTAGTGGTGGGCGGAGACCACCTGTCCCCTACCCATCCACCTCACGGCACCCAGGGTACCGTGAGCAGTCCCAAAGGACTGTCACGACAGGCCTGGGCGCTGTCGTGCACGGTCCCCAAAGGACTATCACGGTAGGCCTGGGCGCTATCGTGCGCAGTCCCCAAAGGACTGTAGCAGCAGTACCAGGTACTACCGTGGGGAAAGGTGCTGCGGGCCCCCCAATGTGTATTGTATTTAATTAATTTAAAATTGATTTAAGTGTTTCTACTTTTTGCAGTAGTATTAAATTAGTTATTTAAATTATGTTAGTTTAATTTCTTTTTAATTAATTTTTTTTTTTTTAATTAAATTAAATTAGTTATTTTGAATTTATGATTTATTAAAAATATGTGTTAAAATAGAATTTTATTTTATTCCTATGATAACTTATTTATATTAAAGTTTAGCATAAATTAATAGATTCTTGTTTTGTTAATTTAGTTTATGATTGATTTATGTCATAATTGTCTTGTTATAAATAATAAGAATTCATTACTTAGGATAAATTTGAAATTAGATTATTTTATTTTGTTACTATATTAGTGAGACGTTTAGATACAATAAGTTGTTAAATGTTTATGTATATACTGAAATTGAGCAAATTTTCTATTGGATTCTTAGATCGTCATTAGGGAATATTATTTTGTATTAATGACTATAATATGCTAGATATGTCATGATTATTTTATCATTATTAAGTGACCTATATTCTGTTTGAATCATGTTCACTGTGATGTTTTGGTTCTTGTATTCCAATTTCAGTTATGTAAATTGTGAATGTTGGCTTCTTGTTTCTGATCTACATTCTTGTACTTATTGTGGTTTCAGATTAGATTAACCTAGGGGGAAACAGAGGCAGGGTTATGTGTCAGTTGGATTGTATTTCAGCAACATGTTCATTATGTGTGCTTATTCTGTTTATCACCTATGCTTCAATCTTATGGGCTCTTTTTGATTATTATCTATTTTTGGTATCTGTGTAATCATTTGGGTTTCTATGTGTGAAACTGCATCTAGGATTACCGGGTTGTATACCTATGTTTATGTTTATGTGATTATGAGCCTAGGGGAGATTGATTAAGTGCATCTTAGGGGAGTGGCTTACAATAGGGGTCGGGACCCAAAGTGGTCAATACCTGGGTAACCTATTGTAGGTTATGTAATTAAGTGATAACATAGTAATTAAAATATGTAGAGATCATTAAAAAGATAAAATAGAGTTTGGTTATGATTAGAATTTCTCATATCTGAGAGAGAGTATTCTAATCCCACATGGATTGTATTGAGGGTCTGGGGCCCAGAGTGGTCAGTTCCAGGGTAACTCAATGCTTGAGGGTCCGGGGTCCAGAGTGACTAGTCCAGGGTAACTCAAGTAGTTAGACATGTGATGACACTCCCATAGCATGTAGCTTAAGTCATCTTCTGAGTTTTCTGTTATGCCTCTGGATTAGTGTGTATCACCTTTCACTTTATTATTGTGTACCTTGAGTAGAGAGCTTTCAGGATTCCTTGCTCAGTGGTTCTATCCTTTTTTGGTTTTGGTCATCCGATTGAGGTTTGTGGTTATCTCCTCAGCACGGTGGGAGTGGACCGTTTAGGTTCACGAGGTCGGGTGGTAGTGATTCTTTACCATTTGAGATCTAACGTCTTGGTGCTAGTGTTGTTGGTTCTTCTGTAGTTGGATGCCTTCTTGGTTCTTCATTGACTCTTCATTGTTGGTTTCTTTTCATACCTTCATTTATGTAATCTTATAATAGTGTATCGCATGTGATACCTAATATGGACATTGTACTTTTATGTTAGATTTATTATTACATACCCTGCAACATGTGCAGTGGATGTCAGTTTATTTATTATCATGGTTGTCCATGAGATTTGTAATATTGATGTAAGCTGTAATTGTATCATTTATGTTATGGAACCTTTTGTTATCTTTCTTTAGTTGTTTTATTTGTTCTTAAGTAATTCTACGTCATGGGACCCTCGAGTTTTGTAATCTATGTTGAATATTGTTCATGTGAGTAAATGGTAATTGCTTCCACACTGTTGTGTATCTTGTATGTTAACTTTTTTTAAAAAAAATGTTCACCAAACTTAGTAGCAAGTTATAGGTTAAATTCTCTTGGGTTCCCTGGCAGGGCGTTACAGTTCGCTAATTGGTCTAGTGACTTGGTGAATGAGTGGTCGTGGGGTCACTAGAGTTTTTAGCTGAGGCAAGTAATATTCCATGAATTGGTGAAATTTTCTTTGTCACTAATTCACCAGATGACTTAAGTGGGCAATTTTCAACATGTGCAGTCATCTATTCATGAAGTCTAACTGCGGTTAGGCCTTTCATTCCATGATTGGGATTTTCCCTTGTCGCTAGTTTATGCAATGTTAACCCGAGGTGCTTGATGAGTTAAAGATCTGAACCCTAAGAATGATGAAGAGATCTATGGTCAGGACTTAATTGTTGATCTCCATTTGAATCATGACCGCCAATGTGTTGTTGGTGCCAAGACTTAGCCATTAGAGTTCAAATTCAAATCTTAGAGACGTTTCTAGCGACTAGAAAGGACTAGTTTTCAATGCAGAAGTGACCCTGTTCGATGAGATATGACTGGTTTGTCATTTGTGATGTGTTCCAGGTGATTGTGTGCTCAAGGCATGTTGTAGGGTGTCCTTCTAAGCTTGGTTTTTTGATCCCTTGTACTTGCAGAGAAAGATTTTCATCATTGTGGATCAGTTCTAGTTTCTTCTTGCCTATTTTTGATGAATTACCTACCCCTGTAATAACTTTTTGACCGTTTCCAATAGGTTGTGTGGTTGAAACCCTAGCCCTAGTCATCCGTAGCTTGTTGCAAATTTCCAAGATGACTAGGCATATAAGTGACAAAATTTTAGATTTTGTAAGGGTTCCAAAAACATTGTTGCTTCTGGTCCCTGGTTTTTACTGTATGTGCTGATAGAAGTCTGGTTTTGTGATTTTCTCTTATATTGGTGTCATTCTAATTGTATGTTGATTTTGGATTTGTTAATGAAAACACCATTGAATCCCAATCTTGTATCTTATGTATGTCTTCTTGCTTTTCTCTGAGCTCATATATGTTAGTTTCACAAAGTGTGCTAATGTATGGTAAACAAAGAGTATTTTGAATTCATCTCTGAGTTTCTAACAAAGTTAGGATTAAAGTCTTTTAGGTGAATTTAGTGAGTTTATAGTTAGGTGTAGAATTTGATGTCCTTGTGCTTGAGGGAAAGGGGTAATAGGCAAAGCACTTACTCTAGTTTCCATTGTGTTTGATTTTAGGTATTCAGTTGAGGTATATAGTTAGGTGAATCTGAGCCCTGGGATAAGGCACTAGTCTTTCCTCTTGAAGTATGAATGGTTAACAACCACAAACACAAACATCATTTGATAAACCTTTAACAATTTTATATGAGACATAGTGGAATATTATTTTAGACTCCTTTAGAGAAGTGAGCCAAGGGTACACCCACCTGAGCATTGAAGCTCAAAGACTTGAAGGATCCTTTGATCCTTGTTAGTTGGTCCTCTTCCTTATGGACTTTGGACTGGTGATAGAGTCAGAGTTTCATTTACATTGTCCATCAAAGTGTAAATTTGCAAGTTGAAGATCAAAGGGAATAATCCAAAACCAATAGAATCTATCTTTCCTTCTCATTTACAATCCGCACCTGATTATTTTCTAAGGGGAAAAATTAGATTTGAAAGAGTTGTGGTGTTTATGTTAGATTTCGGATTACATTGTGAGTTTGTTTTTTAGTTTATGGATCTATCGAGTTGGGTAAATCACCTAAGTTAGATTTTAATCATTTCAATTTCATGCAATCCCTCTCCCTTTCCCTTCAAGTTTAGTTCAGTTCAGGTGATACAAATGGGGAAGCCGACCCTTAATCTAGAGGTCTATTCTAAGTGAAGCAGTCCCACATCCTGAGAGTATTCCCATGTTTCATAGGATTGCTAGGTTTCATACTTAGCCATCATGGGTGCAATCCCTAGTGACAAAAATGCCTTCTTTGTATTGTTATCTGATATCTTTGTTGCACCCATATCAAGACATGAGCTCAGGAATTAGTCAGTTTACTATTTTCATATTGTAACTAATATTTTAATATGGATATGGTGTAACTTCTCTTTTCCTCAAGTGCACATATATATGGTTTAAATATTTTTTCTTTGTTATTCCATTTTTTCCTTGATACATCAATTCAACCACACCCACTCCACTTCATGTGGATGTCTTTGAAATAGTCTCCTAGCTCTAATAAACCAATTGTAACTACTAACTAACCTTATAAAATAACAATAACTAAGAATGACTACTTGCCAACATTTGCTAAATATAAGGTCCTTGAGAGATCAATCTATCAGGTTTGGTGGATGAAGATGATGAGATGGGTGAAGTGGATTTGAATCTCGATGAAAAGAAAGGTCTAGCTACAATTAGGAAGAAGAAGAAGATGCTTATCATCAAACATAGATTGAAGAAGAGTATTACAGAGAGTAGGCCTACCGTACCAAGGATGTTTGACAAGAACAAGGAATATGGCTTAAAGGGAATGGGGAGACATATTTCTAGCTTGGGATTGGATCCTTTGAGAAATAGCTTGATAATAAATGAAGTAGATGAGAGCTAAGCAATTAGCTCATCTATCATCTACTTCATTATTATGAAGCTAATTGCCAAAGGATCTAGGCCCAGGCTAGAAAGATGTCTTCTCAAACACATTAAAAATATGCACATAAACATGACAATAGAGAAACATAAATATAGATTTCACAATAGCTGAGAAACATAATTGTAGATGTCATGGTCACAATTTTTTGGTGACAACATAATTCAGTTGTATACCCAAACGATGGAGAGAAACTTGTGCTCCTCTGATTCCAAGTTGACACTATGAGATCCAAAGACCATAGATAAATTTATGGAGCAAAGGAGGGCCATAACAACCAAAATAATATAGGATGAACCTCAAGTTAAATGAGGTAAATACAAACATTTAAATAGATTTTTATTATTAAATAATGAAATTTGCATATACTAGTGTTCTAAGCCCCCTCATTACATGATTTATTATTGTAAGCCCCCTCTAACTTACACATCTAGAAAATGAAACTACAACCTATTTGGATTGAGACAAACCTTATAAAAGAATAGAAGCTAAGAAGGATCCCTTGCCAACATCTTTTGAATACTTCTATTGCTCGTGATTACAAGGTCCTGCAACAAATCTATTCAACAGATGTTTGAAAGCGATCCTTCTTAGTTGTTATTTTATAAGGTTTGTCTCAATCCCAATAGGTTGTAGTTTCATTTTCTAGATGCGTAAGTTAGAGGGGGCTTACAATAATAAATCATGTAATGAGAGTTCTTAGAACATGAGTATATGCAAATTTTATTATTTAATAATAAAAATCTATCAAAAATGTTTTTAGTTGCTCCATTTAATGTGAGGTTTTTCCTATATTATTTTTGTCATTATGGCCCTCCTCCACTCTCTAAATGTATTCCTTATCTATGGTCTTTGGATCATGCAGTGTCAACTTGGAATCGGAGGAGAAGAAGTTTCTCTTCATCATCTGGGTATACCACTCAATTATGTTGTCTCTAAAAAAATTTGACCATGATGCCTACAATTATGTTTCTCATCTATTGTGTCCCAAGACCCCTTATGACCATTTATGACTATTTACAATCCCTAAGAATACATCATAGAGGTCTTAGAATGTCATAAAGGGTCATAAGAGGATCCTAGGAGGGGCCAGATGAGCTTCCACCTTCACACGGTTGGCCTTGTTAAGTAGAGAATGTTCTTTTTAGGAATGAATGCTGAAAATATAATATGGAGAGTATTTGTAGTCATTCTATAGCAATTGTTGTTTCATTCATGGTTGTGATTGTCATTGATTTCAACATAGTGATATACTAAAGATTAGCAGAGAGGTAGATAGTGTTTGAGTTAGCACACTTGGGATATTAAAGATGAAGCTATGAGGAGTTGAGGACTTACTTTATGGTGTTCTATTAGATCATTCTTAAGAGCGTAGATAGAAATTCATTTATTCATGATAGTTATGAGGAAATTAGTGGAAGTAGTATTTAGTTAGTGTTCCTGAGTAGCGGTTTGTGGAAATCAAATGATATATCCTAATCAATAATGAATCTAATCATGCATGGTTATGAGGTAATTGAAGATATTTTATTGATGATGTTGATGTGAGTGCAAGATCCAAGGTCACATGAGTGAAGAATTATCTTAATTGGGAGCTGACAATTTTGTATAATTTCTATGTAATGCATGACAACTTTTATTTTGTAATTTGTATGCTGACTCATTTGTAATTACTTGAGTGTGGTATAAATGAAGGAATGTTTTCCTTGTTGTAGTGTGGAATATGAGAATGAGCTAATTATGAATTATATTTGAAAGTGATTGTGGATTTGTGCAATACTTGTACAAAGATGATATGTGAAGTATAGAGATCTAAAGATGTAGTTGGTGTGGTTTGGCACAGTCAGAGAAGGATTATTGAATTGTTGAGATCAGTAATCTTTCAGTATTATTCTATGAGTAATACCAAGATCATTTGGACAATGGGTTCAGTGATCTTCACCTGAAGTTGTTTGGACAATGGTTCCTTCTATCTTCCATAACTCCTAACAGAGTTTGTTAATTTCTAGTGAGAATTTTAGGTTGTCATTAGTATCAAAGGATTGTAAATAGGTTGGTCGGTTACTTATATTAAGTCAGTCAGTAACTAGAAGTAAGACAGAGCAGTCGGTAAGGTCTTTACACCGAGCATCACATAGTAAATCAAGCACCAATGACACTGACACTGACAGATAGTAAACACTGAGCATCACAATATACACCAAGTAGATTATATAGTGTGTGCCGATCATCATAGAAAATGGCATAGTAATCTAAAATGGCACATTCTTCTATGCAAATGGTTACAAAAAATCATAAAATGTCTTACCAAGATCAAGGAGCATTTATTGTAAATAGATACTCATTAAATGTAATTTTTATCTTATTGTAATAGTTGATCTAGGTTATTTTGCACCGTAGATCTTAGGGTTATGATTATTTCTATAACCTAAATTTTTCTAAGGAGAAAAAAAAGATCACTATATATTTTGTTTGTTCACACCATTTTACAAGGTTGGGTGAACTAATATATATGAATCACAGAGCACTTGAAGAAATTGCCTATCTTCAAGACAATTAGTTTATTGAGCAGAACAGAGCACATAGGATATCAAATTGAGCAGAATCAGAGAAGGCTACCGAGTAGAATAGAGGAGAGAATCATCATAGATAAGATGATATTTTGATGAGCACTTATAGATCTATTTTAGATAATTTAGTTTTCAACTAGTAGATATTTACCTATTACTTTTTGACAATTGTGATAGAGTTTTGATAAATCTCTTAAAAGAGTAGACTTAACAGTCTTTGTATAAATCTCTTAACCAAGTACACACTTCATTAGTGTTGTTTAAATCCTATAACTAGGTAGATCTAGCTGATTTGACATGTTACTCCTAACAGGGTAAGATCACCAGAAGTGATCAAAACTTGTAGCCTTAACAGGTAAACCTTTTCTATCTATAGTAGTGAAGAATTTGTGGGTGTCATCCCCACCATAGTTTTTACCTTCTTAAAAGGGTTTCTGCATTACCAAAATACTTGTGATATGTGATTTTCATATTGATTTCAGGTTGTTTACTTTCTTAAGTTAACTAGATGATTGATTTATACAATTGTATTCAAGTTATTTTGATCGTTTATCATAGTATTCAGTTATAGATCAGAAAGGTTTTTACAAGAAAAGTTTTGTGGGCACTAATTCACCCCTCCCCTCTTAGTACTTATCTCTCCTAATTCCAACAATTGGTATTAGAGCACAGTTCTCTTGTTGAATAGTCTAACCACTGAAGGGTAAAGATCTAAGTCATGGATAGATACAAACTTGACAAGACTATTGAGAATTAGAATATACAAATACAGATGTTTGTGGAATAGTATAAACAAGCCAAGGAAGAACTGAAGAAATTACTGGTTGAAAGGAAGAACCTTGCAATTCAGCTGAATGAAATCAATTATCATGAAGAACCTATTGATGAAATATTTGATCATACTAGATCAAGCTCTAGAAGCATCTCTGATGGATCTGGAAGCATAATCTCTAAGTTATCTAAAAAGAATCAGCATCTATCTGAGCAAGTGAAAGCACTCCAAATCAGTCATGAATCTCAAATGGTGACAATGGTGGAAATCATGAACAATGGTAGACAAGCTAAACAAGATCATAATCTAGCTATTGAAGACTGAAGACTAATGACTAAACAACTTCAAGAAAAAGAAAGTGAAATCTAGAGACTCACTGATCGTCACTTCCAAGTATCAAATCAGATGATGACAATCAATCAAGAAATGAACTGATTAAATGGAGAATTATCAAGAAGACTTGAAGATGTTGCAATACTTAGAGAAGATAATGAAAAATTGAGAAATGAAATAAAGAAACAAAAGAAACACAATGAAATGATGAAGATAGCTTAGGACAGTTCTAAAAAGATTGATGATTTCCTGACTAATCAAAGAAGATTCGAAAGAAGAGCCGGTATAGGGTACACTCGTGAAGGAAAATCATCACAACAAGATGAAAAAGTCAACAACAATCAAACTCAAAAACCTAAAGTGATGACATGTTACCACTGTGGAAAACTAGGACATACATCTAGTGTGTGAAAAAGCAAAGCACAAGGTAAACCTCTTGTCATTCCTAAGTTCAATGGATATTGTTATTATTGTGGTAAGTTTGGATATCTAGCTTATGAATGAAGAGCTAAGAAGAATGACATCGCTAATAATACTTTTGAGGAGAAAATATGCTATACTTTTAATAAGCATGGACACACTATAAGGGACTGCAAGGTGAAAATGAAACATGTCTGGACACCTAAAGAGAAACTACAACAAAAACCATATCAACTGAATAGACAAGGTAACTCATATTTTTGGGATTATAATACATGGAATAATTGTATTGCATGTGGTCAATATGGAGATATTGCAGGAAACTGTTACAGAAAAAGTCAGATTGGGCAATCAACAAACTAGACAAATGTAGGAATGGCATGTATGCACTGTCACAAGGTCAGTCATGTAAGCAAGAACTGTAGAGACTGAGAGCTAGATGAAAACCATATATTTGAAAGTGGATATAACATTTTAGAAATTATGAAGTTAAGGAACACAATGTGGAAGAAGGCATCTAATGAGAATGCTCAGTCAAGTAACACTGTCGATGAAACCTTGTCCACTAGATTGGGTGACATTGGTACCTCCACTTAAGATGTCAAAGGTATGTATGGAACTAACATTTTAAATGATCACATTTTACATACAGTTCCTTATATATGATGCAAAAATACCAAATCTGCATGAATAAATATGTACCATGGTTTATGTGTTATGAGTTTACAAATGTCATATAGTCAGTAAAAGAAGAAACGTGAGTTGGTTGCTCATCGGTAATCACTATACAAGGTTAACCAATGAAGAAATTCTATGTTAACTGAGAAAAATAAATTATAGATATAACTGAGCTGACAGCTATTTTGTATCAAAAGTTAGGTCATGCATTTAATGCATCAAACTTTGAGTGGGAATATCAAAATACCTATAAATACGCAGAAATAGAGTTCATTGTTACATTGCGATTTCAAAGAATAGATATTTTATAGAGAAGAGTTCGAGCTAGAGATTTTCAAAAAATATTCCAAGCTACTGTAGATCGAATCGATGACAATTCTTCGATGATAACAAGTAAGTTCATTTGCCTACCAAACATTGGTTATCTATTATTTGTGAAAACCCTAGAAGCAATTTATGGCATCGACATCGACTGTAAGACAATCACAAAACATTGAGGAGGAAGTAGAATTAATTGTTAGGGCACATTTTGCTAAGGAAAAATTCAAACCTCATCCCAAGGTCGCAACACAAACAGATGATATGGGCACATTTTTGAGTATTCCAGATAGGGTTTTGTTAATAGAAGATGTTAGGGCCTATATTCACTACAAAATCGGTGAAGTGTGTGATTTTGAAACGATTACTACTTATCAAAAAATGTGTGGACCAGATGGTAAGATTAAATCCAAATACAAGAAGATTGAGGAGTCAGGGTTACGATGTTTTACACACTTCTTGCAATCCTTTCATAATGACTAGATAAAAATTGTGCTAAGTAGATTTCATGATGGCAAATTTTGGTTAGATAAACCTATTGAGGTCACCAAGAAGATTATCAATAGGGTTACTAGGTACCCTACAATCAACAAAGCCAAAGCCTTTAAAAGTTCATCTCATCCTAACATAGAAAAGAACACTAGAGCTCAATGGGATGGTAGGGCACTGAAGATATCAACTATCAAAGAGCCAGCAGTAAAATTTGCAGCTCATGTCATTGAGTACAAGATATTCCAATCTAGCAGACCAAATAGTGTACCCTTCAGTGTCGTGGACATGCCTTACAAAATTATGAATAAAGATCACCAGGTTGATCTTATCGAGCTACTCCTACACCAACTACATGACAATATGAAGGCAAATAAAAGAAAACAATTCTAATACATCTAAGAATGGATCACTAGTTGTATGTACATTCCTCTATCTAAAAACTTATGTATCGAGTATCGGTAAAGTAAATTGGCAATCAGACAAACAGATAACTGCTCAAATCAGTGAAATGATGAAAAGTCTAGGAGACAATCTGAATAAGGAATTCAATGCATATTTCAATGAATTTCAAACAAAAATACAACAAAGAAGTAGAATTCCAAAGGAATTAGTAAGTAAATTTGAAGATGATATATGCTTTGTAGTCAGCACAGACCACTCAATGATAAAGGTAGTAGAACCGAGAACAAAATGGCTAGCACCAATGGGATATGAAATGAATCATGATTTCACTTTCAAATCTATCAATGCATTGCTGACATTACTGATAGACATCACTACTAGTAGGTTTGGTGTATATGAGGAAGCTAAGTCTAGAATCATAACAAACATAGAGATCGAAAAGATGTCAAGAAGGGAAAAGAAAATGAGAAAAGATCTCATAGAAAAATATGGAAATGCATTTGACTCACCTAAGGAGTCACCAGTTGATGAGGCAACCGAAGGTCAGTTACAGTTGGCTAACAAGCCCTATGATAGCGAGGAAACTGAGTCAGACAAAGAAAAGGATCACACACCGGTTCCTCCCACCAATGATGAGCAAGATATGTAGCTACCATAACTTGAAGGAATGAAGACACATTCATCAACTACTGCACAATCCATTGAGCAAGTAGAAGTAGTAAAAGTAGCAAAAAGAAGAGTAGCTACACTTACTAGGAAATATGTTCAGAGAAAGAACAAGAAAGTAGCTGAGACACCAAAGAAAAAGAGGAAATATATAAGAAATATGGAAGATGTAGAGGATATAGAAACTGAAAATGATCCTGATCAATTCAAGTTGGTTCATAATAGGGAAAGTCCAATAGAAGAAATAATTAAAGATATAATTGAAAATGGAAATCTTATAGATCCAGGCATAGGAAAATTTGACAAAATGTCAATTGAGGACAAGACAAAGATAGAACATGCTATCGTCCAAATGATGATTAAATAAAAGAGAGTGTCGATGGAATTTGCATATCAATTTCCAAAAGAACTTGATGACAAAATAAGTGAGAGATGGGCTATTGCACTAGATATAGAGAAAAGGAAAAGAGAACGGTCACTAAGCCCTGCAACCTAACACTTTAGCTATGCTATGGTAAGTGAATACATGACAAAGTATCATGCTAGATTTCTAGTCAAGAATAGAGCTATGCAGATCATGGATGAGAATATGGATGATATGGATGTCATATATGATTCTCTATGGACATCAATTTTGAAAGTAGAAGAGAAATCTGAACAGGAAGCATTCCTGAAACTATCTAAGAAGAGAAACAGTTCAAAAGATAAAGGTATTTCCATTGATGATAACAAAGGTAAGAAAATAGAAGACACTGGTATATTAGTTATCGAGGTAATTGATATCACCGAACAAAAGGAAGAAATCAAAATTTCACAGGATGCACTGGATCAAGTCAAGATCCACTTACAAAAGAAAATTGATGATGATGCACTCATTGAGGACATCACTAACAGTGATCCTGATGATGAGGATGATGAAGATGTGACAATTGCACCATACAAAGATGAAGCATTAAACACTAATAGTGTGCTCACATCTCTATCGGGTGAACTACCTGTACTTGTAGAGGTAGTTGAAATAATTTCACAAGTACAACCTGATGTGTCTCATCCTGAGTCAAATAAATATACAACTGATTTTCAAGCACTCGAGCAAACTGCAGATATAAATGAGCCTACCTAACTAGAGGAACAGTCTACAAAAACAAAGGAACTAGAAGAAACAAAGTCAACCAAGGTGAACCCACCTGACACTACAACCGAGACTCCTACACAATCTACCAAGGAGTAGAAGAAGGATGATACTGTGTGAAATGGGAAAGATACTCCAAGAAGTGAAGAAAAGCCAATTGTCATAAGTGAGAAGAAGTCACCTCTTGTCCAGAAGAAGAAGAAGAAGAAGAAAGCCAAAGGGCCGGTCACAATTGATGAAGTTATCATTATACCAAAATGTGACCTGAGAACCCTAAGCCCCAAGGAACTAAGTAGATACGGGGAATTATGTTCAAGGAAATTGGCACAAGAGAAGTTAAGGCAAGAACACAAATGTAAACAAGTGTTAAAAGATGTGAGGGATATTTTACAATAGATAGTACCAGAAACAAATATTGATGAGAATACTCCCATCTTAGATCAACTTGCCACACTCACCGACAAAATCAATTCCCTTGATACATATGCAGACAAAAGAATAGAAGAAAGGGAAGAATAAAAGATTGAGAACAAATTGGCAGAAAGGATTAGCACAAAAGTGGCATTGAACAAGGTAAAATTATCTGAGGTCATTACTGAGGTAAAATCAATCACCCAGATAATCTATCAACTTCTAATCAAGTTGTGTACTTTAGACACCTTCACTATAGAAGTCAGTGAAAAGATAAAAGGTTTAGAAGAAGAGATAAATTTGTGTACACAAGCAACTATCACCGAGCCAACTGCTTTCTTAAAGCATATTAACTGAGTTCAAGAACTCCAATGACTAATAGCAGACTTAAGGAAATAAGAAGCACACATCACCGATTAGGTTACAAAGTTACAAAAAGAACTCACTCCTTACCTAAATTTTTTTGAAGCACACATTGTCAAAGCTGAATAACTTGTGGCAACACCAGAGATTTCGGTGTTAGATAATATCTTTGACATGCATGCACAAGTCATTCTTGAGCATATTTCTCTTACCAACTTCACAGAGGATTGGGACTGTTGGTGTTTATTTTTCCCCAAAGGTCAGCTTGGCATTAGGATTGATAGGGCTAGTGTCACATTCACTCAACACTCCAAAACTGACAGGAAAAAGGGCCAATTGACAAGGATCAAAGAGAGAGCCTTCTACACTTTGAGCTCCACATCACTCAAGTGGGTGTACCTCATCTACACACACATATTAACTAGTGTCACACTACATGCCTATAGGTAACTGACTGTGGAATGGTTCTCAAACTCCTATAGGTATCCTGTACCTCAATGAAGCCAATATCTCATGCAATAGCCCAACTTGCATGGAGTGAGTATGAAAACCAGAGACCTAACCTAACAAAAAGAAAGGGAAAGGGTGGGACTGAAAGGAAATGACATTAAATGAATTTTGAAAGGACCCTTGAGATACCCTAAGTCTTTGATAGACCAGTGCCTTGTCCAATGGGCCGCAGAGTCAAATACCCTATTGCAAGAGATAGCTATGAAACAAGAAAACAATAGATTTAATGTGTTGATGCCAGACATCAATCACACACCATGACCAAACCTCAACTTAGTACCCACCTCTGCATTCAAATATGTTATTATCCATCAAAGTATTTTGACCCTCCCCTTAGAAGAGACCTATGAATAGATAATACATTGACCAGTATCCACTGGAAGACAAGCAGGAAATATCCTTGACACCTCATCTCATACATACATGAACACTAACTCTGAACTAGTTATCCCTATGAAGACAACTCCACTTGCAAACACTTAGGCAATTTAAACAGACAAATCAAACACCCTTTATGCATGATTAATGATTCAAAATTCAAGTGGAGATAGCTTGGTAACAGTAAGAATGTATTAAATTCTCATACATAAGACAAATCTATTCCAATATGCATTATATTCTCTGAACCAGCAAGAGAAAGAAGAACACCCTATATGTAGAGAGAAGTAGAAAATATATAGGAAAAGGACCCTTCACATGGAACCAATTCTCCTCAAACATTTTACAGAAGAAGGAACCCATACAAAGTCAAAAACTCGACTAGAAATACCCCTAGCTGCCTTGGAAACCCAAAATACATTGCAATAAGCTATGGACAAATAGGGCTAGGGTTTCACCCACCAAAGCAATCAAAATTACATCATAATTTATTACAGGGGTAGGAAACCAAGAAACCTGGATAATCAGATCCAAGAATAATCTGTAATCAAGACAAACTATGAGCCTAGCACAGAACACTAGGGAATGCCATTAGAATCAGTCAAATCACCACTTACAAATAGCTCCTCGAGCTCAAAACTACATGGAACCAGGTACAAAATCACCCCTGCAAATGACCATAGAGCCCCTAGACCACTTTGCAACAACTGATGCCACCAACCAGATCAAAAACCATCGAGAAAGCATTGAAAACTAGTCCTTTTGGTTGCAGGAAACCCTCTACAAATTTGAATTCAAATCCCAACGGTTACCTCTTTTGCACCCAGCAGCACATTGGTAGTCATCATTTAAACCTTTACCAACTTTATATCCCCACCATCCAATCAATCTCCCTTCGCGGTCTCAGTAACTTAACCCTCAACTTTAGTGGTACAACCGCATAGTCACCAACCTTATCCGTCATAGGGAACCTTACTCACCAAGTCACTAGACAAATTAGTGAATCACCAAATCTTCTTGTGAATGCATGAAAAGACTACATCTTATCGGCACCACCACCTTTTTATCCAAACCACCAAATACTAGACTCCAACGGGGTCTGCCTGAAGCCACATGTCACTAAACCATTCATTGATCCACACCCAGTCACTGGCATAGGACCCACCTTCCACCTCACACCAGGCCCCAAGGACATGTGTCAACTGGTAGCATGATCCCATAGCCAAATAATGGGCTATGTGATCATCCGACAGCCAACCAAAAGCCACCACATGACCACCACTAACAGCGGGCCCACAACGAACACACCCATGTCAACCAAATCAGATGGTGGGTGCATGATCGCATGGGGAAAGAATATTCCATGAGATCACACACCAGCCATAGATCTTCAATCTCTAACACCGAGCGATGAAAAGAACTAGGACCCATGAACCAATCGCCAAGCATTCAATGACCACGTGATTAACCATTCACAAGTTTGTGAGATGTTAGCCGCTAATCGCCAAGAAATAAGAGACTGCATGACTGAAGAGAAAAGACCACTCACCAAGTCACTGAATGCTAAGGGATTAATCGCCAGAAACCAGTGAATAGGAGAAAACCACTAGTCTCGAGATCACGGAAAGAACTAAACCGCCAGCCAAGTGAACAACAGGAAGAAGCGGGACCCACATGGACAGGTGGCAAGCGATCGCATGATCGTATGTTAGGAAATTCTAACATGTGGCCATGCGACAACCAATCAGGAAGAGCCTTTGAAAACCCAGGTCCACCACCCATCACACCTGCGTAGTTAAGACCAAGGTCAAAAACACACAAGATTTTTCACATAGAGAAAGATCAAAAACACATATAGTTTTCGATGCCAAAGGATAAGCACACAAAAGTAGGAAACACAGGGTCAAAAACAACAAAGGTCGAAAACACACAGACTAAAAACATCATAGATTTTTGAAAACACTATGGGTTTTTGACACTATGGCAGAACTTTAAAAATGCTTCCCGCGGAGCTTAGAATTTGAATATCTTTCTGGGCTTTATGATTCAGCAAGAGAAAATTGGACCAGAGCCTGGTGAAACATAAAAGAGCACGGGGTAGGAAATTATAGGGAGGAGGCCATTTTCACAAGATTTTGCTATGATAGAAAATTGGCCTAATAGTGGCTCTGGTCAGGGACGATGGGTAGCTTGTGCCCATGCGAGAATTCAAGATTTCTGGGAGAGTAGACCACCAACAAGACACAAACAGGGAACTCAAAAAAGCATGGAATAGGAAGGAAAAGCACACAATAGGAAAGGGAAAGACTATACAAATATTTATAGATATGTACAACCAGGCTCAAGGCCTTAAAAGAAAACTAGTGACCCTCCTGCATCAAAAATATGGTTTTCATCGACATATGCAACTAGCCACCTAAAAATTTCATGAACACCTTACTGCAAACATATGTGAATATTCATGGGCTGAAGAATAAACTTGCACTGATCACCACCCATTTTTTTCCAGCCATGACTATCATATTCATATTCAAACTCCAAGAAGTAGGGAACATCATCTACTTCTCCCTGCTGACTGGAAGCAAAAATTTTATCTTGTAATGCATCAAAAAATAAAACATACTGAGCATCATGCATTACAATACAGTTACCTGGCTGAGAAGGACTTGAATCTTCTGATTTATCTTCACACATTTCTTTAGCCACTAAGCAACTTGGTTCCTCCATGATGTCTTCATGAACTGGACCATGAACCAAGTGAAGGTCATCTTCAAAGCTCTTATGACAGGGGAACACTACATCATTACTTTTACCAAAAGAATTTCTATCCCAACTATTGAAGACTAGGTCCTCAACACTGTCAAACTCAATATCATATTTAGTAGAAATAGGGAAAGGGCTTGAACAAGAAACTTGTTCATCACTGTAATCTTGATGATAGAAAAACACACTGTCATGTCCTTCTAGTTCTCTTTTTGCAGAGTCACTACCAGAGGGGGAACCTAATATACATGGATCTTCATGCTCACTTTGAGCACTGGCCTCATTATCAGTGTCAAAGTGTATATCACAGGGGAGCTACAAATCAAAGTCCACACAAGGTGTATACCTTTGGAACTGTTTAGCCAAGAGTGCTGAAATCATTTCACTGCTCAATGGACTTTGGACTTCATTTTCTTCTTCATCAGCTACATCCCTGTCATTGCAAACATCATTCTTATCCAAGATAAGAATGGAGATGTCTCGCCTTAGATCATCTTGTGTGAATAAACCAATGCAGGAATCATCATCTACATCATATTCAATATCTTCCCTTTCACACAAAACATCTTCAATTTGGGACAAGAAAATTGCCTTCTCATGTTGACAAGAAGAGAAATCTGCAGACAAAAAGGAAATATTGCCATCCTCAGATTCATCTTCAACACTCTCATATGCATTGATCTTAGAATCAGCTTCATAGTCAACACTATCTACATAGTGAGATTCAACATCAGAAACATTGGCCTCCTCATGAAAATCTTTAGGAGCCGCCAGTCTTAGCAATCTTATGTCCTCTGCTAGCTACCAGTTTACCATTTTCAACCTTGCTAATTCCTTCTTGAGAGAAGCAACTTTATCAAAATGCTCAACAAACTTAGCTCTCAACACATCCCAAGAAGGGATTGAACATGAAGGCAAGGATAAAAACCACTTCCTTGCACCATCAGAAAATGTGCGCACAAATAACCTCATGGCAACATCTTCATGTTCAACATCCATATCTCCAAAAATACCCATGACAACATCAACATGCTAGCTTGTAGAAACAGATCCACTAGCCATGAATCTTGGTAAGCACTTCCCATCCTTAGCAAAGAACTCATTAGGGGCACCTTCAATGCCATCAAAATAGAAGGGCCTATATTCCTCTATGAGGAACTACCCACTACAACTCATCCCTCTACAATAGTGCTTAACACTTGATAGGGATACATTTCAACAAAAGAATACCTAGAATTTCTATAGAAAAATACCTTGCTTGTTGATTGGAAGGGAAGGCAAATCTAGAGCTCACCATTTAGCTCCATCAAATTTTTTGTAGTGTAGAGTTGCCACCTCCCTAAAGAGGAAAGAATATTCTTTGTTTCTGCTTCCAGCCAACATAAAAATACACTAGGTAAACACACTATTTATCAGGAGGAACACTGATCAAATAGAGAAAATCACAGCTGCCACTCACAACTAGGTGAGAAAATATCAGCAAATGCTAATTTGTTTATCTGACTCTATTCTAGACTCTCCCTAGTAGAGTCACCATCATGTTGTTGTTTCCTTTTCCTCAAAGGTGAGCTTGGCATTATGATTGACAGAGCTAGTGTCACATTCACTCAACACTCCAAAAATGATAGGAAAAAGGGCCAACTGACAAGGATCAAAGAGAGATCCTTCTACACTTTGATCTCCACATCACTCGGGCAGGTGTACGTCATCTGCACACACATATTAACTAGTGTCACACTATAGGCCTGTAGGTAACTGACTATGGAATGGTTCTCAAACTCCTATAGGTATCATGTACCTCAATGAAGCCAATATCTCATGCAATAGCCCAACTTGCATGGAGTATGAAAACCAGAGACCTAACCTAACAACAAGAAAGGGAAAGGGTGGGACTGAAAGGAAATGACTGTAAATGGATTTTGAAGGGACCCATGAGATACCCTAAGTCTCTAATAGACCAATGCCTTGTCTAATAGGCCATAGAGTCAAATACCTTACTGCAAGAGACAGCTATGAAACAAGAAAACAATAGATTCAATGTGTTGATGCCAAACATCAATCACACACCATGAAAAAACCTCAACTTAGTACCCACCTGTGCATTCAAATATGTTATTATCCATCAAAGTATTTTGACCCTCCCCTTAGAAGAGACCTATCAATAGATAATACATTGACTAGCATCCACTAGAAGACAAGCATGAAATATCCTTGACACCTCAGCTCATACATACATGAACACTACTCTGAACCAGTTATCCCTGCAAAGACAACTCCACTTGCAAACACTTAGGCAATGCAAACAGACAAATCAAACACCCTTGATGCATGATTAATGATTCAAAATTCTAATGGAGATATCTTGGTAACAGTAAGAATGTCTTAAATTCTCATACATAAGACAAATCAATTCTAATATGCATTATATTCTCTGAACTAGCAAGAGAAAGAAGAACACCCTATATGTAGAGAGAAGGAGAAAATGTATAGGAAAAAGACCCTTCACATGGAGTGAATTCTCCTCAAAAATTTTGCAGAAGAAGGAACCCATACAAAGTCAAAAACTCGACTACAAATACCCCTAGCTACCTTGGAAACCCAAAATAGGTTGCAATAAGCTACAGATAGCTAGGGCTAGGGTTTCACCCACCACACCAATCAAAATTACATCAGAATTTATTACAAGGGAAGGAAACCAAGCAACCTGGATAATTAGATCCAAGAATGATCTGTAATCAAGACAAACTACAAGCCTAGCATAGAACACTAGGGAATGCCATCAGAATCAGTCAAATCACCACTTGCAAAAAACTCCTTGAGCTCAAAACCACATGGCACCAGGTACAAAATCACCCCTACAAATGACCACAGAGCCCTTGGACCACTTTGCAACAACCGGTGCCACCAACCAGATCAAAAATCGTCAAGAAAGCATTGAAAACCAATCCTTTTGGTCGCAGGAAACCCTTTGCAAATTTGAATTCAAATCCAAATGGTTACCTCTTTGGTGCCTAGCAGCACATCGACGATCATAATTTAAACCTTTACCACGTTTATATCCCCTCCATCTGATCAATCTCTCTTCACGGGCTCGACAACTTAACCCTCAACTTTAGTGGCACGACCGCGCAGTCACCAACCTTATCCATCATAGGGAACCTTACTCGCCAAGTCGCCAGACTATATCTTATTGGCACTACCACCTTTTTATTCAGACCGCCAAACACTAGACTCCAACCAGGCCTACCTGAAGCCACATGTCACTAATCCATTTGCTGACCCACGCCCAGTCATTGGTATAGGACCCACCTTCCACCTCACACCTAGCTCCAAGGACATGTGTCGACTGATCACATGATCACATAGCCAAAGAATGAGCTATGCAATCATGTGATAGCCAACCAAAAGCTGCCACACGACCACCACTGACAGCGGGCCCACAACGAACACACCCACGTCGACCAAATCAGACGGTGGGTGCATCATCACATGCGGAAAGAATATTTCATGTGATCACATGCTGACCATAGATCTTCAATGTCTAACATCGAGAAATGAAAAGAACTGGGAACCACGAACCAACCGTAAGCATTCAGTGACCACGCGACTAACTGTTCGCAAGTTCGTGAGATGTTAGCCGCTAACCGCCAAGAAACAAGAGACTACGAAACTAAAGAGAAAAGATCACTTGCCAAGTCGCTGAATGCTAAGGGATTAACCGCCAGAAACTAGCGAATAGGAGAAAACTGCTAGTCACCAGATCGCAGAAAGAACTTAACCACCAGCCAAGTGAACAACAGGAAGAAGCGGGACCCAGACAAATAGGTGGCAAGCGGTCACATGATCGCATGTCAGGAAAGTCTGACATGCGAACATGCGACAGCCAATAAGGAAGAGCCTTTGAAAACCCGAGCCCACCACCCATCGCACCTATGCAGTTAAGACCAAGGTTGAAAACACACAAGATTTTCGACACAGAGAAAGACCGAAAACACATAGAGTTTTTGATGCCAAAGGATAAGCACACAAAAGAAGGAAACACAAGGTCAACAACAAAAAAGGCCAAAAACACACAGACCGAAAACATCATGGATTTTTGAAAACACTGTGGGTTTTCGACGCTATGGTAGAACTTTAAAAATTCTTCCCGCGGACCTTAGAATTTGAATATCTTTCTGGGATTTATGATTTAGCAAGAGAAAATTGGACCAGAGCCTAGTGAAACATAAAAGAGCATGGGGCAGGACATTTAACAAAAATATTTGCAGGGAGGAGGCCATTTTCACAAGATTTTGCTATGATAGAAAATTAGCCTAACAGGGACAACCTCTTAGAGTCTGTAAAGAAAACTCATCCCCACATTCTTTATAAGATGTAAGGATACATTATATATACATATTTTTTTTTTTTGCATTTGGCATTATTATCAAAAAGGGGGAAACCATGTATATGCTAGATAAGTATACTTTGAAATATATATTACATACTACCGAGAGCATGCACTGAGGGGGAGTACTTTGTACTTAGAAATTTTTTTTGTGGATATGTATATGGCAGAGACATAAGGAACATATAGAAACATTTTGTCTATATACATTCAAATTTTTGATACTAATGCCAAATGGGTAGATTGTTAATCTCTATTGAGCATTTTAGGTTGTCATTAGTATCAAAGGATTGTAAATAGGTCGGTCAGTTAAATATATTAAGTTGGTCAGTAACTAGAAGTAAGATAGAGTAGTTGGTAAGGTCCTTACACCAAGCATCACACAGTTAACTAAGCACCAGTGACACCGACACTGATAGTCAGTAAACACTGAGCATCATAGTATACACCGAGAAGATTATACAGTGTTTACCGATGATCATAGAAAATGGCATAGTAATCTAAAATGGCACACTCTTCTATGAAAATGGTTACAACATATCATAAAATGGTTTACCAAGATTGGCGAACATTTATTGTAAATAGATACTCATTAAATGTAATGTTTATCTTATTGTAATAGTTTATCTAGGTTATTTTGCACTGTAGATCTTAGGGTTATGATTATTTCTATAACCTAATTTTTGCTAAGGCAGCAAAATAGAACAATATATATTTTTTTTGTTTGCACCATTTTACAAGGTTAGGTGAACTAATAAATATGAATCATGGAGCACTTGAAGAAATTTCCTATCTTCAAGACAATCAATTTACCAAGTAGAACAAAGCACATAGGATATCAGATTGAGCAGAATCAGAGAAGGCTACCAAGTAGAATAGAGCAGAGAATCATCATAGATAAGGTGATATTTTTTATGAGCACTTATAGATCTATTTCAGACAATTGAGTTGTCAACTAGTAGATATTTACCTATTACTTTTTGACAATTGTGATAGAGTTTTGATAAATTTCTTAACAAAGTAGACTTAATAGTCTTTGTATAAATCTCTTAACTAAGTACACACTTCATTAGTGTTGTTTAAATCCTATAACTAGGTAGATCTAGCTGATCTGACATGTTACTCCTAATAGGGTAAGATCACCAAAAATGATCAAAACTTGTAGCCTTAATAGGCAAACCTTTTCTATCTACAGTACTAAAGAATTTACATGGGTGTTATCCCCACCGTAGTTTTAACCCTCTTACAAGGGTTTCTGCATTACCAAAGTATTTGTGTTATGTGATTGTCATATTGATTTCATATTGTTTACTTTCTTAAGTTAACTAGATGATTGATTTATACAATTGTATTCAAGTTATTTTGATCGGTTATCACAGTATTTAGTTATAGATCATAAAGGTTTTTACAAGAAAAGTTTTGTGGGCACTAACTCACCCCTCCCCTCTTAGTACCTATCTCTCTTAATTCCAATAGAGTTAGAATCTTTTAGAAAAGATTCAAAGTCTTATAATAGGGACTCATATGTACTGAATTTATTTCATAAGATTCCTAATAGATCCCATCCTCTCACAAGGAAATTTCATATTAGTGCATCTTTTCTGGGCATCATTCACAACGGGGTTTACTCTTTGATCAAGAGATTCCCTAGTCAACATATCCTTCCTCATTTTATTATTGTGTATGAATATCTTTCTATGGTGGTTGATTACATTGCTTACATGGTTAAATTATTTTAATGTTAATAAAGGAACTGTATTTATTAGATAACTGATTCACCCCCTCCCTCTCAGTTATCTTGGTGGACTTTACTTTCTAACAATTGGTAACAGAGTAGCAGGTCCTTGAAGGAAATATTTAATAGCTTAAGGAGATCCATAGTGAATCATTTCAGGAAAGAAAGCCCTAAGTTTGATGTAGTAAATTTTGATAGCTGGAAAGAAAAGATGAAGAAACACTTACTTTGTTTAGGATAAGGTTATTGATTAATCACAAAGAATTAGAAGACTATCATTGATGAGGAAAAAATTAAAGAATGTACTAATGAGGAAAGTGATCTATTCATGTATAACATACTTGCCAAAGAAGCACTTTTGTCAGCCCTTCCAAAAAATGAGTATAGTCAGGTAAAATATCTGAAGACATCTTATGAAATTTGGTTAGCTTTACAATCTGCTTTTGAAGGTGATAACATGCTAATAAATTCATATTACATAATTGGATATGTGCATTTGAGGATATAAGAATGATGGAAGATGAATCTGTTAGAAGCTATATTGGTAGAATGTCAGAAATTGTTGCAGGTATAAAATCTTGTGGAGGAACCAAGACAAATAATGAAGTGATATGGAAAATCATGAGGACATTGACTCCTACATTTAAGTAGACAACACAGATGATTGAACAAGTTATACCTTGTACTATGAACTTTACGAGAGAAACTCTTCTTGGAAGATTGCAAGTAGCAGAGATGAACTTGAGGCTTTCAGAAGATTTACCTAGAATGGAGACAACACTCAATGCTCTTAGTGTTTTCCCTACTTTGTCAAGAAGCATTAGTGTAAGAGGAGATTATGCTAGTAGCAGAAGATATAGAAATGAAGAAGACATGAAGATTGAAGAAGGTATTGCCTTTCTTGTGAAAAGAGAACTAGATGATAAGAAAATTTATAAATGTTGGACTTGTCAAGAATTTGGTCATTTTGCATCTAAGTGTCCTAAGACAGTTAAGAAGTATAGAAAGAACTTTACACCTAGAAGATCTAAAGAATGTTACTATGCAAATGATGAAGAACTTGAAACTAGTTTGGAGAAATCTTTGAGTGAAAGTGAAACTGAGAATGATGATATAGGATTTGTAGCAATTAAAGAAAAAAATCATGAAACAAAAATTAAAAAAGAGAAAGCTTTACTTTCTCAAGTAGAAAAGAAATTTGATTGGATTATAGATAGTGGTTGTTCACATCATATGACTGGAGACATGAAAAATTTCATAAAGTTTAACAATTATGATGGAGGAGTTGTTAGAGTTGGAAACAATGCACCTTATTTGGTTAAAGGTATAGGATCTATTACTCTTGATGGAAAGACTAATACTGATGATGTCTACTTTGTGGATGGTTTGAAACATAATCTTTTGAGTGTTGGATAGTTAGTTGATAAGGGATATCAAGTTTGGTTTACTGAGAAAACTTGTGTAGTCAAAGACACAGATGGTAATTTGATTGGTATTGGATCTAGAACTAGAGGTAACATATTTCAGTTGAATCTTACTGAGATGACATGTTTGGTTACTAAGATTGATGACAGTTGGCTATGGCACAAAAGATTTTGTCATATAAACTTTGATAACATTGTGAAAGTGAGTACTACACTTGCAGTAAGAGATTTGCCTAAAATTATGAATCCTACTAACATGATTTGCAAAGAATGTGTGATGGCTAAACAGAAGATAAGCTCATTTCCCAACAAGAAGTTTACAATAGTACAGAAGTTAGAAATTTTTCATACAAATTTGAGCGGTCCCACAAGGACTAGAGGATTCTATGGAGAAAGGTATTTTATGATTCTTGTTGATGATTTTACAAGAATAATGTGGATTGCATTTCTTGAAGAAAAATTAGAAGCATTTGATAAGTTTAAGATCATTAAGAAACAAAGTTGAGAATGAATCTAGAATGAAGATTAAATATTTGTGATCAGAAAGATGTGGAGAATTTACTTCAAAAGAATTTAATAGTTTTTGTAAAGTGAATGGTATTAAGAGACAGTTTTCAGCCCCTAGAACTTGGTATGCAAGATTGGATAAGTATTTGATAAAATTAGGATTTGCAAAAGGCACATCTGATAGTAACTTATACAAAAAATAAATTGAAAATGGTTTGTTGGTTATTTTTATTTTTGTTGATGATATTATCTTTGGAGGAGAAGATGAAGCTAGTGATAAATTTCCACATGAAATGAAGATTGAATTTGAAACATGAGTACGATTAGAGAGTGAAGAACTTTTTAGGATTGCAGATAACACAGAATAGTGATGGTATCTTTGTAAGTCACAAAAAATACTTGAATGATTTATTGAAGAGATTTGAAATGGAGAATCGTAAACAAGTTGGAACACCTATGTTAACTGGACACAAGTTATCTACAATAGATGGGACTCATGCAATAGAATAGAAGAAGTACAGATCTATGATTGGAGGATCGCAATATCTAAGTAATACCAGACCTAATATATCACATGTAGTTGGAATTACATTATGTAGCAATGAAGAGGATATTGAGGTACTTAAGAGGCACAATTGAGTATGGATTGTGGTATGAAAAATCTGATGATTTTACCCTATGTGAATATACAAATGTTGATTGGGGAGGTAGTGTTGATGATAAAAAGAGCACCAGTGGTGGAACATTTTTCCTTGGAGGAAGATTAGCTTCTTAGCTATGAAAGAAGCCGAACTGTATCTCATAGAGCACAACAGAAGAAAAATATGTAGTGCCAACAAACAATTGTAATTAGATAATTTGGATGAAGCAAATGCTAAAGAATATTGAAATAAAATTTGTTGAGCCTATTGTTATGCATTGTGATAACACCAGCATAGTTAGTATTTCTAAGAGCCCTATGTTACATTCTAAGATAAAGCATATAGAGACAAAGTATCATGTAGTGAGAGAGAAAGTGGCTAAGAAAGAATTTAGACTTGAGTACATAAGAACAAAAGAGAAGATTGCAAATATATTTACAAAACCTTTGCCTAAGGATACATTTGAGTATTTGAGAGGTATGCTTGGGGTTATGCCACAACCTACTTTTGAGAAGTGATGCAGATTGTTGCATCTGTCTAGTGGTATATGAGCCCTAGATCTTTCTTCTGGACTAGATGGTGGTACTTCCTCTATGGGGGAGTATGTGTATATGAGTTGAATCATGAGGACTCTAGTGAATGTATTTTTTGAACAATGTCTTTTAACATTGAAGTTATTGTTGACATAATGATGAAACATACATCATTGAAGTCAATAAGGGAGAAGTACACATGAAAAATCATCTATTAGAGTGAATTGAATAGGAAAACAAAGTAAGATTTGATTGATGAAGAGGATTTGAAAGTATTTTCAGAGCAGTAGTGTTGCAGTGTTGGTATTCATAGAATTTGGATGCTTTTTCATCTATGTTTCCATCAATGCAAATGGGGGAGATTGTTAGGAATGAATTCTCAATATATACTACAGGGGAGCATTCACATCCATTATGTAGTAGTTATTGTTGCATTCATGACTGTGATTGTCATTGATGTTAACACAATGATCTACTAAACATTAGCAGAGAAGTAGATAGTGTTTGAGTTAGCACACTTGGGATATTTAAGATGAAGCTATGTGGAGTTGAGGACTTACTCTATGATGTTCTATTACATCATAGTTAAGAGTGTAGATAGAAATTGATTTATTCATGACAGTTATGAGGAAATCAGTGGAAGCAGTATTCAGGCAGTGTTCCTGAGTAGTGGTTTGTGGAAATCGGATGATATCTCCTAATCGGCATTGAATATGATCATGCACAATTATGAGGTAGTTGAAGACATTTTATTGATGGCATGGACATAAGCACAAGATCTGAGGTCCCATGAGTGAAGAATTATCTTAATTGGAAGCTGACAGTTTTGTGTAATTTTTATGTAACATATGGAAACTTTTATTTTGTAATTTGTATGCCAACTCATTTGTAATTACTTGAGTGTGGTATAAAGGAAGGAATTTTTTCCTTTTTCTAGTGTGGAATATGAGAATGAGGTAATTGTGAATAGTATTTTAAAGTGATTGTAGATTTGTGCAATCCTTGTAGAAAGATGATATGTAAAGTATAGAAATTTGAAGAAGCAGTTGGTGCAGTTTGGTATAGTCAGAGAAAGAGTATTGAATTGTTGGGATCAGTAATATTTTAGTTTTATTTTTTTTAGTAATAAAAAGATCATTTGGACAATGGGTTTAGTGATCTTCACTTGAAGCTGTTTGGGCAGCAGGTCCTTCTGTCTTCCATAACTCCTAATAGAGCTAGAATATTTTAGCAGAGATTTAAAGTCTTCTAATAGGGACTCATATGTACTAAATGTATTTCATAAGACTCCTAACAGATTCCATCCTCTCACAAGGAACTTTCATATTAGTGCATCTTTTATGGGCATCATTCCTACTAGGCTTTACTCTTTGATCAAGAGGTTCCCTAGTCAACATATCTTGTGTCATTGTGTTATTGTGTATGAATAATTTATATGGTTATTGATTAGATTTCTTACATGGTTAAATTTTGTTAATGTTTATAAAGGTTGTATTTATCAGATAACTAATTCACCCCCCCGCCCCCTCAGTTATCTTGGTGGACTTTACTTTCTAACAGTTATACTCTTCTCAAAACAAAGAGAAGCTCAATAATTTAAGGTCTGAGTCCACAGAAAAATTAAATTAGACTTACTATCCAAATTTGTACATTGATGAGAATCAATGTTGGGCCAGAGTTTTTAGATTCTAAGAACACATATATGCACATGGTATCAAGGGTGAAAAAAAATTTGTTACAATGGAAAAGCTTATTTAATGGGAATCAGTTTATTTAAGAGGGGGAACTCTTTATTTTATGGATCCAATCTTACTAAAAAAGAATACTCTATATTAGTATTTGTGCTTAGACTCAATATTATTATGACTTAATTTATCAATCTAGTTCAAATCATATCATATCAAACTATGCTATTAAGCCTTTGGTGTCATTGTGATCTTTGGATATATGAAAAGTCCTATGTCAAGAAAGTGATTTATCTTTATCTTAGTTTCTATTTTATTGAAAAAATTGAGTGGGTCGAACATTAGTGGTGGATTAATTCTCTCTTATAATTATTCATAATCCCTTTGGTAGTTATTGTTTCTTGTAACTCACCTTAATCAATGTCCATATATTTGAGAGAAATATTTTCCATGGTTTTTCCCTTTACAAGTTGTTCCAAATAAATCTACTATTTCTTGTGTTTATGTTTGCTATTATTTTTGTGTTCCTATCCTTAAAAGGTTGTAATTTCAAAGTAATTTAGGTGGAACTAAATATGTATTGTGTAGGATTGAGGAAAGAAGATGTACAACTGGAAATGGACACGAAGCTCTGCGTTGTCATACGTGGTGAGAAGCATCCCCAAGAAATGGGAATGCTAATTAAGGTGGAAATGGAGTGTGGTGGAGAGTGGCAGTCCAAGAAAGCCTTTCCCAAACTCTCCCAGAACCCATTCACTCCTCACAGCATCCCCCTCTTTCTCATCGCCTGACACATCAACCCCACAAACAAGAAGAAGGCAAATAGACTAGCTAATAAATTGGGAGATTGGTTTGAGATATAATCTTTAAGTATTATTTTGGCCATAGTTGTAAATTGCCTATTCATCTCCTATGAATTTCATTGAAATATTGTGAGGCTTATTCTTTCTTTTGTTCAGACTCAAGAAAATCTTTAGAAGTGGAAAGTTTTACTGAAAGGTTAATGACCTCAAGAAAGAACATGTTTGTGTGAAATAAGACAGAAAATGTGTGACTGTTTGTAAGCAACAATGACATAATATTGTTGTGCTCAATTTGATAAAAAAAAAATTTTAAAGATTAAATTTTCTGTTGATTTTACAATGAACAAAGAATAGACAAAGATTTGATATGTAATATTATTGATGAAAAATCTTCGGCAACCATTATGGTCAATTGGTCAACTAATTGGTGTCTAATAATTGACTAAACCTCATCGAAAAACAAGCTAAACTTAACTAGTGAAACTTTGTCAAATTTTAAGCTTAAATGTTTTATTTTTTCAAATTGATTAGAGTTTTCAAGTTTGATTTAAAACTTATAAATTGATTTAATTACCAAAGTTTGATTTAATTTTTAAAATTTAATTTAAATATTATAAATAGATTTAATTACTAAACTTTGATATAGTGTTTTAAATTCTATCTAATTATTATGAGTTAAGTATTAATGTGATTTAATTATTAAAGTTTTATTAAAAAAATTATAAATTGAGTTAATTATGAAAGGTGAATTAAATTTTTAATGTCTAATTAAATTATTAAATTAAATCCTTTAATATCGTTCATACTTGAATGAAATATTTTATAAAGAAATTCAGAAAGCCATCTAAAAGTAACTCTAGTGGGATGGGAAAGGAAATAACAAGATTCACTTTGTTAAATGGAATTGGTGCCATGTTGACAAGCTTCTTGGGGGTTTAGGGCTTAAAGACCTAAAACTAAGTGGTCTTTCTTTGGCCTCTAAATGGATCTTTCATGCTTTGGAGGGAGATGATCCCTAGAAAGTTTGGATTCGTAACAATATTGAAAGGGGATATCCTAAGAATGCCAAATTCTGGAAGAATCTCCCTCTCACTGATTTGATTTGTGGTGACTTCCCTATCATTGTTCAAGGCTCTATTGTATTCCAATCCATTTGGAAAGCCTGGAACCATGTTAGGCAATTCGTCAAGAATAAAGATTTTTATGACAACAAAACTCTCTAGGGTGAAAGATCCATTTGGTGGAAGCTTATGCTGGGTAATAAACCCCTTGCTCTTACCCAAGGGTGCTTTGCCAAGCAATGGGCCACCTATGGGATTAAACAATTTATTGATATCTTTGAAAATGACAAGCTTATCCAATGGGATGAATTAAAGAACATATTTAAGCTTCCTAACTCTCATAAGAAGACTTATAATATGATATTCAAAGCTAGTAAGAATATTCCTACTCTTTGCCATGTTAACTCCAGCAGTTTCCTGAAAATTAATTGGCCTGATGGAACCATGATCACCAAGCTTACAGCTAAAAATATTTACTCTGTTATCAACCATACTGAGGATATTATCAGTCATGTTAATAATATTTGGTACACTGATCTTGATGTTTCCTCCTGGAAGAAGTTTTTTGACAAGCTATGGAAAAGTTCTATTGATCCCAAAATCAAATGCTTTAAATGGCTTCTTATTCTCAACAAGATTCCTATTAGGAACAATTTCTCTGATATTAATTAGTGCGGTATTTGCGGAACCCCAGAAATGGGAAGACATATTTTCTTTGATTGCAGCTTTGATAAAGAGGTTTGGTTGATGTTTGGTATCTCTATCCCTTCTACTTTCAGCATATTTGAAATTATTACTGGTTTTATTATTAATGCTAAAAAATATACTAACATGTTTTGGAACATTCTCTCATCCAGCATTTTGTGGCAAATTTGGAAATGCAAAAATGAGGAAAGGTTTCAAAACACTCCCAGATTGCTTACTGAGTCTTTTCAAAGTCTCACAGACTTTAAAATTTTCTCATAGGTTCAGATCACCATGAAAGTTGATAAGGATAAGTTCAAAAGACTCCTAAAGGATGGTCATGCTACTTTCTTTGCTAATGAGGTGAAGAATGGTTACTTTTGAAGGATGCATTCAGATAACCTTCAAACATTCAATCACACAGTCAATCTTCTCAGCAAGGAAGTAAAAAGGAATCAACAAGGCACTACTGGAGATATGATATACATGTTAAAGCAGATTCTAGAGCAGAAAAGTATAGTCTGGATGGAAGGCCCTATGGGCTGGGCAGCTTGGATTGATACCTACGAGGATGTGCTTCATTAGTGGTTGTTGTTCTCTTCTTTTTTGACAGTTTGAGCCTATGTAGACTCTTTTTGTTGGGGTGGGGCTTGGCCTCTTGTTTCTGATACTTTGCATCTCTCTTTGTAAATTAAACTCCTTATACTCAATACAGAAAAATATTTTATAAGAAAGAAAGTTATGTTTAATAATTTAATAGAAAATAATATAAATTTTAAGTCTATATAAACAAGGCCAAGAGCATCGTAGTACATACCAAACTATGAAAAAAAAAATTAATTGATTTTGAAATCGTGAAATAGAGTACCAAAAGTTAGATATAATTTTATATTTGATATTTTGAAATTGAATGTAATTTGAAACAAAATTTAATAGCGATTTTTATATATTTTTATATTTTTTGAATAACTTTTTTCAAAATAAATTAGTTTCTAAAATAAAAATAACTGCATTTAATCAACCAAACAAGACAACACAATTTAAAATACAGATATGTAAAAAATAAATAAAATAATCATAAATATACAATAATAATAGACAAACCTAAGACAATTTGAACAAACAAAAAATAAAAATTATAAATAATAAAATTTAATTAAAATAATAATTTGAAAGTTATTAAAAATATTAAACTTCAAATGCTTTCAAATATTTTAACAAACTTTTGAAAAAAGCCCAAAATATTTTAACCAATCAAATTTGAGGAAACTAATTTAAATTGAATATGTTTTTGTTAAAAAATCTACAACTTTACTTTTAGATAAGAATCTCTCAAGTTAACTAAACTAATTCCAGTATTAAAATAATAAATAATATTTATAAAAAAATGAATTTAACCATGAACATAGCTTAAACTTAATGTCATCTCTATATATTATTGTTTGATTTAAAATTTTGTAAAGAACTAAACTAATATTGATTCTATATATGTATCATGCCTTCTTCTTCTCTACATATCTATCAGCCCTTGGCATTTTTCTGATTATCATGGGAACTCAACATTATTATATTCTAGTTTTAAATTATTGTTAGTTTTAAATTATTTAAATCAGGCTTAAGTTTGAAGTGTGACGTAATTTTGAAATTGGTCCTAAGTTTGAATTTTAATCTAAGTCTGAAGCTTGACTTCTTTGTCATTGGTTGACTTTCTTTAAGATATTTCTCTTTCATTGTAAAATTGAACTAAATTTATACATTTTTAATGAATTTGTATTCTTTTTTCATTTTTTTTGTAAAATTTAACTTTATTTATTAAGCTTGAGTTTATTGTCTAACTTTATTAAAGACGTTTGACTCTAATTCTAAAATTTAAACTAAATTGTTCAACTTTAAACCTAAGTTTTTAAGTATAGCTATGGATCCTTGAGATCAAATTTGAAACTTAAGTCCAATTTCAAACTTGGTCAAACATTAAATTTAATTGCTATTTTTTTCAAATTGATTAGAGTTTTCAAGTTTGATTTGAAACTTATAAATTGATTTTATTATTTAAATTTGATTTAATTTTTAAAATTTAATTTAAATACTAAAATACATTTAATTATTAAACTTTGATATATTTTTTGAAATTTGATCTAATTATTATGACATAAGTATTAATGTGTGAGTTAATTATGAAAAGTGAATTAAATTTTAAAAGTCTAATTAAATTATTAAATTACATCATTTAATAGAGTTCATACTTGAATAAAATATTTAATAAGAAGGAAAGTTAAGTTTAATAATCTAATAAGAAAGAATATTATTTAATTTTCTTTTATATTACACAAACTTTCCACAATTGAATCACTTATATTACATAATATAAAAATGATAAAAAAAAATTATATTTCATTAAATTTCTAAATAAATGTAATAACATAAATGTTTAACTCTATATTTTAAAAAACCATAATATATCAGGCTCACTAATAAATGTCCAATAAATATAAAAATCTAATAAAAAAAACAACATAAAAACAAGTGCCACCTAGTGGCCAAGTACTTGCCTTTAGTTTTATAAATAAATTTAATTTTAATTTTGATTTATATGTAAAGTGAATTTTTAATTATAATAATTTATAACTAAGTTTAATTATGTAAAGTAATTATTTAATTATAAATTATTATAAAATTATTATAATTATAGTTCTAATAATTTTTTTTAATTTTATAAATAATTATAAAATATAAATTATAATTAATTTAAATAAGAAAATAGTTCTACTTATAATTAATTTTAATATTAAATATTTAGGCCAAATAACTATTTTTTAGCAATATTATAATGTTATTCTATTAAATTTAAATTTATATAATATATATTAAAATAAATTCTAAAAATATTCAATATTTTATAATATAACAAAAATAGTCAATATTATTTTAATATAATATGATACAAATTACACATTAGACTTTTGATAAAAAAAATTGTAAAAAAATTAAACAAAACTAGTTAAAATTTTCAAAAGTTTTAAAATTTTCAATAATTAAAAAATAATAAATAAAAACTCTTTATTCCTAAAAAGGTGGCCTATAAGACCTCAAATAGTCAATCATATCATAAAAAATAATTTTTACAAATTATAAACTTAAAAAATTTACATTTAGACTATAGAATATGTGTTATTTTTAACAAAATAAGAAAATACTAAATTATAATTAGTGCAAACAATTGGTTTTAATCACTAGATAGCTGACTTAATGCTTCAAGATAAACGTGACACAATCATGATTCCAACTCGATAGCTATGGGCATTCAATCCTCATTCAGTGAAGCTAGCCGCTCACGTAATGCTTCAAGGTAAAGGTGACACAATTCTGATTCCAACTCGATAACTATTGCAATTCTGTATTCTCATTAGCCTCTGACGTCATGTCATTCTGTATTCTCAATAGCCTCTGTCGTCATGTCATTCTGTATTCTCATTAGCCGCTGAGGTCATGTCATTCTGTGTTCTGTATAGCCTCTGACGTCATCGCATCTTTCTTCTCTTTCGATTCTGTAATCTAGATAGCAGCTGACGTCAGCGCATATATCTTTCGGCTCAATGTTCTGATGCTCTGGTAGTGACAACTGATGCTTTCGGTGATTCTGATGGCCTTGTAGTGAGAAGTGAGCTTTCCACTAAATACACACTCTGTAAGCCTATATTAGGGGAAAAACCCCTTTAATTTGGCATCCATCGTCGTTTATTTTCAAGCTTTTGATTTGTGTCGCAAAGTAGTTGAGCAAGGGCTGTCAGGAAGCTCCAACCATGTCGTTCAATGATATGCAGAACAGCGGAAATGGGCAGGTGAATAACACTGCAGGCGATGGTTACAATATTTACAATGGAGAAAATCAGAAGATCAATGCGAACACCAACAAGAAGACGAATAAGTATAACGCACTGGGCAATCAGAACATTCAGTCCAACAAAGGCAATGGGAACAAACAGCAGAACATTGGGAACCAAAGTGGGGGCACCAATAATTGGTAGATTAAAGCTGTTTTAGGGGACTGAGCGGTAAAGTCCGCGTAAACAAAACTCTAAGTATGTGTTGTGTCATGTCATTTCTGTTTCGCTGTTGAGCTGTCCACTCAATACATGTTTTGTAAGTCTATCTAAGGAAGATAACTAAGTACGTACCGTGCTCTTTTGTTTACCTCAGTGTTTATATGTTCCTACGTTTAAAATGCCTATACCTCAGTATTTAACAGTTTGAACAGTACTTTGCTGGTTTCTTTTCACAAATTAATGGATAAATTAATATAATTTAGACACAATATAATTTAGACACTGCTGTTGATAACAAAACAGTATAGGTATATGAGAACAGAATTAATTGACTTCACAAAAGCTTAGCGATCAGCAGAACAATAAATAAGGATTGTGCCACTGTCACATCCTAAATATTTAATAATAATTATGCGGGTCGAAGTTAAGGAATAGTTAAATTATCAACGCAAAGAGTGCTTTAACATTTTATTTTTAAAATGGTTGTTATTAAATTAATGAAACTGACAGTTGGAATTTAAGATAACAAGTGCCATTTAGTGGCTAGTACTTGTCTTATAGTATTGTAAATGTTGAAATAAAATTATTTATCATGAATTTTGAGTTAACTAAAT
>BSBK01008553.1:17500-255000 GCA_027943335.1 Chamaecyparis obtusa | reverse complement strand
GTTTTGAAAGATGGGAGGGAAGACAAAACAAAATTTCTAGAGGGCATCAAGGAATACAAGGAGGCATGATCATCTAGGCGTTCTCTCTCTCTCTCTCTCTCTCTCTCTCTCTCTCTCTCTCTCTCTCTCTCTCTCTCTCTCTCTCTCTCTCTCTCTCTCACACACACACACACACACACACACACACACACACACACACACACATGAATCTGATGCTCTTCTTCACTTCAAAGAGGACTTCAATGACTCTCACGGCTCACTCAATTCATGGGTAAGTGGAACCAATTGATGTGCATGGGAGGGCATATCCTCTTGGAAATATAGATGGAGTAACTGAGAGGGGGGGGTGAATCAGTTAACCATAAAAATATTACCACATATCCCTTATATGTCTTATTAATTCATTTACTGCTGTCACTCGATAAACATACAGAGAAATGCTATAACTCAGTTATTGCAGTGAGTATTAATTATAATTGTTCTTAAGCATTCATCAGTGATTAACATGCATGCATAAAGAAAATAACATGAACACAAGAGATACCAGATTTAACGTGGAGACCCAATATGGGAAAAACCACCAATGTAACTAGTTACTATTTTTCACTCTTTTGAAGTGATGCCCTGTTAGGAGCCAACCCAGTAAAAGGTTACAAAACACACTATTAGGTGTGACCTTGTTAGAGGATTTAATCACCCTATTAGGAGTGGCCTTGTAAGAGGTCTTGAAACAATTCAATAGAACTGTCACCTTGTTAGAGGATTTACAAAATGGCTGTTAAACCAACTTAGTTAAGAGATTTTGAAATCACTGCTACAATGGTAAGAAGTAATAATGAAATGACCTAAATCATGATGCAACTGAATTGCTGATTACAGATCTCTATTCTGCTTCACTAGATCCTTCCTGATCAAATAAATCTTTGCTACTCCTCAAGGATATCTAACCATCCTTCAAAATTCACACACACCTTCCTTCAAAAATGATTTGCATGTTCACTCACAAACTTCCACACTTGCACATTATTCTTCACACTTTGAATTCACCACTTGACCTTCTATATATACCATTCAGATTGTCCATTCAAATTGTCAAGTCAACACTAATAATCATTAAAAACATTAACACTCATTACAACAGTCAACTGGAATAAACAAAATTTATTTCTCAAATTAACAAAATCCTTTATTGGGCTAACCTTGCTTGGTAAATACTAATCTTGAAAAGATTTCCTTTGGTGATCGAGTGAACTCGATTACCACTGCGAATTCTGCAACATCCTTTGGAGACCGAGTGAACTCGGTAAACACTAACTTTCCTTCGATAACCATGGAAGCTCGATTAACACTATTTTCTGCCATACTTTCCTTTGACGCCTAAGAGATCTCGGTAGACACTTATAACTGCCTTGCTGACCAACTAAGCTCGGTAGACACACAGAACTACTTATTGATATGACATTTGTGTGACATCAAAGACAACACACAATTAGACAATTATATCCAACAATCTCCCTCTTTGGCATTGATGGCAACACAACATGTCATAGCATAATGAAATTTCATAGAAAACATAGAATAAGGAACATATCCTTAGCTTCATTCTAATTCTCATCTTCCTCTATCAAAAAACTTCTCTCTCTAACTGAAAACTCTCCCTCTTAACTTCTCAAATTCTCCTACTTAGAAATTTCTTGAAATGACATCAAACTCTCCCTCTTTGACAACACTGTTGGAAATATTCAAGAATTAACCAAGTTACTGAGAGGGGAGGGGTGAATCAGTAACTTCAAAATTTTCTTTCAATAACAGATGTATTAACATATAGTTCACTTTATCCTTCTGCACATAGAAAGCATGAAACTTAAAAGCATTCACAACAATGACACATAGATTTGGTTACCCAGAAACCTTCCAAAAGAAAGTAAAACTAGGGTGGGGATGAAACCCACAAAGCTTTAATACTGCAGTACAAAGTTGGCCGGTTAAGGCTTACATTGATCACTTCTGATGATCTGCCCTGCTAGGAGCAATAAGGACTGCTAGGTCCACCTTGTTAGAGGTTTTACAAACATACAATGAAGTATGCACTCGGTTAAGAGATTTTACAAAGACTATTAAGTCTACCCAATTAAAGGATTTCAAGCTAATTCACCTGTTCGAATGAAATAGTAGATCTCTTACTTGCAACTGTACTTGCTGATTGAGATTCTTTGATGTATTGATCACCTTCTGTGATGGATAGATCTTTTCTGCTTCTTATACTGCTGTAGCCCTTTCTAATTCGCTTATCTCTGCCTTTCTCTCTTTCTCATACTTCTCTATTTCTTGTTTTGGATATGATATAAAACATTGTTTATATATCAAGTCTAGATAATTAATTATAATTACAAAGTCGGCTTAACAAATAAACATAAGTGCTACTAAGTCGGCCCAAGTATGGTTACACGGTTCCTAGAAACTAACTCGATGACTTTCTGATACACGGCGTCCACTACATTACTCGACATCGTCATGCACTCGGTAGAAGTGAAGGCTTGGTTCATACTAACCACTCGGTAAGTTTCCAACTCGGTAAATACTTGAGACTCAGTAGACATAATGTTACTCAGTTTACACTGTCTTGCTCGATTTGCACTGTCCTGCTCAGTTTGCACTGTTCTGCTCGGTTTGCACTGTCCTGCTCGGTTTGCACTATCCTACTTAGTTTGCACTATTCTGCTCAGTTTGCACTGTTCTGCTCGGTTTGCACTGTTCTGCTCGGTTTACACTGAGGATGCAAATAAGTGTTGTCACTAGTGGCAATCTTGCTAAATGCCAACAATCTCCCCCTTTGGCATTAGTGACAAAAACACTTATTGCCCAAACTTATATACATGAACCATGCTAAGATTTATTTTGATTTTTCAAAATTTTTCTTTGTCATAGGGCTTTATAAATTATCTCCCCTTTCAATGTACTAACTTTTTCTTCTATACATATCTCCCCCTTTTTGGCGATAATGCCAAAGGTGTATATACAAGTGTTTTACAGGGAGAATCCAAAATTTGATAGAAAAATAGAATGTACCTTCATTATCAGTGCCAGGGTTCTATCCCAATTTTCTTGCAGAATCTTGCATGTTTGGATTGCAATTTGGACTTCTGCAGAGAGTGTAATCATGTGATCTGCTATTGAGAACTGATTGTCATGAATTAATGTTTTGGAATGTTCAATGTGCTTATACATTGTATTCATGATGGGAAGGATCATGTTCTAAATGTCTAGCAGTGTGGACCAGATCTTGCGTCTTCTTTCAGTAGTTCTGACTGCATATTTGATAGGAATGAGATTTTCATGTGATAAGCAGAGTTTGAACTTTGTTCAAGTTGCAGCTTATGTATGCTAATCTTCAAATCCTCATCAATTTTAATCATTTTATCCTTGACATCCTTGGTGAATTCGGCAACATTGCATAGTTTGGCCAAAAGAGAGGTAACATTCGAATAGGAAGATTCAATGTTTGTCAAAACTGAAGATAATTTGACTTGATTAATAGCTATGTGCTGAGCAATGTGCTCAAGCACTTTATTGTTGAATTTCTTCTTGCTTTTTCAACTAACTTGTCTGTCCCAGATGAATCCTCATTATACTTATTTATCGCTTCTGTTAATTGTAACAAAACATGTTGAGAGGAGTCTACTTTAATACCTAATGCTTCTGACAAAATATCCTTAGCATCCTTAATGATTTTATATTCCTTGTCTCTCTCCTCTTTAAGCTTCTTTTGCTTCGCTTTCCTTTAGAGGATTTCACCTATATTTTGCATTTGATCCACTGATAGATTTGCAAAATCCAATGTTGGAATCTCTATTTCCTCATCTAGCTCTATATCCTCTACTATATTCTTGCCCAAAAATCTTATACTCGGTTGAGCCTTAGGCTTATCTATACTTAATGCCTTAGTAGTAGTGATAGTAGACATAGTAGGACTGGCTATAGAGAATGGTATACTGTCTACTGGAGAACTTGAAGTATTTACACTTGTAGAATCAAAAACTGAATACTTACTACTCGGAAAACTTGATGAAATAGGAGACTGCAACTCGGTAGAAGAAATGGTAGTTACTTCTGTTGTTGCTGTAGGTGATTGGACAAATGTTGAAGTTGTCACAACCATGCTTGAAGATGTCTCCGGGCTAGATGTAGCAACTTTCCTGGAGAGGTAGGAAGTGATGCAATGACTTCTGCCGCTATCCTCATGGTATCATCTACCTCAATGGCTTCTTCCTGTTCATCACTGTCATCTTCATTGTCTTTTATTATAACTGATTCAGTACTCGGTTGGTGAAGATGGTATATGTTCTTCCATGTGGCATTTGCACTCTTCACAACCGATTCAATATTGTTAATCAGAATTAAACAAGTATTGAACTTCAGTGTCATCTTATTTTCATTCTCCTTCAATGCCTTCTTTATTTCATCATTTTTCAAGCTCGGCATTAACTATTTAAGGGTTTGATCAAATATGTCTTTTACAGTTTTCTTTGCATTGGCCCATCTCATTTTTATTTGATCTAATAAAGCTCTTGGAATCTGTTGGGCTATTTCATCAGGAGAGTATTTCCACTATCCCATCTTTTCAATCACAGCATCTTCAATCTCCTTTTGTTCTATTTCTAATCTTGTTTCATATTTTAAAGATTTTATATTACTTACTCCAGATCCTGATCCTTCTCTCAAAAGTTTGATCTTCTCTTGAAGGGTTAGAGGAGGATTTTTGAATATTATATCTTTGTCCTTTTTGTCTGCCTTACCCCTTGCACTTTTCCTTGTAAATACGGCAGTGGGAGGCTTAGGTACCTTGGTAATGAATACCTTTCCTTTCTTCTTTGGAGGTTCTGGTTTCTCTATTTTCTCATCCTTTTCTCTTCTTCTTCAATGTCTTCTCCTCTGTCCTCGGTTAGCATTTGCATTTTGGCTATCCTCTTTTTTCCTTTATTTACTACCTGTGGAAGTTTTATACTTAATTCAATTCTCACTTTTTCTTCTTCATATGTTCCAAATATTGAGCTTTGGGATCAACAGGATGATTAAGGAGGGCTTCAATGATATTCTTTATTTCATCAATGTTTACCTCATAAGGAAGAGGTTTCACATGTACAATCCTCAATTTAGCTGCTTGAATGTATACTCTGTAACAGTCCACCATGAAACAAATATCATCCTTATAATCCTCCACCAACTTCTGTGAAATCTGGAATCTGTCATTCATTTTCTCCTTGAAAGACTCAAAATAACTATCCATGATGTTCTCAAAATTTTCACCCATTTTTGAAATATATTCATTTATCTCATAAAGAATTGGCACATCTTTTCTCCATACTACTTTTCCTTTGGAAGGGAAGAATTTCTAAACATAGAAAAATAAACAGACCAGTAGAGATCCAAACTTACATGGATTGTTTTTGGAAGTTTGAATGCTTTCCATGTTCTTGTTAAACTATTTTAACAACAAATCTGCAAGGTCAAATGATAAATTATTCTTTACCACTTTGTATGCTAGGTCTATGGCTTCATAGGAAACACTATTCTGTCGCCTTGAACTGTATATTTTATGAGAAATGATGTTTGTTCCAAACTTTAGTTCAGCATCAGTAATGCTGCTTACTTTCATGCCTCTACCATCCCACTCAGCTAGGGTTTTCTTCTCCAGCTCCGGCCGACCTAGGGTTTTGGTAGTTTTAACTTTGTTTAACATGGGAAGACGGTGATTTGGTGAATCATCTTCTTAGTTAACTCTATGGGTTGCTCAAGCCAAATCTTGCCTTCTTGTACATGACTGAGAATGTATCTAACCCATTTCTCCTGAAAGTTTCAAGGTAAATGTGTAATGTGAACTAATCCCTTGTCTTCCAGATGTTTGTGCTCTGGATTTAGAACACCATTCACACACAGTTCCTCATGCACAATATCTAGCTCTAGGTTTCCCATCTCTTGAATTGCACAATTGAAATGATTGCAAATATCGTTAACAAGTAGTACCTTAGGAGGAATCTGAGATTGAGCTCCGTTCGGGTCTAGGGATGCTGCAATTGCGGGCACGAGTTTGAAATCTGGTGCTCTCCATTCCCCTTTGATTATCATTTATGTTCCTTTCATCACTGAAGTGCTGGATGATGCCATGGTAGCTCACAAAGAATTCTTTTCGCAAAAGTATTTGAATCGCTTGATTGCTCTGGAAATTTTCTGCTCTCAAAATGCTAAAGTTCATGGTGAAGAATGAGTTTGATTTCTTGCCTTTTGTTTACAACTCTATCATTAATGCTTCGTAGAAATTAGGGTATGAATTCCGACAGACTGTTACCCACTATGAATTAATTGCTCGGTAAAGACTTCGCAACTTGGTGAGCTTGAGAATTCATATTTCTTTGACCTCGCTCGGTAATCATATTAGATAGCTCCCGACCTTGCTCAGGGAAAACTGATACCAACCTTCCTGTGATCTTATTGCATCTTGTATGCCGATTTAGATCTTTCTTTTAATTCAGTTCTAGAACTGCTTGAAATTTGTCTATGAGAATACAGTTCCAGTGCTTTCTTGGGAATTTAGTTTGAGTCGGTAGAGCCACCCATTCCATTACTTAGACTGGATTGCTTGGTAGATTTGGGAATCCACTCTTGTCTCATCTGTTTCCTGGTCTTAGTTGCTTCATTCTTCTTTCCATCTTCAACTTCACTGGCATTCATGCAATTTTTGGCTATATGACCGAGTTTAGTGCATTTGAAACATCTTATGGTAGTATCTCTTTTCCTTAGATGATGTTTTATACAGTTCATGCCAATGTGTCCATATTCTCCATAGTAATGACATCTACACCAGGTGTTGTAATCCCATCCAAACATTTCTTTCATAATTTATTCTGCTGGATTGAATGTTTTGGATCTGCACTCGGATGCCTTGTGACCTTGTTTGTTGCATTTGTGACAGTTACCTTTGAATCTTGATTTTTCCCTGCATTCATTTGTTTTGTGACCATGCTGATTGCAGTTGTAGCATTTTCCATTGAATTCTACTTTTTCATTGCTCCAACATTTATTTGAAGTATGTCCTATTTTACCACAATGATTACAAGTAGGTTTCTGATTCCTTTGAGTACCTTGCTTAGAAGATTCACCTTCTCCTTTGTATCCAAGTCCTACTTTTCCTTTTTGCCTATGAAGATTTCGATCATACAGCTGATTTAAGTCTTCTTGGCTCTTCAGCATTCTTTCATTGATTTGTTTTTCGATGTTTAGGTCATCCATCAATCTTAGATTGATTTGCTTTTCAGATCTTAGTTCTTCTCTTGTGCTTTCTATTTCTGATCTTAGAGTCAGAATTTCCTCATTTGTATGGGAGATCTGATCAATTAGGTTTTCTAGCTGAAGGGTTTTATTTTGGACTTCATTGTTCCTTCCATCTAATTCATCTTTCAACTTGTTTCTTTGTTCTAAGATCTCACAAAATCTTGTTCAGTGAAGTTCTTGTTCTCTTTTTAATTTTCTCACTTCTTCCTGCAGAGACCCATTCTTTTCTAGGAGTTCTTTGACAGCATTGTTTGCTTCATCTGAGCTATCTAAGTGAAAAAGATCTTCAATCTTTTCTTCAATGTAATTATGATCATTCATCTAATTTGCATGTTCCTTCCTTCTTCTTAGGGATTGGGAAAGATGTTCTTTTGCTTCTTTAAGTTTAGCTATGGCCATTTCCAGATCTAGCTTTTCATTTTCAATTACCTTGTTCAGTTTGAATACCTCCATTGTCCTGGATCTTTGCTCAAGCTAGTTAAGCTTTATCTTGAGAACCAATATAGCTCTGATGCCAATTGTTAGAAATATTCAAGAATTAACCAAGTTACTGAGAGGGGAGGGGTGAATCAGTAACTTCAAAATTTTCTTTCAATAACAGATGTATTAACATATAGTTCACTTTATCCTTACGCATATAGAAAGCATGAAACTTAAAAGCATTCACAACAATGACACATAGATTTGGTTACCCAGAAACCTTCCAAAAGAAAGTAAAACTGGGGTGGGGATGAAACTCACAAAACTTTAATACTGCAGTACAAAGTTGGCCGGTTAAGGCTTACATTGATCACTTCTTGATGAAGGGTGCTCCCCTTAATACCACAAACACATAACAGAAATAGAGAAACAACAACAATATGAAAGAACAGAAAATTGGCTTCTTATTATCTCCACAAATGTGGAATTACAAACTTTTAGAATTACAATATGCAAAGCCACATGGGCATTCCCTTACAATATTCTGTAGGACAAAACCTCGAACTATTACCCAGATCTACTACCCAGAACTGTTCTGAACTGCCTAAGACAATAATACAGCCTTCCTTATATAGGCAATTTTCCATCGCCTGGAAGGTTCCAGAATTTTAGCCAATAAGGCCGACCAAACTTAGAATTATTTTATTTTACATTTTATTACATCATAGTCGGCTCAAGATAACCTTTGAAACCCGAACATAAATTTTGAAGAAAATTATTTTCTGCCATTTTGGGTGGCCCAACTTCTGAAGACCATAAGTCATCACCAGTTGACCCGATCGGCTATTATAACCCCATTTCAAAAATGCCAAGAAGCGTTCTACAGGCTTGATCCGCGCAAACACCCGTCACCCAAAATTTTGACCTCATCCGAGGCCTCTAAAGCCTTCAAAACTGAGTTCAAAGTTTCTGTACCCTGCTGCCAATACCGAAAATCTTCAATATCTTCCAATATACACTTGATCTGGCAATGAAACTTTACTGGCAGGCTTATATGACCAAAATGAACCTCCAAGAAAGAAATCAGATCATTCTGAGCACATACAAAAATTACCAAAAAAATAGTAACTTTTCATAAATAGAAGCTCTGCACAAAATAGCCCTTATTGAATATAAAAAAAAAAAAAGAAATATTTTTGGGTGATGCAAGATTGCTCTTACACCCAGGATGCTCCTGCATCAGACACCTAGGGTAATTTGAGAAGTGACCCTGTCACGACTCAGGTGTGCAGAGGAAAACCAAGACGGCTAACCTCCTTTGTCAACCATGATGAATCTTCAACAGGTCATCCTTTCCACTTGACCAGATATTCTTCATATGTCATGTTCCTTGTACTTCTACCAACACGACTGTCCAGTATATCTTCGATCTCCTTAGTGTCTGAACTAGTTGCTGGAATACTCCACTGTGCTATTGTGATCTCATCTTCAACACCTCCTTCAAGATACTCTGTCAGATCTGAAATGTTAAAAATTGGTGAAATATTTAGCTCAGTAGGCAATTCTACCTCATATGCGTTTCCTGAATCATGTTTCTTCAGTATCCTACATGGTCCAAACTTCTTCATTTTTAGCTTGTTATATGTACCAACTGGAAACCGCTCCTTCCGCAAATGAACCATGACTTCATCACCAACCTGAAATTCCTTATACCTCCTTTTCTCATCTGCCTTAGCCTTATACTGTGCGTTCATCTTGGTAATATGCTTCCTCACCTCTTCATGGATGTTCTTCAAGTGTTCTGCAAAATCTTCAGCTTTAGCACTACTTATTTCTCCTTTATCTATCTTCGTCAATTCAAATGCATTTCTTGGACTACTTCCATATACAATCTGAAATGGTGATTTACCAGTGCTCCTGTTGACAGAATTATTGTATGCAAATTCTGCCTCTGGTAAAATCAAATCCCATCCTGTTGGCTTATCTCCAACCAAACATCTCAGAAAATTTCTCAAACTTCTATTCACCACCTCTATCTGTCCATCAGTCTGTGGATGATGTGATGAACTGAACTTCAAATCTGTCTTCAACTTCTTCCATAATGTACGTCAGAAATATCCGACAAACTTAGTGTCCTGATCTGAAACTATGGTCTTTGGAAAACCATGAAGTCGCACTACTTCTCTGAAAAACAATTCTGCTACATGAACAGCATCATTAGTCTTCTTGCAGGGAATGAAATGTGCCATCTTTAAAAATCTATCAACCACCACAAAAATTGAATCATGTCCCCGCTGAGTCCTCGTTAAACCAAGAATAAAGTCCATGCTGATATCCTCCCAAAGCTTCTCTGGTACGGGTAATGGCTGATACAACCCTGTATTTTGCTTCACTCCTTTCGCCATCTGACATACTCTACAACTTTGTACAAACTTCTTCACATCTTGCTGCAATTATGGCCAATAATAATTCTCACCAACCAAAGCAAGAGTTTTATCACGACCAAAATATCCAGCCAATCCTCCACTATGCTTCTCCTTGATGAGATTCTCCCTCATAGAACTTCATGGAATGCACAACTGACTTCCTCTGAATAGCATATCATCCTGGATGATGAAATCCAACCATTTTGTCATGTCTAGAGTAACAGGTTCTGCACAAGCTTTCCAAGCTTCACCAAAATCAGGATCTTCTGGATATAAATTCTTGAGTTCCTTGAACCCAACCACTTCAATCTACATTTCTGTCAGCAATAGTTGCCTTCTACTAAGAGCATCTGCAACCCTATTAGACTTTCCACTTCTGTGTTTCAAAACAAATGTATAACTCTGCAAAAACTCAACCCATTTCAAATGCCTTTGATTCAATTTTCCTTGACTATTCAAATATTGCAAAGCTTGATGATCAGTATACAAAACAAACTCCTTAGGAAGCAGATAATGTCTCCACTTCTTTAATGCCTGAACTATAGCATAAAATTACTGATCATAAACAAAATATTTCCTCTTGGCGTCATTTAACTTCTCACTGAAATAAGCAACAGGTTTACCTTCTTGGCTCATAACAGCTCCTATTGCAGTACCACTAGCATCACAATCTACTTGAAACACCTTATTAAAATCTGGAAGTGCTAAAATAGGTTGTTCTGTAACTTTTTGTTTCAACAATTGAAAACTCTTTTCCGCCCCATTAGTCCACTTAAATTCTTTTCTATCCCCTCTCATTGTTTCAGTCAAGGGTCAACAAATACTGCTAAAGTTTCTGATAAACTTTCTGTAAAAGCTAGCTAGACCATGAAAAGATCTTACCTCAGTAGCATTCTCTGGAGTAGGCCATTCAAGGATAGCCTGTACCTTCTCTGGGTCCATTTTTAGACCTTCTATTGAAACTACAAATCCCAAATACACTAACTCTTTCTTCACAAAACTGCACTTCTTTAAATAAATCAATAATTTCTCTTCTCTCAACTTCTCAAATACCATACGAATATGCATCATATGCTCCTCCAATGTCTTACTAAAGATCAAAATATCATCTAGGTAAACAATGACAAACTTACCCAGAAATTCTTTCAGAACCTCATTCATGAGCCGCATGAAAGTGCTCGGTGCATTGGTTAGCCCAAAAGGCATGACTAACCACTCATATAGTCCTTCCTTTGTCTTGAAGGCAGTCTTCCATTCATCTCCTTCTCTGATCTGAATCTGATGATATCCACTTTTCAGATCTATCTTTGAGAAATACACAGCTCCACTCAAACAGTCCATAATATCATCCATTCGTGGCAATGGAAACTTATACTTGATTGTGATCTTGTTTATTACCCTAGAATCTATACACATCCTCCATTCTCCATTCTTCTTTGGTGCTAATACTGCTGGTACAGCACAGGGACTTAGACTCTCATGGATCAATCCTTTATGTAACAGTTCATGTACTTGTCTGTTCAACTCCTCACTTTTTGTAGCTGTCATTCTGTGTGCTACCTTATTCAGCAAACTCACTCCTGGGATCAAGTCCATCTGATGACTGATCTTCCTGACTGGTGGTAATCCATCAGGCACGTTATCAGATACAATATCCTGAAACTCATTCAATAAATCTGCAACTTCTACAAGAACATCTTCTACTTCCTCTTTACCGGCTTTTGGAATTAAAGAAAAATATACATCCTCATGCCTCATACCATCTAGGAAATTTCTTCCATCAACAAAAGTTATCCTTGCATTACCACATACCTTTTCTTCAGTCTCCTTTAATGGTTTTAGCTTATGTCAAACTGTCATGGTCTAACCAACAACTGTCAAACTGCCATGGTCTACCCAACAACATGTGACATGCATCCATAGATATGATATCACACAATACCTCATCTTGGTATCTACCAATCTTGAACTTCACTAGGCATTGTTCATTGACCATGACCTTGTGGTCATCCTGTACCCAGGCAATCTGATATGGATGTGGGTGTTTCTGTCTCTTGAGCTTCAACTTTGTCACCATCTCTTCTGACACCAAATTGTCAATGCTTCCACTATCAATAATCATATCACAACATTTACCTTCGCACTTGCACCTGGTGCGAAACAGGCTCCTCCTTTGCTCAGGTTCATTCTCACCACTCAACAGGACTCTTCTGTTAATCAACGTTTCTCCTCTTTCAGCATCTTCAGAATTTGATGATCTGGCATCTTCATCTACATGTACAACTCTGGCCTGGCCTTCATTTCTCCTATCTGTTCTTCCTTGGCACTGAGGACATTCAAATGCCCTATGACCTTCTTCTCCACAGTGAAAACATGTTCCACGGAAGCCACCTCTTCCAGATCCTTGTCCTCTTCCTCTTCCTCTCTGATCTCTATTATTCTAATCTTGGAAGCGATTGGAATTATTTCCTCACTGATTTTGACTACTACTGGCCTCATCCTTCTTTTTCGGATCTTCATTTCGGCCACCATATGACCGTCCACCAGATCATCCACCACGACCTCTTCCATTTTGTCTGCTCTCAAACTTCTTGTTTAGCTTTTCCTCTGCTTTTAGGGAAAACTGGTATGCCTCTTCAATGTTGTTCATTCGAACCAGATTCAGCTCCTCCTAAATGCTTGGCCTTAACCCATTAAGGTATCGGGCAACTTTCTCCTTATCAGCTTCTGCGTGGCCTGTTCTGATGAGAAGTCGATAGAACTCCTCTTTATACTCCTGAACAGATCTTCCTACTTGCTTCAAACTCTGCATTTTCTTCAGTAGGTCAAGCTCATAATCAACAAGAATGAACTGCCGCTTCAATTTATCCACCATCCGATCTCATCTCGTGATTTTCTCCTTTCCCCTTCTATTTCACTCTAATTGAATTTCTTGCCACCAGATCTTCGCATGACCTTTCAATTTAGCTTTCACAAATTTGACCCTATCAAGATCCTCAACATCTTCGTACTCAAAATATTCCTCACATTCGTTGATCCAGTCGATCAATTCTTCTGGGTTAAGATTTTCAGAAAATGTAGGAACCTCAATCTTAGGTCTTTTCCTAATCTTAGAAATGGCCCAAAAAAGTCTTTCTTCCTCCTGGTTCAAAATTTTGACTTCTCCTTCTTGATATTCTTCTTCGGCTTCATCCTCGCTTTCATCTCTGACATTAAGATTCATTCCTCTGTGAATCTCTTCTTGCAATGCTCACACTTGTCTCTGCAGCTCTCTAACCTCAAGTGTTACAACATCAGCTCTTCCGCCACCTTCCTTTCGTGGAGGTATTTTCGTGATGCACGCTGAAACCCTAGCCACGATCCTGGTGCAAACTGCCTCATGGTCGGTGATCTGTTTACACACTCAAGAACTTCTGCCCTGATACCACCTGATGAAGGGTGCTCCCCTTAATACCACAAACACATAACAGAAATAGAGAAATAACAACAATATGCAAGAACAGAAAATTGGCTTCTTATTATCTCCACAAATGTGGAATTACAAACTTTCAGAATTACAATATGCAAAGCCACATGGGCATTCCCTTACAATATTTTGTAGGACAAAGCCTCGAACTATTACCCAGATCTACTACCCAGAACTATTCTGAACTGCCTAAGACAATAATACAACCTTCCTTATATAGGCAATTTTTCACCGCCTGGAAGGTTCCAGAATTTTAGCCAATAAGGCAGACCAAACTTAGAATTATTTTATTTTACATTTTATTACATCATAGTCGGCTCAAGATAACCTTTGAAACCCAAACAAAAATTTTGAAAAAAATTATTTTTTGCCATTTCGGGTGGCCCAACTTCCGAAGACCATAAGTCATCACCAGTTGACCCGATCGGCTATTATAACCCCATTTTAGAAATACCACGAAGCGCTCTACAGGCTTGACCCACGTAAGCACTTGTCACCCAAATTTTTGACCTCATCCAGGGCCTCTAAAGCCTTCAAAACTGAGTTCAAAGTTTCTGTACCCTGCTCCCAATATTGAAAATCTTCAATATCTTCCAATATACACTTGATCTGGCAATGAAACTTTACTGGCAGGCTTATATGACCAAAATGAACCTCCAAGAAAGAAATCAGATCATTGTGAGCACATACGAAAATTACCAAAAAAATAGTAACTTTTCATAAATAGCAGCTCTGCACAAAATAGCCCTTATTGAATATAAAAAAAAAAAAGAAATATTTTTGGTTGATGCAAGATTGCTCTTACACCCAGGATGCTCCTGCATCACTTTTGATGATCTGCCCTACTAGGAGCAATAAGGACTGCTAGGTCCACCTTGTTAGAGGTTTTACAAACATACAATGAAGTATGCACTTGGTTAAGAGATTTTACAAAGACTATTAAGTCTACCCGGTTAAAAGATTTCAAGCTGATTCACCTGTTAGGATGAAACAGTAGATCTCTTACTTGCAACTATACTTGCTGATTGAGTTTCTCTAATGTATTGATCACCTTCTGTGATGGATAGATCTTTGCTGCTTCTTATACTATTGTAGCACTTTGTAATTTGCTTATCTCTACCTTTCTCTCTTTCTCATACTTCTCTATTTCTTGTTTTGGATATGATATAACACATTGTTTATATATCAAGTCTAGACAATTAATTATAATTACAAAGTCAGCTTAACAAATAAACATAAGTGCTACTAAGTCGGCCCAAGTATGGTTACATGGTTCCTGCAAACTAACTCGGTGACTTTCTGATACTCGGTGTCCACTGCATTACTCGGCATTGTCATGCACTCGGTAGAGGTGAAGGCTCGGTTCATACTAACCACTCAGTAAGTTTCAAACTTGGTAAATACTTGTGACTCGATAGACATAATGTTACTCGGTTTAGACTATCCTGCTCGGTTTGCACTATCCTACTTGGTTTGCACTGTTCTGCTCGGTTTGCACTGTCCTGCTCAGTTTGCACTGTCCTGCTCGGTTTGCACTGTTCAGCTCAGTTTGCACTATTCTACTCGGTTTGCACTGAGGATGCAAGTAAGTGTTGTGACTAGTGGTAATCTTGCTAAATGCCAACAAAGACATGCCAAAGACAACTCACACACTTCTGGTGAATACCAATGTACCTTAAGTATTGATTCATATGCAATGATTCTTTGAGAGTGTTGCATCAACTCACTGATCTTCAACATGCTCTAGTTGATGCATCACTAAAACTTTATTTAGTGAGCTTTGGATAGGGGAATGACCCCTAGCTTACCTCTTAGGTACAAGAATGCATCCTTAGGTAGTGGCATGGTGAATATATCTGCAATCTGTTCTTTTTTATGAACATATTCCAATCTGATTTCCTTGTCCTGGACCAATTCTCTAAAAAAGTGATATTTTATAGCAATGTGCTTGGTTTTGGAAAGCATTACTGGATTCTTTGAAATATTTATTACACTTTTATTATCACAAAACATAACAATTGGTTCTTTGATTTCAACCTTCATGCCTTCCAATAACTATTTAAACATTTCCTGCCCAATCAGCATCAGTAAACATTTTTAAGTCCAGACTGCCTCCAAATTTATACCACAAGCCATAATCTTCAGTTCCTCTCAAGTACCTCAAGATTCTTTTAATTGGCATCATATGATTTTCTCTAGGTTTTGCTGAGAATCTTGCTACTATACCAACCGCTAAGGCAATATCAGGCCTTGTATGCACTACATACTATAATTTTCCAATCATTGATCTTTGTAAGGTCTGATCTACTTCTTTTGAATCATCATATTTGGTAAGCTTCAGTCCAGTACACATGGGTGTACCAACTGGTTTTGAATCTTCCATACCAAACTTCTTAAGTCTTTCCTTGATGTATTTAGACCGAGTAATGTAGATACCATTCTTGTTCTGCTGAATCTGAAGACCAAAAAAGAGCTTTATCTGACCAAACATAGACATTTCAAATTCTTTGTTCATTTTCTCTGAAAATTCTTTGCACTGATCATCATTCCCTGTAAACATAGTATCATCCACAAATATTTTTGCCAAAACAATTTTTTTATTTGGTCCTTCTTTGATGTACAAATTACTGTTATCATTAGCTATTTTGAAACCAATCTGAATAAGATAGTTATGTAATCTTTCATACCATGCTCTAGGGGCTTGTTTCATACCATACAATTCTTTGTGTAACTTGCAGACCATATCCTTTTTCTCTGGATCAATAAAACCTTCAGGTTTCTCAATGTAGAATACCATTGAGAAATGTAAATTTTATATCCATCTGATATACCTTAAATCCTTTATGTGTAGCATATGCAAGTAGAGTCCTTACACCTTCTAATCTTGCAATAGGAGAAAAAGTCTCTCCATAATCTATACCTTCTTCTTGAGAATATCCTTTACATACCAATCTAGCTTTGTTTCTTGATACTTGACCATCTTCATTCAACTTATTTCTAAATACCCATTTTGTTCCAATTACATTTTTATCTTTAGGCCTAGGTACAAGAGTCCATGTTTTGTTCTTCTCTATTTGTTTTATTTCTTCATTCATAGCCTCAATCCAATTTTCATTTTCCAATGCATCTTTGACATTTCTAGGTTCAAAATCAGCAAGTAAACATGTACCTTTTAGTTTACTTCTTGTCATAGTACCATCTGATTTGTTTCCAATAATCTGATCTGGTGTATGATGCCTCCTAACATACTTGGCCAATACAGGTTCTTTTCCTCTTGAATGAGTTACATTGTCATCTTCTTGAATTTCATCTCCAGGTTTAGGTTTCTCGGGCTCGGTAGATATTTGCTTGGTAGCTTCAGACTGAGACTCGGTTCCTTGTGACTTGGTTTGAACTTCTTCTTTTGACTCGGTTATTGTACTGGGCTCGGTAGATGCAGTCTCCTTATTGACAGATGTGTCTAGCAATGTATCAGGTTCAATGTAAACAAATCTTCTGTAATCCTCTGGCTCCTTTTTGCTTTCTTCTTTAGTCTTTTTTGCAAACTCATCAACTTTCACATGTGCACTTTCTATGATTTTGTGAGTAGACAAATTTAGACATCTATATGCCTTACTTTTGCAAGAATATCCCAAAAATATTCCTTCATCATGTTTTACATCAAATTTTCCTTTTCTAGATTCTTTTAAGATGTAACATTTACTACCAAATACTTTCAGGTAACCTACATTGGGTTTATAGCCATACCATAACTCATCAAGAGTTTTGAATGTGTCTTTCCTCAATTGTACTTGGTTCAAGGTATGAACTGCAATATTGATAGCTTCCTTCCAGTATTTCATAGCAATGTTCTTTTCAATCATTAAAGTCCTTGCACAATCCATGATAGATCTATTCCTCCTTTTAGCTATTCCATTTTGCTTAGGAGTTCCTGGGGCTGATACCTATCTTTTGATTCCTCTTTCAACGCAAAAATTATTGAATTCATGGGAGATGAATTCACCACCTCTGTCTGATCTCAAGCACTTCATTCTTTTCCATGTTTCATTTTCTACTCTTGCCAAATACCATTTGAACTTCTCAAATGCTTCTGACATTTCTCTTAAATGCATAATAGTCATCATTCTAGAGTAATCATCAATAAAGAGAATAAATAATTTTTCTCCAGTATAGCTTTCAATTCCAATAGGTCCACATAAATCAGTTTGCACAATTTCCAAAATATCTTCAGACTGATAGTTTTTACTTTTAAGGCTAGTCTTTCCCATTTTACCAATCTGACAATTCTTGCATAGACCAACATCAGGTTTCTTCAAAGTACGAATACCTCTTACTTTCTTGAATTTTCTTATTTTCACCATATTATCAAAATTTACATGACATAACCTTTTGTGCTATAACCAACTTTCTTCAATTTGAGCAACAAAATATGAGCATTCACCAAGATCAAGATAAAATATGTTACCTTTGGTTTGTTTGCCTGATCCAATCAATTTCCCCTTGTCATCCAGCAGTCTTTCTTTTCCATGCATGAATTCAACTTTGAATCCAATGTTGATTAACTATGCTACACTTAGAAGATTATGCTTTAGTCCTTTAACCCAATATGCATTATCACATATAAGTTCTTTGGTCAATGAGATTCATCCTCTTCCTTTTATACAACAAGGTTCATTGTTTCCAAACCTTACACTACCACCATCATAGTCTTCAAAATGTTCAAACTTTGTTTTGTCACCAGTCATATGATGTGAACATCAACTATCTATGATCCATGTATCATTTTTTCTTATATGAGAGATAAGTGCCATCTCATCTTCATCATCATCAGATTCATCTTTTACAACAATGAAGATAATTTCTTCTTCACTATCATCAGAATCCTTAGCCAAAAAATAAGTTTTCTTACCTTTATCCTTGAAATTCTTCTTGCCATTGTACTTGTGACCTTTCTTCTCATCCTTGCTTTTCTTGTTTGGGCACCTAGCTACAATATGACCAATTTATTGACATGAAAAATAGATTAAGGGAGCTTTACCTTTGTATTTACCTCTACCTCTAGAATATTTCTTTGCAATTAATGCTTCAATAACTTCAAGATCACTATTAGAACTTTCGTCTGATTCTTCTTCACTTTCTGACTGGATTTTCTTTCCCTTCATAAGTGAAAGTTTAGCCTCAAATGCTGATTCAACATTTTTAAAAGTTGGAACATAGTTGTCATAGTTATCCAATTCAAAGGTTGTCAATCACCACCATAAGGCATCACCACCATAAATTTTCTTCAGCTTGTTCCACATTGCATAAGCAATTGTGCAGTCTTTGATCTCATCAAATTTTTCATAGCTAAGAGCTGATGCAATGTCTATCATCATGGTGTTATGGTTCTTTTTCTCTGTAATGTCTTCAATAGATAATGTGCCATTAGGAACTATATATTCTTCATCAAGATATTTGCATCCTGAATTACTAATGGAAGTCGGATGAAGTCTCATGAGACCTTTCCATGCTGAAAAGTTATCTCTATTAAGCCTTGGAATTTCTCTCTTGTAAGACATCCTGATCTTTAGCTTAGGTCCTTGAAACCCTTCTTGCAAGCACCAAAAGCTCTGATACCAATTGTTGGAAATATAGATGGAGTAAATGAGAGGGGGGGGGGTGAATTAGTTAATGAAAAAAATATTACCATAGCTCCCTTAGATGTCTTATTAATTCATTTACTACTATCACTTGATAAACATATAGAGAAATGATGTAACTCAGTTATTGCAGTCAGTATTAATAATAACTTTTCTTAAGCATTCATCAGTGATTCACATGCATGCATAAAGAAAATAACATGAACACAAGAGACACTAGATTTAATGTGGAAACCCAATATAGGAAAAACCACCAATGTAACTAGTTACTATTTTTCACTCTTCCAAAGTGATTCTCTATTAGGAGCCAACCCCGTAAAAGGTTACAAAACACACTGTTAGGTGTGACCTTGTTAGAGGATTTAATCACCCTGTTAGGAGTGGCCTTGTAAGAGGTCTTGAAACAATTCAATAGAACTGTCACCTTGTTAGAGGATTTACAAAATGGCTATTAAACCAACTTGGTTAAGAGATTTTGAAATCACTGCTACAATGGTTAGAAAGTAACAATGAAATGACCTGAATAATGATGCAACTGAATTGCTGATTACAGATCTCTGTTCTACTTTACTAGATCCTTCCTGATCAAATAAATCTTTGTTTCTCCTCAAGGATATCTAACCATCCTTCAAAATTCACACACACCTTCCTTCAAAATGATTTGCATGTTCGCTCACAAACTTCCACACTTGCACATTATTCTTCACACTTTGAATTCACCACTTGACCTTCTATATATACTATTCTGATTGTCCATTCAAATTGTCAAGTCAACACTAATAATCATTACAAACATTAACACTCATTACAATAGTCAACTAGAATAAACAAACTTTATTTCTCAAATTAACAAAATCCTTTATTGGGTCGACCTTGCTCGGTAAATACTAATCCTAAAAAGATTTCCTTTGGTGACCAAGTGAACTCAGTTACCACTGTGAATTCTGCAACATCCTTTGGAGACCGAGTGAACTCGGTAGACACTAAATTTCCTTCGATAACCATGGAAGCTCAGTTAACACTATTTTTTTCCATACTTTCCTTTGATGCCTAAGAGATCTCGGTAGACACTGAAAACCACCTTGCTAACCGATTGAGCTTGGTAGACACACATAACTACTTATTGATATGACATTTGTGTGACATCAAAGACAACAAAAAATTAGACAATTGTATCCAACAATCTCCCTCAGAGAGTTGTATCCAACAGTTGTCAGTTGACTGAAGATCTAGTGGTTGTCACATGATCGCAAGGAATATTCATCCCCTTCGTGATCATGTGACTGCTGTCAATTTGGAATCTAATATGAAGGCTGTTAGTGGGTCCAAGGTAATGCGTAAGCATAGTTGGTGGTCTCTGATTGGTCCATATAATAACAAAATGGCAATTATAAGTGGGACCTACTTTTCAGATGCGTTAGAGGCTCTTGACATTGTTAGTAAATCAGTGGTGAGTGTAAGTTCTTATGGAATGTGTCAGATGCATGAGATCTTACGATAACCGTTGGTCTCATTTCAAGTGGGCTCAATTTCTAGTCTAGGATTTTGGCAGAGCAGTTAAATCTTTGGCGGTCATGATAAATGTTTGCAGTGTTCGATTGTTCATAGAGTATTATGGTAGGGTTCTAAATCTTTTAGCGATTTAGCGAATGTGTTTTCTGAATCTCTAGATAAAGTGGGAGTGTTTGAAGTCTTTTTGCAAATTGGCAAAATGTCTTTGGTCACTAATTCACTAGATATGAAGTGGGCCCTCAATTTTCTTATGTATTCGCTAGTTCACAAACAGTAACTTGAGGTTAAGAAGGGACTTTATGATTCAGTGAATGCAGTCATTCACTGAATCATTTGATCTAACATGGGTTAACTAATGTATCTATCGACTTGAAATTTCTTGCAGTCACGTATTCACCAAATGGGTCAAAGAGTAAAGGTTTGCCGAGAATTATGGGACCATTTTGCCAGGTGTCACATTGTGAGTGGCCGAGCTAGAAAGTGGATGTAGACACATCAGTGGGCCTGAGAGATTCTAAAGGATGCCAAGATAGAAGATCTAATGGCTATCTAATGTTCGCATAGAATCTTTTGGGGCTATGCAAACTTGCGACAGTCATTTGTTTATAAGGCTTATAGAAAGTGGGTCCTGTGTCAGGGGTGACTGAGTGATTGCAAAAAATAAGGTGATGACAAGTGGCATAAAGTGGGCCCAGGTGGGGTCTAAGGTCTTGGCGGTCTGGATAAATAAGGTTAGCTACCTGACAAAATTCAATAGGTTTGTTCATTCGCGTAATAAAATGGAAGTGTTCCAAAATGATTGGTGATTCAGTGAAGGAAGGTCATGTGATTGCTAAATATTTTAGTGGTGACTTAAAATGTTCTGTGAACTAGTGAAAGCCTTTTGTCACCAATTCGCCAGATGTAACTGGGGTAGGTTAGATCTCCTTTGTTTGCTAAGTCACGAGGTTAAGTAGTGAGTTAATTTTTCACTTTGCAAATAAGAAATGCTTTGTCACATGGTCGCTAAATGTAAACCAAGATTCCTATAAAGGGTAAGTCATAAAGCCTGTGAAGCATAAAGATCTAATGGTCACGACTTAAAGATAGCTCAAGTTTAAATACCGACCACCGATTCACTGCTGGCGCTATGAAACTGACTGTTTGATTTCAAATTCAAATTTTTGAGGGTTTCTTGTGACCAGAAGGACTAAAATTGAATGTAGAAGTGACTAGAGCTAGTAAGAGGTGATTTTTTTTCCATTGCAATGTGATCCAGGGTGTGCCATGATCATTTGCAGGGGTTTGTACTGTGTTGCTTTATGCTAGAGGTGTGTTGCAGGTGGCCGAATAGGTTGACATTTAGGAATCTTTGTGGTTCTTAGTACCTTCTTAGTGAGATTTACCATGATTATGGATCACTTCAAGATTTCTTTTCTCCTAGTTTTCAGGGTTTCTCCCCCTATAATAAATTTGTGATCATTTCTATTGGGTTTAGTGGGTGAAACCCTAACTCTAGTCATCCATAGCTTGTTGCAACTTGTTTTGGGTTTCCAAGATGACTAGGGGGTATATATTGTAGGATTTTTGACTTAGTAGAGGTTCCAAAACTTTCTTTGGTCCCTAGTTGTTTTTTATGGTATTATATTGAGAAAGGAGAGCCTAGATTTTGGGTCTATTCCTTTGGTATTTTGTTGTTTGGTAATGTATTGACTCTGAAAAATAATGAGAATACACTTGAATTCCTATCTCAAATCTTTGATTGTCTTCTTTTTCTAATTTTGGATTCATATATGTTAAGGTCACAAAGTGGATTAGCGTATGGTATAAAAAGAGTATTGTGAGATCAGCTTGGAGTTCCTAACAAAGTTAGGATTAAAGCCTTTAGGGTGATTTCAGTGAATTTATTGTTAGATTGGAATTTGATGATCATGTTTGGGAGTGAGGGGGGTAATAGGCACAACACTTACTCTAAGTTCATGTGTATTTGAGTTAGGGTTCAGTTGATATATGTTGGTGAGCGACTCTATGCCCTGGTTAAGGCACTGGTCCACTCTTTAGAGGCAGTCCATCATAATCAATCACACATAAATTTGAATGATCAAATCCTTAAATCAGTTAGTAAAGAGTATATTGGTATAACATTTCAGAATTCCTTTGAAGAAGTGAATCAAGGGTACACCTACCTAAGCATTAGAGCTCAAAGTGTAGGAGGATCTCTTTTGATCCTTGTTAATTGGCCCTCTTCCTTGTAGACTTTGGAGTGGTGATAGAGTCAAGGTGTTATTAAAATTATCCATCAAAGTATAAATCTACAAGTTGAAGATCAAAGGGAACTACCAACAACCACTCTGACTTGGCAATTCAGTAACTGAAGGCATTTTTAAAGCACACATGCAAAAAGGGAACCTTACGTGGCTGATAAAGTAATGAAGAATTAGAACATAGCCTAGGGTTTTTCAAAGGTTTTGGCCTATAATGGCTAGTTTTATGAATTTTTTTAACTGCAAACCAGGGAGTTTTAAGAAATTGCAGAGACTAGAGAATAGGGTAGAAAACCATGAAACTTTTTGGGGGTGCTTGGCAAGACAAAATTGTAGACCTTGGGAATCTCTATAACCAAAATGTATAGGATGGGAAATTTAGTGCAACATTTTGGTGATTTCTGTTGGATGTCAGCCTGCTAGACATAGAAACTAGTGGCCTTAAAGAAATCCATTGGGCATGGGGTCTATCCTAAGCACAACCTTCTTGATGGAGAAACAAAAATGAAACTAGACAGATGAAACTATGCACAAGCACTTCTTGGAAAATAGAGGAACTAACCTAGAAAGTAGGGGAAGAAAATAGGGTAAATATTTCTAGAGACTTACAAAGGACTAACCTCAAAATAGGGCTTCAAATGGAAACCATTGACTGATATAGGCAAGGGAACTCCTTCAAGATTTGATAGCTAGAAAGCATTGGGTCCCTTGCACTCTATGATAAAAAATGGTCCATTCCAAAAGGAATCAAACTTTGTATGCCTATTAGGCCTTGATTTGAACTCATCCCACTTGAGGACTACATCTCCAATTTTGAAAATTTTGACCCTGGCTCTTTTATCAAAAATCCTCTTTGTTTGAATCTAATGGAACTCCATATCCTTCATGGATTTGTCTTTAAATTCTTCTAGCTCCATCAACTGAGCATACCTGATCTACAAGGGGTCTCCTTCTTCAAACAGGGCATATTGAGTAGCTAAGTCCAAGGCTGGCCATTCAGTTGAAATGGATAACTTAGCTTCTCTTCCATACACTAGTACACAAGGAGAATTCACAATAATCTTCTTTGGAGTAATTCTATCTACCCATAAGGTATACTTTAGCTTGGTATGCTAATCCCTTTGGTTGTATTGCAGAGTCTTCTTGATTATCCTAATCAGGTTCTTGTTTGTTGATTCTACTAAGACAATTCCCTAAGGGTAGTAATTTGAACTAGTATTCAGATAAATGCCATTTTTGATTGCCCACTCTAAGACTTTGAGGCCTGTGAATGCCAATGCATTATCTAAAATTATAGTATCTGGAATGCCAAATCTGTGAATTATGTCATCATAAAAACTTAATACAACATTCTCATTTTCTTCTTTTAAAGCACAATCTTCTATCCATATGGTGAAATAATCTATTGTAGTAATTATCCACTTGTGTCTTGCACTAGATGGAGGATTAATCATGCTAATAAAATCTATGCCCCACTTCATGAAAGGTTTCTCTGTTCTATCTGGTTGAAGGGGCAAAGATGCAAGCCTTTCCTTCTGTACAAACAGGGCACACTTGATGCATTTTCTTACATAATCATGACTATCCTTGAAGATAGATGGCCAATAGTATCTAGCCCTAATGATCTTAAAAGCAGTAGTCCTAGGAGAAAAATGACCTCCAGAAGGTCCATCATGAAACTCAAATAGGATGTCTTCTACCTTTTCTAAATCAATGCATCTTAAAAGGACACCATTGTGATCCTTTCTGAAAAGAACTTCATTTATCAACACAAAAGGAACAGATTGCAATCTATAATACCTCCTTTTTGCTAAATCTAAATTTTTAGGACATTGTCATGTCTTCAAATAATGAATCATGTTAGGAAACCAACTTGATGTTTTAACATGATCTTCTATTGAATGCACAACCAAAGATGCATCCATTTGCTCTAATTTATTTGAACTTTCATCCTCCGCCAAATGTTCACAAAGACCCCTTCCTCTAACCAGCTTGGTGGTTTGGATATCAATGTCATATTCCATCACCTTGGTGATCCAACCATCTCTTTTCTCATTAAGGTCCTTGGAAAGCAAAAACTCTTTGACACTTGGATGAGTAACTTTTATTTTAAATGTACCTTGCTATGGATCAACAAATGTTTGAACTTTTTTAGGCTCTTTACCATGGCAAGTACATGTTTCTCTACAAAAGAGTATCTTTGTTCATACTCTTCTAAGCCTTTGCTAAAGAAAGTAATATGTTGCTCCAATCCATTTGCATTTTCTTGAGTTAGCATTGCAGATATAGCATCTGAACCTCCATAAGTATAAAGGATGAAATCCTTACTAAAATTTGGGTTTAGGAGAGTAGGAGCTTTTGTTAAGACCTCTTTGATAGCTTGGAAATTGGCTTTCCCTTCCTTGGTCCGACTAAAAGTTGAACTCTTTTTCAACATAGCTGTCAAAGGCTTTAGTAAATCTACAATGTTAGGCAAGAACCTCCTGAAAAAATTGATCCTTCCTATGAAAGATTGGAGAATTTTCTTATGATGTGGCAAGGGTAGCTCTAGGATGGCTACAATCCTCTTAGGGTCTACTATGATTCCTTTCTTGGATACTATATATCCCAGCAATTTCCCTTCACAGACTGCAAACACACATTTCTTGGGATTAAGAGATATCCCAAATTCTCTACACCTTTCAAATATCTTCCTCAAATGTTTGATATGGTCTGATGCATGTTTAGAATAGATAGTTATGTCATCTAAGTAGACCAATAAAAATGTGTACATGAGGCTTTTAAAGGCCATATCCATTGCCTTCTAAAATGTAGCACCTACATTTGACAAACCAAAGGGCATCTTTTGATAAGCCATGGTTCCCCACTTGGTTGTAAATGCAGTCTTGTATTGATCCTCTTCATTTACTAGGATCCAATTGTATCCTAAATAGCCATCCAATAATGAAAATCTATCAGATCTAGAGACACATTGTAAGATTTTTTCCATTGAGGGCAATAGATGGCGGTCCTTTAAGGAGGCCTTGTTAAGATCCATGAAGTCAACACATAGCCTCAAATCCCCATTCTTCTTCCTAATAGGAACAAGGTTGGAAACCCAACTAGTATGTTTGATGGGGTAGATGATACCACTTTCTATCAATTTGAGTACTTCTTTATGCATAAGTGGCTCAAGCTTGGGATTAACATGCCTTTTCTTTTGTCTTACTGGCTTAGCATTAGGCTCCAATTCAATAGTGTGATGAGCAAGGGCAAGGTCAAAACCTTTGAGGTCTTCATATTGCCATGCAAAAACATCACTGAATTCTTTGAATAATTGGGTGTAATCCTATTTTTCTAAATGAGAATTCATTTTTCCAAGTTGTAAGCTCTTACCTAGTTCCAATTCTAATTCAACACAATGTTCTTGTTGAACTACTAGGCCTACTTTTCTTTTCTTGACTTGATCATCCCTATTGAAGACATTCTCTAAAGTGACAAGACCTCTAGGCATCTTATTGGACTTGAGTTGTATCACTTGATCACCATAGTTTTGTGATAGCCTACCTTGATTGTACTCTGAAAATCATCTTTTTCAAACAAGAACTACAAAATTTGTTCATCATTTTCAAACACCTACCAATTAACATCATTATCAGGGATAGAAGGTCTAACAATAATCTTGATGTGTTGCTGATCCATTTCTTTTGAAATGCTATGTGGGATAGCAAACTGAGATCCAATAGTGGCTAACCTATCTACATTTTGATTTAATCTCCTAGGGACGACAAGAATATTGAAAGCATGGAACTCTTCAATTGCATCCCAAACTTATGTTTGTATGCCTTTATAGTATCATTTTTGGTTACACTTATCCCTCTCACTTGGTTGACTACCAATTCATTGTCACCATATACTTTTAAGGCTTTAAGCCCTCTTTTCCTAGCCCACTCTAGTCCATTCACAAGGCTTTCATACTCTTTAGTATAGCTAGTGTAGGTGAAACTGAATCTAAAGGCTGTATAATACCTTTCTACTTTTGGGGACACTAGCATAGCACCACCACCAGAACCATGTCTACTTCTAGCTCCATCAAAGAAAAGTTCCCAAACTAGGTTGCTCTAGTCTTCTGAATCAGTGTGCTTGAGAAGGTTGGGCTCTATAGCATTACTTTCTTGTATTAGATAGTTTCCCAAACTAGCATTCCAAACATTTTCTGATTGTCTTTCATCTAGAAAAATATCAGGGATACTTCCTATCTTAGTGCTTGCCTAACTAATAGTTTGGAAGTCACTACTATCAAATGCAGAGCAATTTGCATCTCATTTAATGGTAACCTTGGTACCATATCTTGTATGTGTTATACACTAAGTTTTCACCCTTATCTCAAGGTCTCGTAGTCTTGATAACTCAGTATAACATGGGAATCATCTCTAGGTTGTGGGACCTTTGCTAACTGAGATGAGACATCTAGGTACTAGGCTGGTTCCTCTTGGATAATCACCTTAATTTTCTTCTAGACATGAAAGTAAAACTTTTTGAGGGAAAGGGATAGAAAGAATTCTTGAAAGGGAAATGACTGAAAAGAAAACTACCTACTAGGTGATGCACCAAAATTAGGGTTTGGATCTCAGTGTAGAGGAATGAAACCAATGGAAGAATTAGGTCTAATAAGTCACAACTCACTAGATAGGCTTGTACAAGTGTTTCATAGGAGGGCTTGAACAAAAGACTCAACCTATGACCTACAAACAAACATCCTCTTTTGCAACTAGGTGTAGGAATGAGACAAGACTACTAGGGGTTGTAGTATACCCAAAAAACATCTAAATCAGATTAGACACAGTAACACAAAAAGTCACAAAAAGTGAGAGGGACAAGGAATCCCAATTTCCATTAACAGCATTCATAAACTTTAATCCAATAAGAGATAATCAAGACAGTGAAGATAGAGATGGAACAAATATGACAAGTACCTCAAGAATGCCTTAATCATCAATGGGAGAATACAAAGAGTAGAAGAACAAAGGGTAGAACAAATACCACAAATGGCTTTGTGAGAAAAGATGACTTCCTTGCAAAAGTGGGCTTCTCTCCTTTACAAAATGAACCTCTAAGCACTAAGGCTCTACAAAAACAATATATACCTCCTCAACTGCACATAGGCAGGAGTCCAAAATTAACCTAACTAGGGTTACAAATTTTTATAATGCATTAAACAAACCCTAAAGGTACACAAACAATCAACTTTCCTAAAAATATCTGGCAAATAGATCATATCATTTCTTTTGTGTATTGATCCTATACTGAGCTCACTTGCAGACATGACAACCTCGATCCATCTACCCACCTGCAATTCCACCAAGTCATGAAGGCCTCAAAAATTTGATCTTATAGATATTTCAAAATGATAACCCTGCAAAGGTGGTGCCAAACCATTAAATGCTTCATGAGGACACAGTCCCCTATAATATCCATGGCACTGATGATCAGATTGTCTATCATCATTCCCTCAATTGCAAATGTCCCTAAAGAATTTGCTCTGAGCTACCCCACCGCTTTATCCCATTGAATCAAAAACTAGAAAAAAACCCTCTGTAGAGATATTTTAAATTTCAAATAAAATGGCTAGCTGGTCATTTTAAAATGTGACTATCGATCTCTTTTATCTCCTGGTAGTCAAATAGCTCAGATTCACTTTACAACAGTCACCAGCCCCTTAGAAAAGTCAAAGTCCATATCAGCATGTTTGGGCCAATCAAAATGCAACATGTCAGCATATTTACTATCTTGGACCCGCTTTGACTTTCTTTTCTTTTAAGTCATTCAATGACTATGCGACTGAAGACTTCTCTTATTCATGAAATCCTTCCTACCTCCTCCAATTTGTTTAGAGATTTAGTGAACAAAGCATTCACTGAATTGCTAAGTCTTTTGGAGCACCGCTAAACCATTCCACAAATGAGTGAACATGTAGAACTTTATTGGGACCACCAAACCCTTTATCAAACCTGGGCCCATCTCCACGTGTCAATCTTTTATTCACTCCAACCGCTCTGTTAGCAACACCTCAAAAAGCCTCTCTGACAATGGACCCACTTGAACTAAGATTCTAATCTAATGGGGGTGCATGATCTAATAGCCCTGAATATTCCTTCAGATCATATGCCCACCGTAGATCTTCATTAATCTGGGACCCCACTGACACGTGGGTCCACCTAGAAGTCTTCATCAGCATGCATCAACCAATCATTTTTTTGCACATCAGTGCACCTGGCAATAGGGTCCCACAGTCCATCTCTTTACTTCAGCCAATAAGAAGCCAAAAAATCACCCTGACCTAGCACTGGACCCACTGACAAATCTCGAACACTTGAAAAAATTGACGGCTGGTACATAATCTTATGTGTCAAAAAAAACCCTTCCTGAAGATACACCAGTTGTTGATCTTTGTCCTTTTGACATCCCTATAGACATTCTGACATGGCCCCACTACAACATCCAAGTCGGTCCCTTTGACACACTAAAGCACTACAAACATGGAAGATCTAACAGTTGTCTTAAGATCTCAAGCTCTGACACCAACCTATGCAAAGATATGCCAACCATTGGATCCTTCTAACTGGGACCCCACTAAAGTGACCACCAGAATAACATGTGAATACATGACTAAAGAAAAGCTAACCATCGCTAGGTCGCAAGAAGTTAAATGGTACTAGGAAATACTTAGCAACTATGAGAATTGGTGTATTTGCTAAGTCATTGAATAAAAAGGGGACTGCTAGAATGAAATAGAGAACTGGTGACTGGGCCAATAGGAAATTAGTGCACATGGTAAATGTAAACCTTTAGTGGCCAAAAAAGGTAATGAATAATTATAACGGGCCAAAGGGTTTTGATGGTTTTAAAAGGTTCCCAACACAATAGATAGTTTTATGAATATTTTGACCTATAGACCAGGGACTTGAAATAATTGCAGAGGACAGGAAAAAAAACATGAGCACATGAAATTTTTAGGCATGCTCGGCAAGGGTAAAACATAGACTTTGGAATAGATTTTAGCCAAATTGCATGGATATAAAAATTAGGGTAACATTTTGGCAATTTCTACTGGATGTCAGCCTATTAGACATTAGACTAGTGGCCTATTGACATGAAATTTTATATCTATTGGGCATGGGGTCAAAACTCAAAACTTCTTAGAGGAATAGGGCTCTAACCATGCTCAGGGCACTTCTTAGAAAGCTAAAAATTTAACCTAGAAAGTAGGGAAAACAAGGAAACATACAAAGATTACAAGGAGGGATTAACCTCAAAGAAAGCTTTCAGATGGAAACCATTGACTGATATCAGTAGGGGATCACCTTCAATAGTTGATAGCTGAAAAGCATTGGATCCTTTACACTCTATTATAACAAATGGCCCACCATAGAATGAATCAAATTTTGTGTGCCTGTCAGGTCTGGCTCTGAATTCATCCCATTTAAGGACTATATCACCAACCTTGAAGTTCCTGACCCTGGCTCTTTTATCAAAACTCTTCTTTGTTTGATTTTGATGGAATTCCATGTCTTCCATTGAATTTCCTCTGATTTCCTCTAATTCCATCAATTGGGCATACCTGATCTGCAGAGGATCACTTTCTTCAAATAGGTCATACTGAGTGGCTAAGTCCAAGGCTGGTAATTCAGTTTAAATAGACAACTTAGCCTCTTTGCCATACACCAACATGTATTGGGAATTACCAATGATCTTCTTTGGGGTAATTCTATCTAACCACAAGGTAGATCTCAATTTAGTATGCCAGTCCCTTTGATTGTCCTGAAGAGACTTCTTAATTATCCTAATCAAATTCTTATTGGTCGACTCTACCAAGCCGTTGCCTTGAGGGTAATAATTTGAACTAGTATTCAGATAAATGCCATACTTGACTACCCACTCTAAGACTTTAAGACCTGTGAATGCCAAGGCATTATTTGAAATGATGGAATTAATAGTGCCAAACCTATGAATTAAGTCATCATAAAAGCTTAATACAACACTCTCATTTGATTCTTTTAAGGCAATTGGCTCTGTCCGTCTAGTGAAATAATATTTTGTAGTGATGATCCATTTATGACCTGCACTAGATGGAGGATTGATCATCCCAATGAAATCAATACCCCACTTCATGAAGGGTTGCTCTGTTCTGATCAGTTGCAAAGGCAAAGCTGCAAATTTCTCTTTTCCTGTAAACATAGCACATTTGATGCATCTTCTAACATAATCATGGCTATCCTTAAAGATAGGTGGCCAATCGTATCTAGCCCTTGTGATCTTGTAAGTAGTAGTCCTAGGAGAAAAATGACCACCAGAAGGTCCGTCATGAAACTCGAATAGGACATTGCTTATCTTTTCTAAATCAATACATCTTAGGAGGACACCATTGTGATCCTTCCTAAAAATAACATCATTTACCAGCAAAAAAGGAACCAATTGCAATATATAATACCTTCTTTTTGCTGAATCTAAATCTGTAGAGCATTGTCCTATTTTAAAAAAATGAACCATGTTAGGCAACCAGCTTGTTGCTTTGTCTTGCTCCTTAGTAGAAAGCACCACCAAAGATGCATCAATTTGCTCTAATTTCTTTCAACCTTCACCCCCTACCAAATGTTCACAAAGACCTCCACCTCTGACCAACTTGGTGGTTTGAATATCTATGTCATACTCCATCACCTTGGTGATCCAACCAACTCTCTTTTCACTTAGGTCTTTGTAAAGCAGAAATTCTTTGACACTTGGATGAGTAACTTTTAAGTGTACCTTGCTATGGGTCAACAAATGTATGAACTTTTTAAGGCTCTTCACCACAGCAAGCACATGTTTCTCTACAAAAGAGTATTTATGTTCATACTCCTCTAAACCTTTGCTAAAGAAAGCAATAGGCTGCTCCAATCCTTCTAAATTTTCTTGGGTCAACATTGCAGATATGGCACCATGACCTCCATAAGAATAAAGGATAAAATCCTTACTTAAATTTGTGTTTAGGAGAGCAGGGGCTTCTGTTAGGGCCTCTTTAATAGCTTGGAAATTGGCTTTCCCTTCTTCAGTCCAACTAAAAGCTCAACTCTTCTTTAACATGGTTGTTAAAGGCTTAAGTAACTCTGCAATGTTAGGCAAGAACCTCCTAACAAAATTTATCTTTCCTATGAAAGATTGAAGACTTTTCTTATGAGGTGGCAAGGGTAGATCTAGGATAGCTGCAATTCTTTTTGGATCCACTATGATTCCTTTCTTGGACACTATATATCCTAACAACTTTCCCTCATGAACTGCAAATACACATTTCTTGGGATTAAGAGATATCCCAAATTCTCTACACCTTTCAAAAATCTTTCTCAAATGTTTGATGTGGTCTACTGCATATTTTGAATAGATAGTTATGTCATCTAGGTAGACTAGCACAAATTTGTACATGAGGCTTTTAAAGGCCATAGCCATTGCCTTTTGAAATGTAACACCTACATTTGACAAACTAAAGGGCATCTTTTGATAAGCCATGGTTCCCCAGTTGATTGTGAATGCAGTCTTATATTGATCCTCTTCATTTACCAAGATCTAATTGTACCCTGAATAGCCATCCAACAATGAAAATCTCTCAGATCCAGAGACACAATGTAAGATTTGTTCCATTGAGGGTAATGGATGGTGGTCTTTCAATGAAGCTCTATTCAAATCCCTGAAGTCAACACATAACCTCAGCTCCCCATTCTTCTTCCTGACTAGAAAAAGGTTGGAAACCCAACTAGTATGCTTGATGGGGTAGATGATACCACTCTCTATTAATTTGAGTACTTTATGCATAAGTGGCTCAAGCTTAGGATTAATAGGCCTTTGCTTTTGCCTTACTAGTTTAACATTAGGTTCCAATTCAATAGTGTGCCAAGAAAGGGTTGGGTCAAAACCTTTGAGGTCTTCATATTTCCATGAAAATACATCACTAAATTCTTTGAATAATTGAGTATAATCTTGCTTTTCCAATTCAATGTTCACCTTTCCAAATTGTAGGTTTTTACCTAGTTCCAATTCTAGTTCAACACATTATTCTTGTTGGACTACCAGGATAGCTTTTTTTTTTTTTACTTCATCATCCTTGTTGAAGATAGCTTCTAAAGTGACAAGACCTCTAGGTATCTTGTTTGAATTGAGTTGTATTTTCTAGTCACCATAGTTTTGAGATAGCCTATCCTGATTATGCTCTAAAAAAACATCTTCTTCAAACAAGAACTGCAGAATTTGTTCATCATTGTCAAACACTTGCCAATTAACATCATTATCAGGAATAGAAGGTCTGACAACCACTTTGATATGATGTTGGTCTACTTCTTTTGAAATGTTATTGGGGATGTCAAACTGAGATCCAACAGCAGCTAATCTATCTGCATTTTGATTTAATTTTCTAGGGATGGCAACAATGTTGAAAGCATGGAGATCTTCAATTGCATCCCAAAATCTATGTTTGTATGCTTTCATGGTATCATTCTTTGTTTCACTTATCCCCCTCACTTGGCTGACAACAAGCTCACTATCACCATAAACTTTCAAGGCCTTAAGCCCTCTTTTTCTAGCCCATTCTAGTTCATTGACTAGACTTTCATATTCTACAATATTGCTAGTGTAGCTGAAACTAAATCCAAAGGCAGTATAGTACCTTTCTCCTCTTGGGGACACTAGCATAGCACCAACACTAGAACCATGTCTACTTCTAACTCCATCAAAAAATAGTTCCCAAACCTGATTGCTCTGATCTTCTGAATTTGTATCCTCTTTGAGAAGGCTTGGCTCTATAGCATTACTTTCTTGTATCAAATAACTTCCCAAATCAAAATCCCAAAAAAGACTTTCTTGGGCCTCTGAAGCTCTTTCATCTAGAAAAATATTAGGGATACTTTCTATCTTTGTTCTTGCTTCACTAATGGCTTGGAAGTCACTGCTATCAAATATAGGGCAGTTCACATTGATGGCATTGGACACATATGGTTCTATATGGTGTGCTGCTAATGGTTCTAACTTAATGGTCACTTTGGTCCCATACCTTGTGTGAAATAACATGTGAGACTAGTCAAAAGATAAGTAGCCTCCTATCTTGGCTGTGAACTCCCTTGACAAACATATAGCAAATAATGCCGAGAGATCTATGATATATATATCAAGGAGGATGGAAAAATTAGGACTAGCATGAAAGATTAGACTGGTATCTTTAGCGACACCAATAGTACTGACTGAGGATCCATCAAGTTGAGTCACCTTCTTTTGGAAGGGTACATATTTTAGTCCTAATTGGTTAGCCACTTTTTTGGGCATTACAGTGCTAGTAGCTCCACTATCTACCATGCAATAATGCACTAAAGATTCTCCAATAATTAAAGATACATAAAAAGGGGGAGGCTTTGGATTCCTACCTTGCATGGCATTGGATTTGAAGTCACTACTTGTAGCTTCCTTTTCTTGATCAGTGTTAACTAACGCTAGCTTTGTAGTTTCTTCAGTAGGCTAAGGAACTATCACCTCTAACATAGCCTTCTTTAAAATATCAGGTTGTCCTGGAAGAGCCAAAGAGTCCCACATGGACATGGTGACATTCACCTTCTTCATGTTATCTACAATGTTGAATGTTGTCATAGTGTGTACTCTTTGTTGTATCTTTGGCATGATGGGCTCCACCTCTTTGGAATGTTGGCCTTCTTTGCTTGCAATGGCAGGAGTCTCCTTAGGTGTGATTGAATTATTTTTTTGTAGTGGCTCTATAGATGTAGTAGCCTTGGCATTAGAATCTTCTCTCTCCATGTCCTGAGCTCTTATTTTTGCTCTTGTATAGGAAACAAAAGAAACCTCATCATTGACTCCATTGAAGTCTAGTTGCTCCCAATTGAAAAGGGCAATCTCACTCTTTTGTGATTCTTGTTGAGGCACTGACCCACTAGATGAAACCTTTGATTGAGCTTGTGAGGCATTTTGAACCATTAGGGCTTGGTTCATCCATCCATTTGAACATGTAGCCTGATTATGAGGCTGATTACAAGGAAAACACCATTCATTCTCCATTTCCAAATTGTTTTGGTTAGGAACCACATCACTCACTGGATTTGAAAAATTTAGAGGTGTAGGGTTATATGGTTGGAATGGTCTCTGATTAAAACTTTGTCTTTGTCCTTGATAGCCTCCTTGGTACAGTGGCCTATTTTGTTGATAAGGCTATCCTTGATTTTGATATTGCTGATTAGGACCTTAGCCTTATGACTGAAATGGTGGTCTAATTCCTTGACCTTGCTTCTTTAGATTTGTGACCTCTTTAGTTAAGGTTTGCAACAAGTTAGTCATTTCTTGCTAACTACTTTTTTGGCTACTCTTTATCTCTTGTAACTCTTGAGAGAAACTTGTTGTTAACTCTTGGCCACTAGTACTAGGTTGGGGTGCCAATATGGTGGGAATAGGGGTAAATGGGGGGACTTGGGTAGATGCAATGGGTTGAAGGCTATTAAAAATGGGCATTGGAGGCCTTTTAGCAATCATGCGCGCTTGGATTAAATAATTTTCAGCCTTGATAGCTATGTCAAAAGCTTGGGGTAGAGAAGTACCACCCATAGACTGGATCATGATAGAGATTTGACCATTCAAACTTTGTAAATAATAAAGGAAGGCATGGTTAGCTAATGGTCTTACTAATACTAGAATCCTATTCCATGTTTTAAGGAATCTACTATTGTAATCTATCATTTGTTCTTGAGGGTCTCTCTTAATAGTTGTTAGATGCTCAACTAGAGACAAATTATCTGATTTATCCTCAAAATGTTTACTTAATGCATCCCCTAACTCATCCCAAGAAGTAATAGAACCAATAGTTAAAGTTCTAAACCATTCTAGAGCCTTACCTTTTAAAGAGGCTGCTAATAACTTTGTGGCCACATCTTCTTGAGTAATGTTGTGTATGCTGCATATGGTGGTCACATCTCTTATGTGCTCAAAAGCAGTTGTCTACCCTTCACCAGTAAAATTAGATATACTCTTAAGTGCCACTAAGGGCACATCATGATGTTGAGAAAAATTCAATGGGCTACCCTGATTGAATGGTGCAAAAGCAAATGATCTAGCCATTGTAGGAGTTGGGATCTGAAGGTTGACAACTATGTGAGCTATATTTGCTACTTGATTGGAATCTTCCTCTAGATCTCTGGTTAGAGATCTACCTCCATTTCTAGACTAAAAAGGAGAAGGTGTCCTTTCTAAGGTTTTAGGAGGTTTAGGTCAAACTCTCCTTGCAAGGGATATTCTTTGAGTTTTTCTTCCTTTATGACTTCTTCTTGAGGAAAACTCTGAAAATTGGGTAGGCTTTGAGTTTCTAGTCTCAATCTTTCTCATAAAACTTTGAACAAGGTAACCTTTGATCTTTGAACAGTGGAGTCACCAGATATACTTGATAGAATGACTTCTAAAAGCCTACACTATCCAATATGCATATCAAAGATAGCATATCTTTGAATTTGAATAACTTCTAGTCCCACCAGGGGTGCCAGAAATGTTATACACTGAGTTTGCACCCTTATCTCAAGTTCGTGTAGTCTTGATAACTCAGTATAACATGGGAATCATCTCTAGGTTGTGGGACCTTTTCTAACTGAGATGAGACCTCTAGGTTCTAGGCTAGTTCCTCTTGGATAATTACCTTAATTTTCTTGTAGACATGAAAGTAAAACTTTTTGAGGGAAAGGGATAGAAGGAATTCTTGGAAGGGAAATGACAGAAAAGAAAACTACCTACTAGGTGATGCACCAAAATTAGGGTTTGGATCTTAGTATAGAGGAATGAAACCAATGGAGGAATTAGGTCTAATAAGTCACAACTCACTAGATAGACTTTCACAAGTGTTTCATAGGAGGGCCTGAACAAAAGACTCAACCTATGACCTGCAAACAAACATCCTCTTTTGCAACTAGGTGTAGGAATGAGACACGACTGCTAGGGGTTGTAGTATACCCACAAAAAATCTAAATCAAATCAGACACAGTAACACACAAAGTCACAAAAAGTGAGAGGGGCAAGGAACCCCAATTTCCATTAATAGCATTCATAAACTTTAATCCAATAAGAGATAATCAAGACAGTGAATACAGAGATAGAATAAATATCATGAGTACCTCAAGAATGCCTTAATCATCAATGGGAGAATGTAAAGAGTAGAAGATCAGAGGGTAGAAAAAATACCACAAATGGCTTTTTAAGAAAAGATGACTTCCTTGCAAAAGTGGGCTTCTCTCCTTTACAAAATGAACCTCTGAGCACTAAGGCTCTACAAAAACAATATATACCTCCTCAACTGCATGCAGGCAGGAGTCCAAAATTAACCTAAATAGGGTTACAAATTTTTACAATGCATTAAACAAACCTAAAGGTACACAAAATATCAACTTTCCTAAAAATATCTGGCAAACAGATCATGTATTTCTTTTATGTATTGATCCTATACTAAGCTCTCCTGTAGACATGACAACCTCGATCCATCTACCCACCTGCAATTCCACCAAGTCATGAAGGCCTCAAAAATTTGATCTTATAGATATTTCAAAATGATAACCCTACAAAGGTGGTGCCAAACTATTAAATGCTTCCTCAAGACACAGTCCCTTGTAAAATCTGTGGCACCAATGATCAGATTGTCTATCATCATTCCCTCAACTGCGAATGTCCCTGCAAAATTTATTCTAAGCTACCCCACTATTGTATCCCATTGAATCAAAAAATTGGCAAAACACCCTCTGCAGAGATATTTTAAATTTGAAATAAAATGGCTAGCTGGTCATTTTAAAACATGACCATAGATCTCTTTTATCTCCTAGTAGTCAAACAACTCAAATTAAATTTACAACAATCACCAGCCCCTTAGAAAAGTCAAATTCCATATCAACATGTTTGGGCCAGTCAAAATGCATCATGTCAGCATATTTACCAGCTTGGACCCACTTTGACTTTCTTTTCTTTCAAGTCATTTAGTGACTACGTGACTAAAGACCTCTCTTATTTGTGAAATCCTTCCTACCTCCACCAATTTATTTAGAGATTTAGCAAACAAAGCATTCACTAAATCAGTAAGTCATTTGGAGCACTGCTAAACCATTCTGTGAATGAGTGAACATGTAGAAATTTATCAGGACTATCAAATCCTTTATCAAACCTAGGCCCATCTCCATGTGTCAATCTTTTATTCACCTTGAACACTCTATCAGCAACACCTCGGCAAGCCTCTCTGACAATGGACCCACTTGAACTAAGATTCCAATCTAACGATGGGTGCATGATCTTATAGCCCCCAAATATTCCTTTAGATCATACACCCACCATAGATCTTCATTAATCTGGGACCCCACTAACACGTGGGTCCACCTGGAAGTCTTCATCAGCACAAGCACACCTGGTAACACAATCCCATAGTCTATCTCTTTACTTCAACCAATAAGAAGCTAGAAAATCACCCTGACCTAGCACTGGACCCACTGACAAATCTTGAACACTTGGCAAAATTGAAGGCTAGCACATAATCTAATGTGTCAAAAAAAACCCTTCATGAAGATATGCCAACCATCGATCTTCATCCTTCTGACATCAGTATAGACATTCTAACATGGCCCCACTACAGCATCCAAGTCATCGCTATGTGGACCAATCAAAAGCTACCAAATCGGATGAGGTGACATCCGTCCCACTGACACACTGAAGCACTACAAACATGGAAGATCTAATAGTCTTCTTAAGATCTCAAGCTCTGACACCAGCCTATGTGAAGATATGCTAGCCATTGGATCCTTCTAATTGGGACCCTACTAAAGTGACCACCAGACTAAGACATGAATATGTGAATAAAGAAAAGCTAACCATTGCTAGGTCGCAAGAAGTTAAACGGTGACTGGGAAATACTTAGCAATTATGAGAATTGCTATATTCGCTAAGTCACCAAATAAAAAGGGGACCACTAGAAAGAAATAGAGAACTGGTGACTGGGCCAATAGGAAATTAGCACACACAAGAAATGTAAACCTTTAGTGCCCAAAAAAAGTAATGAAGAATTATAATGGGCCAAAGGGTTTTGAGGGTTTTAAAAGGTTCCCAACACAATGGCTTATTTTATGAATATTTTGACCTCCAAACTAGGGACTTGAAATAATTGAAAAGGCGAGGAAATAAAACATGAGCCCATGGATATAAAAATTATGGTAACAGTATGAAAAAGCATGTGAGACCGATCAGAAGATAAGTAGCCTCCTATCTTGGCTGTGTTTGCATTATATAGCAAATAATGCAGGGAGATCTATGATATATATATCAAGGAGGATGGAAAAATTAGGACTAGCATGAAGGATTAGACTGGTATCTTGGCCACAGCTATATTATTGACTAAGGATCCATCAAGTTGTGTGACCTATTTTTGGAAAGGTTCATATTTGAGTCCTAATTGGTCAACTACTTTCTTGGGTATTACAGTGCTATTAGCTCCACTATCTACCATGCAATTATGTACTAAAGAATCTCTAATAATTAAAGATACATAAAAGGGAGGAGGCTTTGAATTCCTACCTTGCATGGTATTACCTTTAGAGTTGCTACTTGGAGCCTCTTGTTTTTATCAGTGTTGACCAACATTGGCTTTGCAGTCTCTTTTGTAGGTTGAAGATTTGATACCTCTGTCATAGCTTTCTTCAAAATCTCAGGTTGCCCTGGAATAGCTAAGAAGTCCCACATAGACATGGTAATGTTGACCTTCTTCATGATGTCAACAATGTTGAAAGGTGTTATAGCATGTACCTTTTGTTGTGCTTTCACCATGACAGGTTCCATCTCCTTGACAATTTGATATCCTTTGCTTGTAATGACAAGAACCTTCTTAGGTGTGGTGGAAGAAGCTTGTTGCAATGGCTCTGTAGATGTAGTTACTTTGGCATTGGAATCTTCTCTCTCCATGTCTTGAGCTCTTCTTTTTTCTCTTGTATAGGCAACAAAAGCAACTTCATCATTGATTCCATTGAAGTCTGGCTACTCCCAATTAAAGAGAGCAGTCTCATTCTCTTATGATTCTTGTTGAGGGACTGATCCACTAGATGAGGCCTCTGATTGAGCATGGGAGGCATTCTAAACCATTAAGGCTTTATTCATCCACCCATTTGAGCATGTAGCCTGATTGTGAGGCTAATGATAAGGAAAACACCATTCATTATCCATAGCCATATTATTTTGACCAGGCACAATTTCTCTAACTGGGTTTGCATAATTAAGAGGTGTAGGGTTGTATGGTCGGAATGGTCTTTTATTGAAATCTTTCCTTTGTCCTTGATAACCTCCTTGGTATGGTGGCCTATTTTGTTCTTAAGGTTGTCCCTAATTCTAATATTGTTGACTAGGACCTTGGCCTTGTGGCTAAAATGGTGGTCTAATTCCTTGACCTTGTTTCTTTAGATTTGTGACCTCTTTAGTCAAGGTCTACAACAAATTTTTCATTTCTTGCTAACTTCTTTGTTGGCTATTCTTTATTTCTTGCAGCTCTTGAGAGAAACTTGCTCTTAGCTCTTGAACACTAGTACTAGCTTGGGGTGCTAGTATGGTGGGAACAGGGGTGAATGAGGGTACTTGTGCAGGTGCAATGGGTTGAAGACTAGGAAAAATGGGCATTGGTGGCCTTCTAGCTATCATGCTTGCTTGAATCGGACAATTTTCAGCTTTGACAGCTATGTCAAAAGCCTAGGGTAAAGAAGTACCACCCATAGACTAGATCATGATAGAAATTTGACCATTCAAACTTTGCAAGTAATATAGGAAAGCATGGTTAGTTGATGGTCTCACAGAGACTGGAATTCTATTCCATGTCTTGAGGAATCTACTATTGTAATATGTCATTTGCTCTTGAGGGTCTCTTTTTATGGTTGTCAACTGCTCAACCAAAGATAGGTTGTTTGATTTATCCTCAAAATTCTTACTTAATGCTTCTCCTAACCCATCCCATGAATTAATAGAACCAATAGTTAGAGTTATAAACCATTCAAGAGCCTTACCTTTTAGAGAGGCTGCTAATAATTTGGTGGCCACATCTTCTTGAGTTATGTTGTGTATGTTGTAGATGGTGGTCACATCTCTAATGTGCTCAAAGGCTGTTGTCTGTCCTTCACCTATGAAATCAGGTAAGCTCTTCAATGCCACCAAGGGGACATCATGATGCACAACAAAATTCAATGGACTTCCCTGGTTGAAAGGTGCAAAAGAAAACTCTCTAGCCATTATAGGAGCTGTGATCTAAAGATTAACAACTATGTGAGTTGTATTTACTGCTTGATTTAAATCTTCTTCTAGATCTCTGGTTAGAGATCTTCCTCTTCTTCTGGAATGAAAGGGTAAAGATCTTCTTTCTAAAGTATCAGGAGGTGTAGACTAAACTCTCCTTGCAGGAGATGTTCTTTGAGTTAACCTGCCTTTGTAGCCTCTTTTAAAGGGAAACTCTAAAAATTTGGTAGGCTTTGAGCTTCTAGTCTCAATCTTTCTCATAAACATTAAACAAGGTTGGCCTAGATCTTTGAAATTAGTGGAGTCACCAGATATACTTGATAGAACAACTTCTAAAAGTCTGTATTATGCAATCTATATATCAGAGATAACATAATCTTTTGAACAATGAACTTCTTTTGGTGTCCCACTGGGCGTGCTAGAAATTGTTATACACTAAGTTTGCACCCTTGTCTCAAGCTCTTGTAGTCTTGATAACCTAGTATAACATGGGAATCATCTCCAGGTGTGGGACCTATGCTAACTGAGATGCGACCTCTAGATTCTAGGCTAGTTCCTCTTGGATAATCACCTTAATTTTCTTTTGACATGAAAAGTAAAATTCTTTGAGGGAAAGGGATAGAAGGAATGCTTGGAAAGGGAAATAACTGAAATAAAATTACCTACTAGGTGATACACCAAATTGAAATGAACACAATATACTGACCAAATTAGCATGAAAGACCTCAGATCTAGTAGAACACAATCCTTCTAAACAAGCTTGCATAAGTATTTCATAGAGGGCTCTGAGCATAAGGCACAAACTATGACCTGCAAGAAAATGTTCTCTTCAGCAGAAGGGCATACAGATGAGACAGGATGATAGGGGGTTGATGTATACCCACAAACTCATTAAAATCAGATCAAACACAATAATGCACATATAAGTTGAAAGAAAGAAGGGTTCTAGAACTCTAAGATTTCTCTAATCAAAGCCATCATATCATATTCAATGAGAGATAATTTAGACAAGGAAACATGGGGATAGAGAAGATGTCACACAATGCCTCTCCAATATCCAAACTATCCATGAAAATTCTACAATTACTGAAGTTAGAGGGCAAAAATAATGCCTGAGATAATTTCCAAAAGAAAGGGTCTCTTTTTACAATTGTCTAACTTTGAGCTTCAAAAGCTCTAAAAATACAATATATACATCCTCCTTTGCACGTAGGCAAGAGTAAAAAATCTAACTAGGGTTAAAAAATTTTGCATTAGAATAATGACAAACCCTAGTTCTATCAAGTCTGACCATAAATATATCTCTGCAAAATCATAGCCGATCATATATTTCTTTGAGTGCCCCTCCCTGTACTTACAATCAGCCTACAGACAAGAAACCCAAACTCATCTACCTCTCTGTAAATTGGCCCACCATGAATGCACTGATTTGGTACTCTCAGAAAACAAAAAATGACCAAAGATGGGCACCCAAACCCCTGTCATCATCCTTTTCAACTGCAACATCCTGAAGACATCAATTTTGAGCTACCTTAAATCATGCATGGCTGAAAAGATCAAAACCCTAACAAAAACCTTCACAGGAAATTCAAATTTAAATATTAACGGCTAGCAGGTCTAAAAAATAAAACACAACTATCGATGCATATCTTTCCTGGCAGATGAATTGTCCTCAGAATAACTCAAAATAGTCAATAAGGCCTTTTAAATCAAATAGCTATCACATGATCTTATAGCTCTGACAAATCCCTTGTGAAGTTATGACAACCATTTGATATTGATCCTCTATAGAACTGCCTAAAACCTTGGCCCCACTTAGCCACCTGTCAGCCTTTCATTCACCCTGTTCACCTCATTAATAAACACCTCATCTATCTTCTGACAATGGATGCACTGCAACCTGAGATCCTCATACAATGATAGGCATATGATTTCAAAGCCCTGATAGATCCCTTGCAAAGTTACGATAGCCATCGATGCACCTTTTGAGAACTTTGGACCCATCTAGGACTGGATTTGAATCTAACTGTAGGTGTATGATCTGATAGCCCCTGAAGATTCCTTCAGATTATAAGACAACCGTAGATCTTCATCCCTACTGACATCCCTGCAGACCTTCTGACAATGGTCCCACTGACACATCCCATTCATCACTTCATGGGCCAACCAAATATGAGCATGTTAGACGATGAGGGCCCACTTGACAGAGCTCTAACAAAAAGCAAGATCGATGACCATCATAAGACCTCATACCTCTGACCCCACCCCTTGCAAAGTTATGGTAGCAATTGGATGTTTCTAAATGGGACCCAACTCTAACCTGGTGATTCAGTGACCGAAGGCATTTTTAAACCACACACGCAAAAAGGGAACCTTAAGTGGCTGATAAAGTAATGAAGAATTAGACCATAGCCTAGGGTTTTTCAAAGGGTTTGGCCTATAATGGCTACTTTTATGAATTTTTTTTCACTACAGACCAAGGAGTTTTAAGAAATTGCAGAGACCAGAGAACAAGGTAGAAAACCATGAAACTTTGTAGGGTGCTTGGCAAGATAAAATTGTAGACCTTGGGAATCTCTCTAACCAAAATGTATAGGATGGGAAATTTTGGGCAACAGTTCCAACTTTTTTACATTTCTCCATTCCAAATCTCTTCAATAAATCATTCAAGTATCTTTTCTAACTTACAAAGATAACATCACTATTCTGTGTTATCTGCAATCTTAAAAACTATTTCATTTCTCTAGTCATACTCATTTCAAATTCAGTCTTCATTTCATCTGGAAATTTATCACTAGCTTCTTCTTCTCCTCCAAAGATAATATCATCAACAAAAATAAAAATAACCAGAAAACCATTTTCAATTTATTTTGTGTATAAGTTCTATCAGATGTGCCTTTTGCAAATCCTAATTTTATCAAATACTTATCCAATCTTGCATACCAAGTTCTCAGGGCTGAAAACTATCTCTTAATACCATTTACTTCACAAAAACCGTTAAATTCTTTTGAAGTAAATTCTTGACCTCTATCTGATCTCAAACATTTAATCTTCATTCTAGATTCATTCTCAACTTTGTTTCTTAATGATCTTAAACTTATCAAATGCTTCTGATTTTTCTTTAAGAAATGCAATCAACATCATTCTTGTAAAATCATCAACAAGAATCATAAAATACCTTTCTCCATAGAATCCTCTAGTCCTTGTGGGATCGCTCAAATCTGTATGAAAAATTTCTAACTTCTATACTATTGTAAATTTCTTGTTCAGAAATGAGCTTCTCTTTTGTTTATCCATCAAACATTCTTTGCAAATCATGTTAGTAGGATTCATAATTTTAGGCAAATCTCTTACTGCAAGTTTAGTACTCACTTTCACAATGTTATCAAAGTTTATATGACAAAATCTTTTGTGCCATAACCAATTGTCATCAATCTTTGTAACCAAACATGTCATCTCAGTGGGATTCAACTGAAATATGTTACCTCTAGTTCTAGATCCAATACCAATCAAATTTCCATCCTTGTCTTTGATTACACAAGTTTTCTCACTAAACCAAACTTGATATCCCTTATCAACTAGCTGTCCAACACTCAAAAGATTATGTTTCAAACCATCCATAAAGTAGACATCATCAATATTAGTCTTTCCATCAAGAGTAATATATCCTATAACTTTAATCAAATAAGGTGCATTGTTTCCAACTCTAACAACTCCTCCATCATAATTGTTAAACTTTATGTATTTTTTCATGTCTCTGGTCATATCATGTGAACAACCATTGTCTATAATCCAATCAACTTTCTTTTCTACTTGACAAAGTAAAGCTTTCTCTTCCTTAATTTTTGTTTCATGATTTTCTTCTTTAATTCCTACAAATCCTATATCATCATTCTCAGTTTCACTTTCACTCAAAGATTTCTCCAAACTAGTTTCATGTTCTTCATCATTTTCATAGTGACATTCTTTAGATCTTCTAGGTGTAAAGTTCTTTCTATACTTCTTAACTCTCTTAGGACACTTAGATGCAAAATGACCAAATTCTTGACAAGTCCAACATTTATAAAAAATTTTATCATCTAGTTCTCTTTTCACAAGCAAGGCAATACCTTCTTCAATCTTCATCTCTTCTTCATTTCCATATCTACTGCTACTAGCATAATCTCCTCTTACACTGATGCTTATTGATAAAGTAGGGAAAACACTAAGAGCACTGAATGTTGTCACCATTCTAGGTAAATCTCCTGATAGCCTCAAGTTCATCTTTGCTACTTCCAATCTTCCAAGAAGAGTTTCTATGGTAAAGTTCATAGTACAAGGTATAACTTGTTCAATCATCTATGTTGTCTAATTAAATGTAAGTCAATGTCCTCATGATTTTCTATATCACTTCATTATTTGTCTTGGTTCCTCCATAAGATTTTATACCTGCAACAACTTATGACATTCTACCAATATAGCTTCTAACAGATTCATCTTCCATCATTCTTGTATCCTCAAATGCACATATCCAATTATGTAATATGACTTTATTATCATGTTCATCACCTTCAAAAGTAGATTGTAAAGCTAACCAAATTTCATAAGATGTCTTCAGATATTTTACTTGACTATACTCATTTTCTGGAAGGGCTGACAAAAGTGCTTCTCTGGCAAGTATGTTATTTAAAATTTCCTTCAAGGACCTGCTACTCTAATACCAATTGTTAGAAAGTAAAGTCCCCCAAGATAACTGAGAGGTGGGGGGCGGGGGGGTGAATCAATTATCTGATAAATATAGTTCCTTTATCAACATTAAAATAATTTAACCATGTAAGCAATGTAATCAACAACCATAGAAAGATATTCATACACATTAACACAATGATGAAGGATATGTTGACTAGGGAACCTCTTGATCAAAGAGTAAACCCTGATGTGAATGATGCCTAGAAAAGATGCACTACTATGAAAGTTCCTTGTGAGAGGATGGAATCTGTTAGGAATTATTGAAATACATTCAACGCATATGAGTCCCTCTTATAAGACTTTGAATCTTTGCTAAAATATTCTAACTCTATTAGGAGTTATCAAAGATAGAAGGACCCACTGCCCAAACAACTTCAGGTGAAGATCACTGAACCCACTATCCAAATAATCTTTGTATTACTCATAGAATAATACCAAAAGATTACTAATCTCAACAATTCAATACTCCTCTGACTATGCCAAACCACACCAACTACATCTTTAGATCTCTATACTTCGCATATCATCTTTATATAAGTATTGCACAAATCCACAATCACTTTCAAATATAATTCATAATTAGCTCATTCTCATATTCCACACTACAACAAGGAAAAAATTCCTTCCTTTATACCACACTCAAGTAATTACAAATGAGTCAGCATACAAATTACAAAATAAAAGTTGTCATGCATTACATAAAAATTATACAAAACTGTCAGCTTCCAATTAAGATAATTCTTCACTCATGTGACCTCAAATCTTGCACTCACATCCACATCATCAATGAAATGTCTTCAACTACCTCATAACTATGCATGATTAGATTCATTCTTTATTAGGAGATATCATTCGATTTCCACAAAGCACTACTCAAGAACACTACCTAAATAGTACTTCCACTAATTTCCTCATAACTATCATGAATAAATGAATTTATATTTGTACTCTTAATCATGATCTAATATAACATCATAAAGTAAGTCGTCAACTCCTCATAGCTTCATTTGCAATACCCCAAGTGTGCTAACTCAAACACTATCTACTTCTCTGCTAATCTTTAGTAGGTCACTATGTTGACATCAATGACAATCACAACCATGAATGAAACAAAAACTACTATAGAATGACTATAGATACTCCCCATATTATATTTTCATCAGTCATTCCTAACAATAACATTCTCTACTTAACAGGGCTAACCACGTGAAGGTGGAAGCTCATCTGGCCCCTCCTAGGAGCCTCTTATGACCCTTTACGACATTCTAAGACCTCTACGATGTATTCTTAGGGATCATAAATAGTTGTAAAGGGTCATAAGGGGTCTTGGGACATAACAGTTGAGAAACATAATTGTAGGCATCATGGTCAAAAAAAATTTGAGACAACGTAATTGAGTGGTATACCCAGACAATGAAGAGAAACTTCTTCTCCTCCAGTTCTAAGTTGACACTGCAAGATCCAAAGACCATAGATAAAGAATACATTTAGAGAGTGGAGGAGGGCCATAATGACAAAAATAATATAGGAAAAACCTCACATTAAATGGAGCAACTAAAAACAATTTAATAGATTTTTATTATTAAATAATAAAATTTGCATATACTCATGTTCTAAGAACCCTCATTACACGATTTATTATTTTAAGCCCCCTCTGACTTAGGCATCTAGAAAATGAAACTACAACCTATTGGGATTGAGATAAACCTTATAAAATAACAACAACTAAGAAGGATGGCTTTCCAACATCTGTTGAATAGATTTTCTAAAGGACCTTGTAATCATGAGCAACAGAAGTATTCAACAGATGTTGGCAAGGGATCTTTCTTAGCTTCTATTCTTTTATAAGGTTTGTCTCAATCCAAATAGGTTGTAGTTTCATTTTCTAGATGTGTAAGTTAGAGGGGGCTTACAATAATAAATCATGTAATGAGGGGGCTTAGAACACTAGTATATGCAAATTTCATTATTTAATAATAAAAATCTATTAAAATGTTTGTAGTTACCTCATTTAACTTGAGGTTCATCCTATATTATTTTGGTCATTATGGCCCTCCTCTTCTCTATAAATTTATCTATGGTCTTTGGATCTTGTAGTGTCAACTTGGAATCAGAGGAGCACAAGTTTCTCTCCATCGTCTGGGTATACAACTGAATTATGTTGTCACCAAAAAATTGTGACCATGATGTCTACAATTATGTTTCTCAACTATTGTGAAATCTATATTTATGTTTCTCTATTGTCATGTTTATGTGCATATTTTTTATGTGTTTGGGAAGACATGTTTCTAGCCTAGGCCTGGGTTCTTTGGAAATTAGCTTCATAATAATGAATTAGATGACAGATGAGCTAATTGCTCAGCTCTCATGTACTTCATTTATTATCAAGCTATTTGTCAAAGGATCCAAGCCCAAGCTACAAAGATGTCTTCCCATTCCATTTAAGCCATGTTCCTTGTTCTTGTAAAACTTCCTTGGTACGATAGGCCTACTCTTTGTAATACTCTTCTTCAATCTGTGTTTGACGATAAGCATCTTCTTCTTCTTCTTCCTAATTGTAGCTAGTCTTTTCTTTTCATCAAGATTAAACTCCACTTCCCCCATCTCATCATCCTCATCCACTAAACCTGATTGATTGATCTCTCAAGGACCTTGTATTCAGCAAATGTTGACAAGCAGTCATTCTTAGCTACTATTACTTTATAAGATTAGTAGTTAGTTACAATCAGTTTATTAGAGCTAGGAGTCTATTTCAAAGGCATCCACATGAAGTGGAGTGGGTGTGGTCGAATTGATGTATCAAGGAACAAATGGAATAACAAAGAAAAAAGATGTAAACCATATATATGTGCACTTGAGGAAAAGAGAAGTTACACCATATCCATATTAAAATATTAGTTATAATATGAAAATACTAAACTAACTAATTCCTGAGCTCATGTCCTCATATCGTTGCAACAAAGATATGAGATAAAAAAGATATGACACATTTTTCACTCAAATCCTTCATCACGGATAAGTGGAGAGTAAAAGAACAATCAGGTGTCACCTTTTAGGCTAACTTATCAGCATAGCTAAATTTTAGTATTTCTAACTAAAAATTAATTTTAGTGAAACATATGGTCTAGCTAGATTCATTCTATCTAAGTTAGATAATTTCTTTAAGTTTTCCAATTGGAAATATTTATTAAATGCATGTTTTATACCCCTTTGGGTCCAATTACCATAAAAAAAAAATTTATTTCAAAAAAGTGGCATTTCAATAACTCCTAATATTTTTAATGATATTTTTTTAAAAATGTAAAAAATACCTTTTTGTAGAGATCAGAGTCAAGAATATCCTCATATAGATTTTATAGCGTTTTAATTAGACATAGTTTATTGTAATTAAAAAATATTGCAAGTAGGTATTTTAACAATCAAGGAGATGTTGATTTGGAGAAAGAAAAAAATAGTAAATCATATTAAATAAATTTGAAAAACATATTGTGCACTAGAGGAGAGAGTCATCTTCAAGAATATATATTTATTTTTTTGATTGGGGTAGATTTGTTATGAAAATATTGTTGCAAGATGAAAACTGCCGATTTCAGTGAGTTGGAATTTGAATTGTTATAAAAGGGAAAATATAGGTTACAAACCAATTTTTATTTCTTCAAGCACTAGCTATATATGTCATCTATGACATATTTTGCAATTAGGGGAAAAAATGTTTTTTGTACATATAATTTTTTTGTGAGAACTAGACCCCTAATTTTTAGTATTTTTGAGTAACTGAAAAAATCATCTTTAAAAATTAAAAAATGTATCAATTATTATTCAAAAAAAAAATTAAAAATATTAATCATAAACTTCATCCATTTTATCACATTTAATTAGCTTACATCATCTTCAAATTCCAAACATAAATGTCATTTTTATACTATTAAAGTTGAATAACTTTGATTTTGTTAGCCTTTTCCTTTATAAAAGGGTGACATCTTATTGTGCTTTTACCTTGGAGATGGACAGATAGATGCAGATGAGTTTTCATCAACCCAACTAAAGTATCCGTAGCCATTATTTCCCTGTGATGCCCAGTCTACATTACTTCTTATAATATAATGAATGGTATTTATATTATAAACATTAAATATATACACATTAGCAACCTTTTCTCTATTTGGGTAGCACTACAATCATCATCCAGGGTTGTTCTGTGTTTGTGAAGTCTTCAACACACACTTCCCACCACCACATTGACAGTTTGGCACATTGACAAGAGTCATCAAACCTATATCAATAATGCACCACACCATCGTTACTACATTTATTATTTTTATATGATTATTTTTATATGGAGTACACCAAGGAGTACCATAAAAAATATTAACCATTTACAATAATGAAAAGTAAACCTAAATAAAATAGCTCATTTTTTATCAGCATGTGTAATCTTTGTGTATATGAAAAATGAAAGAAATATCAAGTTGAAATAAAATAGTGAACAAAATAGTATTCCACATAGAGTGAATGAAATATACCATTAAAAGAAGGTGACAAAATCCTATCATGAAGCATAGACATAGGAAATCAAAAAGTGACAAAAGACAAGAAATAAGAAAAATCATTACGACTATAGAAAAATCATTTATAATATAATAAAAAAAATAAACACTCTTTGTCAACAATTTTCAAAATCATTAGGACTATAGAAAAATAATTAAGACTATACAAAATAAAATTTTAGAAATGGAGGGTTCTAATGCTTTGCCATTAAAACAATTGAGCATTCATCATTTGGTATTGTGTATTCCATTTAAGTATGTCAACAATGTTCAAAATCATGTCACCAAGCACAGACAAGAAATAAGAAAAATCATTAGGACTATAGAAAAATTAAGTTCTAGAAATGGACGGTTCTGATATTGCTTTTCCATTACAACAATTGAGCATTCATCATTTGGTACTTCTTGGTGTATTCTGTTTAAGTTTTTAAGTTGTCATGTTTATGTGCATGTTCTTTATGTGTTTGGCTTCTCTCCCTCACAAGGGATATGCTGATAGGTAATTGATTTGGAAGCATAATAATTTAACAATTAGAAGGTTGGTTAATGGATTCTAGTTGGTTCTTTGTAAAGGGTAGTCTATTTAGTGTACACTTAATTTCTCTACAATTTTGGAGTACACTATCCTATAGGTACAATCGAAAGACGAACATATTGATTTGAAAGTTTAGAATGTGATCTTTGCTTGGTGGTAATGTAGGAACATTTCCAAGCATTAGTTTTACTTGTTTAAGAAAGAACTTTGTTGTTTTTGTTGTTTGTGATACCAAAGGAGTAACTGGTATTGTATAAATAGTGATTGGCTAGATTGTTCCTAAAAAAAATTACAAAACTGAACCAATGGGTAAACCAACAAAGCACTTGATGCAAGAGCATCTTTGGTGAATTGGTGAGAAACATCAACCAAAAGCATTTTCTATTTTATTTATTTGATTTTATTCAATTCTAGTTTAGTGGTTTGACAAACAAGTTAAAATATCCCTATATTGTCCCTTATCTGATCTTATGAGATTTGGGACTCAATTCTTATATTAAAATTGCAAGGTTCTTGTTTCTATGAAATAAATACCGATATCCTTATCTTCTTGAACCATAGACTTCGATTAAATCTAGTGTTTTTATATAAAGTGTAATCTTTAGATATCATGAAGATCATATTGTTGCAATCTTATCATAATAAAATCTTCTATGTAATGTCCTTATCTCTATGATGTCCTTGTCTCTAGTTTAGACAACTAAGTTGATCTTGTACATGATTTTTCTTCTTTATTTGGATCAGTTACTAAAGATAAATCACAAGTTATACTATGTCTCTTCTTGATAAATTGACAAGATCAATTGACATGATCCATTGCATCTTTGACTATAAGAGGCCTCCCTTGACCCATACAAAAGGTTGGGGGAAAAAAATTTGGAATTCATAAGATTTGCAGAGTAACACGGTTTCAATGAATTCTTGAGTTTTTATGTTTCTTTGTTTTCAGTTGATTAATGGATTAGATAGCTAGCAATGTTTATTGGACAAGTTAGTACAGGTTGTTTTGTGATTCTGTGTTGTGTTTGTTTTGAGTTTTGAAGCATTCCAACTTATTTTGTTAATTATTTTTTTAAGTACCCTATCATTGGTCTGAATGAGGAAACTTAAAAAAATTGAATCTTAGCTCATCATTCCACTATTGGTTTTGAACGAGCTCTTAGAATGGGTTAGGAGACTCCATGTACTATATGTTTAGAGAAGGAGGGGCCCTATGAAGCTCATTTTCTATGTTTGCAATGATGCCCTAGCCAAGCCGGTTGAGCACAGTTTCCATTTACATTTCGTAGGAAGCTTAACTGCATCCCTTAAAATCATTAAAAAAATACTATCATCCAAAACCCAACATCCCTTAAAATCATTAGCAAAATACTATCATCCAAAACCCAACATTATAATATGAAAGCTTCTAGATTGAGTCTCTCCCCATGGAAGTTCCACTTCTTAAACAAGAAAATTCAATGAATGTGCGTATTGGGGGAAAACTCAATGAATGCATGCATTAGGGGATTTATTCCATTTTTGGTAGTGGGATAGGAGGGTTTGGTGTTGTTAAATTTAGAATAAACTCTATTAAAATTGGTTTAAAGTTGAAATGGAAGTTGAATATGTTCTGAAGGGTCCACTGTTGTAGTAGCATTTTGAACAAAAACCTAAATAGTAAAACTCAACCATTGCTTTGAAAGAGATAATTTATATAATGAGGAACCAGGTGAGTGAGTGAGATTGTAAATGCTTCTCATCTTACTTGTAATATCATTAGGGTCAATTGAATAATAGATGTACAATGCTATTGATATCCACAACTCGCAACAATCTCAAACCATTATGTAATGAGGGATGGTTGAAGGAAGCCTTACACATTCTACACACTACACAAAAAATTGATGGAGCCTTATTTTCATATCTTCAATTGCCACAAACTAACAATCTAAAAAATGCCCTTTCACAAAGAAAAAATGTTCACTCTTTCATAGTTCCCAGGCAATTTATATTTTCTACAAGGTTTCAGAATAAGCTTATAAACATGTATGATAGGTCAAGAATCCTGGTGGATGCACTTAAAATGTTTGATGAAATTGAAGAATGAAACAACATCTCATGGAATATGACTATTTCTGCATACCAGAGACATGGGTATCCTCACAAGACAGTCACACTATTTCACCAAATGCAATGAATAGGTTTCAAACCCAGTCAGTTCACATATGCCAACTATTATACACTAATTTTGCACCCTCATTTCAAACTCTCTTGGTCTTGATAACCTATTATAACATGGGAATCATCTCCAAGTTGTGGCACCTATGCTAACTAAGATGAGACCTCCAAGTTCTAGGCTGGTTCCTCTTGGATAATCACCTTAATTTTCTTCTTCGAAAAGAAATTAAATCTTGAAGGGAAAAGGGATAGAAGGAGTGCATGAAAGGGAAATGACTTGAAAAGCAAACTACCTACTAGGTGATACACTGAAAATATGGTATGAATTGTAGCATAAAGGATGAAATCAATACATAAGCTTAGGTCTAGGAGATTAGAACTTAATAAATAGGCTTACATCAATATTTCATAGAAGGGTCTACAATAGAGAGATGATATGCAGGGAAAGAGAGAATTTCACAAGGCAATATAACTCTTAAGAACTTAGACACAAACTATAACCTGCAAACAAACATTCACCTCTGTAATTGGGTATAGGAATGAGATAGATTGCCAGGGGTGGAAGTATACCCACAAGAGCATTCAAATCAAATCATTCACAGATATACACATAAACTAAAGAAAGAAAGAGGTATCAAGAACCCTAAGATATCACTGAAAACATTCAAATACTCAATTCATTAAGAGAAAACTCAGACAAGAAAGCATAGGGACATGAAAAATGTCACAAAGTACCTTGCAATATCTGAACCATCAATGAAAGCTACAAACTACAGAAATCAAAGGGCAAAAAGAATGCCACAGATAAATTCTGAGAAAGAGAAAATCCTTCTTTTACAATTGTCCACTTTGAGCTTCTCTAAAAAGCTCCAAAACATTATATACATCTCCCTTTGCATGCAGGTAGGAGTCAAAACCTAATTAGGGTTACATAGATTTTGATGATAATAATCAAAACCCTAATTCTATCATGTCTGATCATAAATGTATCTTGAAGGTATCCTGACTAATCAGACATGTGCCTTCAATGCAATTTCCATCTTTGTACAAGTCGGGCTCATCATGAAGCTCAAAATCTGATACTAGCCTTGGTATTTGTATTTTGAAGTACAAAAGGCCATAGGTGGCACCACCCTTTAATATTTCTTTAGCATGAGAATATCAACATGGTACCCTGAGAAATCATATGTGATGGCCATAAGATATTCTTCATCATCCTTCCAACTACAATTGTCTTGAAGAAATAAATTTTGAGCTACTCGGAGTTGCATTCGACCAACATCAAGAAACCAGCAAGAAAGACCCTATAAAAATATTTAAATTTGAAAATAATGGCTAGCTGGTCTAATTTTAAACTATGGCCATCAATATTATCCTTTCTTGGTAGATGAATGGCCCAGATTATCCTGAAGTAGTTGCAAGCCCCTTTGAAAAGTCAAGCACCAACTCATCGGTCAGGAACCAATGAGAAGTGAACACTTCAGCACGACTAGCACCTCACTAGGTAGAAGAATCTTAATTTGCATCAGACGGTGGGTGCATGATCTCATGGGCTCAGAAGATTCCATGAGATCATGTGATGACCATAGATCTTGATCAACTCTACAAATCCTCTGACAACTAGACCCACTGACAAGTGCCAACTGTTCACCTAACAACAAATAAAAAACAAGGGCATTAGTGCCTTCTAGCAACACAGACCCATGAAATCAATCTTCATCAGACGATTGTCGTTATACCACAACTTTAACTCTCAAGAACTTTTCCTCAGTGGTATAATGATGATTCTCAATCTAGCATGAGCTTTAACCTACCTCATAACCCAAAGGCTATGGGTCCACTAACAAACTGCCACATCAGAACCCAGCCAGCCAATGGAATGCAAGCACATCGGAACAAGAGGACCCACCTGAAAAATCTTGGAGATAAAGTAAGATCAATAGTTGGTGTATGATCACATGGGCCAAGAATATTCCATGCAATCATATGATAATCATTATATCATCATCGACTGACAACCCACTGGGCCCACTCTAACATGGCAACACATCACCAACCTTTGACCAATCAGAAGTGTACACCTCAAACTACATGGTAGTGGACCCACTGACAATCGAACCACTACAAAAAATGAAGATCAATGGCCATTGCATGATCGCAAGGAATATTATTGGCCTATGTGATCATGCAAAAGTTGTTAGATCTAGATTCTTGAATTTAGCCGCTGAGCTAAGATGGGCAACCAAAATGTAACTACTTGCCAGATCACTAGGTGTTAAGGACTAAGCCACCAGGAATAGGAGAACTTGCGACTAGTTAGGAAAAAATAATGAGCATGTGGAAAAAGGGATCACTTAAACGGCCAAAAAGTTAACCTCAAAATAGAAAGGCCATGACAGTTAGGGGTTAAGGCTTTTGGATTTTTTTGCCAACGGTCACATTTTTGAATTAAAACCTGTAGACCAAAGAGCAAGAGATCTGCAGAGACGAGGAGAACTAGAGAAAACCATGAAACTTTTGAGGTGCTTAGCAAGGTTTGAATGTAGACCAAGGGTGGAGCCTAGCCAAATTTGTATGGAATAGAAAAACTTGGGTAACATTTTGGCAATTTCTACTGGATGTCAGCCTGCTAGACATTGAAACTAGTGGCCTTGACATATTCATTGGGCATGGGGGTCATCACTAAAATATAAAACTTACCTGATAGAGAGAGACCTGGAGCTAGCTCAAAAAATTGTGCATGGACACTTTTTGGAAAGCAGGAAAACTAAACTAAAAGCAAGGAAAGAAAGCAAGAAAACTAACCTAACCTAAACTAACTAGTGCAAAAAATTGCAAACAAAACCATTCACTGGTTTTTTGAAATAACTACCCATCCTCCTTAAGATATAATATTTTACATGCATGAGGATAACAAATAGGGAATGAAGGATGCATAGTTGTGTGAAGAGCCGATGCACTACCTTTTGAAAGACATAAACAAATTGACTCACCTCCACCAATAGATTCTTATTTTCATTATCCAGGGGTAGGTAAGTGAGTTGACCTTGTCCCTACTAAACTGCAAGCTCACCTTTAGTTTTAGCCTCATTTGAACACTCATGTTTGGACACAAACATGATTGGATTTTTATGGCTAGCCTCCATTCTTGCTAAGCACCTTAAGGGGAAACCCCTGGAAAGAGTGAACTTGGGGTTCCATTTGTTGTTATTAGGATTCATCTCATTAATAACTTCATTAGGATGGTCAAAAAATTGTCCCTCCATGATAATATATCTTACACTTTCCTCTTTTGTAGTTGGAACACAATTAACCCCCCGATCTCCAAACTCCTCTTCAAGAACATGCAAGCCATTATCCTTTTTAGGAAGATGAGGAACATCAACAAGATTTGAGCAAAAAGCATCAATTATCAAATCAAAATCATCTTGTTCCTCTAAGTCAATAGCAATCATATCATCTTTATTTCCCCAACCATAGGGCTCAACTAGTGAATCTTGTACTACCTCATCCTTCTCAATGTAAGAAGGCATCTCTTCAAATACATCAACCAGGATTTCACCCTCTTCACTTTCTTTCTTATCCTTATCTGACTACTCAAATCCATCTGGATGTAATAACCCTACTTGTTCCTCATGATCATCATGAAAAAGTACACCTAAAAGACAAAAATCATTTTCTTTCTGGTGGCCTGAAATGCTATGAGGTGTAGGGGGCTCTTTAGGAATTGGTTCATAGGGCCTTATTTGCTGTAGGACTGGCTCACTATCACTTAGGAATTGAAAATTTTTAGGTGTCTCCCTTATAAGGGGAAGATGAGGTGGCTAGAAACCTAGGATAGGGTCATGAATAGGCTCTAAGAATGCATGGAGATTAGGCTCCTAATGACTAAGATTCTAAACTGGAGGAGAAATTCTAAAGCTTGGAAATTCAACAGAAGTGTCAGTGGACTTACTAGGAAAGAAACTTGGGATTTGAACCTTGTGAGTCTCTTGTCTGGTCACTTTTTACATTCCATCCTTAGGGGAATGTGCTTGAGAAGCCACTATCTCCTATTGTAACACTTCTAACCTTTCTCCATCAGCAAGCTCATAGTTCAAGAGGACAAGCAGAAAATCTATAGCCTCCTTCCCAAAAAATGGGTTTAGATGACTGCTAGCTACTTTGATGCTTTGTGCTGGGAGTGTCTTCCTGACTAGATTATATGGATGGAAAGGCCTCTTTACCAAATTTTTCCTTCTGCTTTGACTTTTTTCTTGATACTGTGATCTACTTTGTTGGTAAGATTGCTCCTAAGCTTGGCACGACTGGCTACGACTTTGACCTTGTTGTCGATAAGGTGGCCTATCCTCTTGATTTTTCCCCTTTAAAATGATCAAATCCTCAGTTAGAGCCTACAGTAGGCTCATCATCTCTTGGTTTGTTTCTTGTTGATCACTTCTCACCTCTCCTTGACAGCTCTTGAATTTGAGTAGCTCTTGAGAAGGGTCGCCTATGGACTCCCCATAGGTAGTGTTGGCCTAAGGTTCTATTAATACAAGTATGGGAGTAAATGGAGGCATCTCCAAAGGTATAGTGGGCTGAAGAGATGGAGAGATAGGCATGGGTAGCCTTGGGGTTATCATACCAGTCTGAATTAAGCAATTTTCTACCTTTACAGCTAGGTCAAAAGCCCGAGGTAATGAAGTACCTCCTAAAGACTGAATCATGACAGATATGTCACTAGTTAGGCCTCTCAAAAAATAAAGGAAAGAAAAATCTACTAAAGGCCTTATATTAATTGGAATCCTATTCCATGTCTTGAGGAATCTGCCATTAAAATTAGTCATCTGTTCTCGAGGATCTCTCTTTATAATTTGGAGCTGCTCTACTAGAGATAAAGAGTCTAAATCATCCTCAAAGTATTTGCTAAGGAGATCTCCAACTCTATCCCATGAATTAATGGAGCCAACTACCAAACCTCTAAACTATTCTAGGGCCTTACCCGTAAAGGAGGTAGCCAACAACTTGGTGGCATCATCCTCTTCTATGATGTGGTGTATACTACAGATGGTAGCCACATCTCTTATGTCTTCAAAAGTTGTTGTTTGGCCTTCACCTATGAAATCAGGTAGACTCTTTAGTGTTACCAAGGGTACATCATGGTGTTGGGAAAAATTTAATGGACTACCCTAATTAGAGGGTGCAAATTTAAATTGTCTTGCCATCATGAGGGTGTATTTTTTCCATAAGCTATATCAAAAATTGGGCCACTATCTCTAAACACCAAGGTAGTCACTAGATATACTTGAATACTAACCTCTCTAAGGTCTATATTATGCAATCAGTATATCAGAGATAGCATAATCATTGAAATTGACTTCTTTTTTTAGTCCCACCGGGCATGCCAGAATTGTTATACACTAAGTTTGCACCCTTGTTTCAAACTCTCTTGGTCTTGATAACCTAGTATAACATGGGAATCATCTCTAGGTTGTGGGACCTATGCTTATTGAGATGAGACCTCTAGGTTCTACGCTAGTTCCTATTGGATCATCACCTTAATTTGCTTCTTTGACAAGAAAGTAAATCTTGAGGGGAAAAGGGATAGGAGTGCATGAAAGGTAAATGACTTGAAAATCAAACTACCTAATAGGTCATACACTGAAAATATGGTATGAATTGTAGCATAAAGGATGAAATCAGTACATAAGCATAGGTCTAAGAGATCACAACTTACTAAATAGGATTGCATCAATATTTCATAGAAGAGTCTGCAATAGAGAGATGCTATGCAGGGAAAGAGAGAATTTCACAAGGCAATAGAACTATTAAGAACTGAGACACAAACTATAACCTACAAACAAACATTCACCCCTACAATTGGGTATAGGAATGAGATAGATTGCCAGGGGTGGAAGTATACCCACAAGAGCATTCAACTCAAATCATTCACAAGCATACACATAAACTACAAAAAGAAAGAGGGATCAAGAACCCTAAGATATCACTAAAAACATTCAAATACTCAATTCATTAAGAGACAACTTAGAGAAGAAAGCATAGGGACATGAAAAATGTCACAAAGTACCTTGCAATATCTGAACCATCAATGAAAGCTTCAAACCATAGAAATCAGAGGGTAGAAATAATGCCATAGATAAATTCTGAGAAAGAGAAAATCCTTCTTTTACAATTGTTCACTCTAAGCTTCTCTAAAAAGCTCCAAAACATTATATACATCTCCCTTTGCACACAAGCAGGAGTCAAAACCTAATTAGGGTTACATAGATTTTCATGATAATAATCAAAACCCTAATTCTATCATGTTTGATCATAAATGTATCTTGAAGGTATCTTGACTGATCAGACATGTGCCTTGAATGCAATTTCCATCTATGCATAAGTCAGGCTCATCATGAAGGCTCAAAATCCAATCCTGGTCTTGGTATTTGTATTTTGAAGTACAGAAGGCCATAGGTCGTGCCACCATTTAATATTTCTTCAACACAAGAATATCAACATGGTACCCTAAGAAATCATATGTGATGGCCATCAGATATTATTCATCATCCTCCCAACTAAAACTATCCTAAAGGCATAAATTTTGAGCTACCCACAGCTGCATTCAACTGACAGCAAGAAACCAGTAAGAAAGACCCCGTAAAAATATCTAAATTTGAAAATAACTGCTAGCTAGTCTAATTTTAAATGTGGCCATAGATATTATCCTTTCCTGACAAATGAATGACCTAGATCATCATGAAATAGTTGCAAGCCCCTTTGAAAAGTCAAGTGCCAGCTCATTGGTCAAGAACCAATGAGAAGCCAACACTTCAACATGACTAGCACCTCACTAGGCAGAAGAATCTTACTTTGCATTGGATGGTGGGCACATGATCTCATGGGCTCAGAAGATTCCATGAGATTATGTGACGATCATAGATCTTCATCAACTCTACAAATCCTTTGACAACCAGACCCATTGACAAGTGCCAACTATTCACCCGACAACCAATCAGAAACAAGCACATCAACACCTTCTAGCAACACAGACCCATGACATCAATCTTCATTGGATGGTTCTCATTATACCATAGCTTTAACTCTCAAGAAATTTTCCTTGGTGGTATAATGATGATCGTCGATCTTGCATGAGCTTTAACCTACCTCATAAGCCAAAGACTATGCATCCACTGACAAACTACCACATCACAACCCAGCTAGCCAATGGAACCTGAGCACATCAGAATAAGAGAACCCACCTGACAAAGCCTAGAGATAAAGTAAGATCAATGGTTGGTGTATGATTGCATGGGCCATGAATATTCCATATGATCATATGATAGTCATTAGATCATTGTCGATTAACAACCTACTGGGCCCACTCTGACATGGCACCACATCACCAACCTTTGACCAATCAGAAGTGTACACCTCAGACTACATGGTAGTGGACCCACTGACAACCGAACCACTACAGAAAATGAAGATCAATGGCCATCTCTTGATCGCAAGGAATATTCTTGGCCTATGTGATCATGCGACAGTCGTTAGATCTAGATTCTTGACTTTAGCCACTGAGATGAGACTGCCAACCAAAACCTAACCACTCACCAGATCACTAGGTGTTAAGGACTAAGCCACTAGGAATAGGAGAACTTGCAACCAGATAGGAAAAAATAATGAGCACATGGAAAAAGGGATCACTTAAATGACCAAAAAGGTAACTGTGAAATAGAAAGGCCGTGATAGTTAGGGTTTAAGGCTTTTGGGGATTTTTTCCAATGGTCACATTTTTTAATTAAAACCTGTAGACCAAAGTGCAAGAGGTCTGCAAAGACCAAGAGAATAGGAAGAAAACCATGAAACTTTTGAGGTGCTTGGCAGGGTTTGAATGCAGACCAGTGATGGAGCCTAGCCAAATTTGTATGGAATAGGGCATAGATATCCAACAAAGCATGAAGGATAGAGGATTTTCTCTAAATGTTGTGGTTGCAACTACCTTGGTGGACATGTATGCCAAAAAGTGGAAGCATAGACAAGGCATGTGAAATGTTTCAGAAAATGCCTCAAATAAATGAGGTCTCATGGAATCCCATGATTGCAGGATATATTCAAACTAGATTTGTTGAAAAGGCTTTTAAAACTTTTAAGCAAATGCAATTGGTAGATCTAAAGCCAAATTTGATAACCTTTGTTAGCATACTTCTAGTGTGTGCCAAAATGGGAGCTTTGGAATAGGGTATGGACATCCATCAAAGGATAATGGAAGGGGGGTTTTGTCAAATGTTGTAGTTTCAAGTACCCTTGGTGACATGTATGCAAAATATGGTAGGATGGCCAAGGCACGTAAACTATTCAACAAAATAACTCAAAGAAAATTGGTTTCATTGACTGCAATGATTAGAGGATATGCACAAAATGGATATGTTTAAATTGCTTTAGAAGCTTTCAAACAAATGTAGTTGTCATGTGTAAAGCAAAATGCCATAACCCTTGCCAGCATCCTTCTAGTCTGTGTCAAAGTGGAAGCTTTGGAATAGGGTATGGACATTCATCAAAAGATAATGGAAGAGGGATATTTGTCAGATGTTATAGTTACAAGCTCCCTGGTAGACATGTATGAAAAATGTGGAAGGATAAATAAGGTACGTCAATTGTTTGACAAAATACCTCAAAAATATGTGGTCTCATGGACTACAATGATTACAAGCTATGACCTAAATGGATTTGTGGAAAAGGCTCTAGAAAGTTTTAAACAAATGCAACTGGCTGGTGTAAAGCCAAATTCCACAACCTTTGCAAGCATCCTTCTAGCCTGTGACAAAATGGGAGCTTTCAAACAATGCATAACTGAGGGGGGATTTTTATCAAATGTTTTAGTTGTCAGTGCCTTAGTATACATGTATGTTAAATGTGGAAATATAGACAAGGCACATAAAATGTTTGATAGATTGCCTCAAAGAGATGTCATCTTATGGACTACCATGATTGGAGGATATGTTCAAAATGGGTTTGTTGAAGAGGCATTAGAAACTTTTACAAATATGCAACAATCATCATATCCGTCCTCTTCTAGCATTTCTGAAAAGATATTATACTACTATATTTGGGCAAAAAATGAATCTGCAACAATTAAAACTCTGAGCAAGTTCTGTCATGAAATTTTTTTAGTTTATCCCTAATGTTTGAACTATATCAAATTTTAAATCTTTTTAAATCTTGACCTTTTAAATTATCTTTGCACATTATGCTCAGGAAGCACCAGAATTGGACAAGTGTCACACTTTGATTGGATACTTAGACTGGCTCTATAAACTCACCTTTGACCTCAGTTGATCTGGAGACCTGGAGACTACATTAGTATTTGAATCTTTAGAGTTATCTCTTAACCATGGTTTCTTTCTGAGACTTGGAGAATGCCTCTAGTCTCCAAATCTCTGAATCCTTTTGCTAACCATGGGTTTGATGTGAGACTAGGTGACCTCTTTAGTATTTGAATCTTGAATTCTCTGAATATTTCTTCTGGCAACCTAGCGACCAGACCTTAGTCTCCAAGTCTCTAAATGATCTGGAGATCTAGAGACTTCCTTTAGTCTCTAAGTCTCTGGATATTTCTTTCGGTGACCTGGCAGCCAGACCTTAGTCTCCACATCTCTGAAACATCTGGAGATCTAAAGACTACCTTTAGTCTCTAAGTCTTTGAATATTTCTTTTGATGACCTGGTGAGCAGATCTTAGACTCCAAGTCTCCGGATCTTTGGTTGGCTACCAATTTGGTCCTGAGACTCAGCGACCTACTGCTGCCTATCATTTCGCCACATCATAATCACTGGTTGTTTTTTTGCAAAATTTTGTCTAGACCCATCAGCATGGAAATCGAGGCAACTATGAGCTTGTGCAGTCAGAGACCTTCCAGCTCTTCATTTTACCTTTTATGTGCTTGGCATTGTATTTATTCACCATAAATCCCCATTTCAGCACCAATGTGGGATAATGGATTTCACAAGTTTTAAAGGCTTCCTTTTGATTTTCATTAGAAATATATGGGGCCTACCATGCATAGATACCTCTAGCCAAGGGGCCCACCTAGTAGCCTCTCAACTCTTTACTTACAATGCAATGTAAGTGCCTTTGATTATAAACACAAAAAGGAATCTTCATCCAACCAATGTGGGATATATCCATAGAATATAATATGGGACTGATATGTGCCCAACCCTCTTTTTGATTCTCGCTGGCTTCATTTCATTTGTGAGCATGAGTATCCTCCTCTATCTTTTTGCATAACACATGCCCCTTTACCTTAGGCCAATTCCACACCACTCCATTACGTGACTCTTAGCTCACAAATGCATGAAACACCAAACATCTAACATGCCTCTACCTTGTTCAAATGTGTAAGGTTTTCAAACTACTGGCAGCACACGATACTATTTCCACAAGCCCTTCTTGTAGGTTGCCTTCCATTTGTACATTCATTTGGTGTGTTAAGGTCTCCCCAATGCAGGTCTCCTCCAACATGATTTGCATGAGACTCCCCCCATATCAAAATCACACAGGGTAACCTAAACCCACGCACTAATCTCCCTTCACATTTTACGTAGGATTTATTCTTTTATTTGGCATTACATGAGCCCTAAAAATCATGCAACATTAGTGCCTACAACATTTTCATTCGGCATTTGTGTGAGAAACTGCAAGAACACAAGCACACCCTTTCTCATGTGGGTCATCTCTAAACATGTGAATGCCCCCTTTCTACATGCTGGTTTCTTTCTCATTGCTCATGTGAAGCTCCTTGTGTATTATGCTTTGTCTTTTGCATGGGGCTTGGTGATCTTCGGGTGGAAACACCTCATGCACCTATTAATGGTGCATGAATCCTCTACCTAAATGCATGAAGCAGCCCACAAAGCCACTCAAACTTGCATAAGTATTATATTAATTGGCATGGCATGCCTTTACCTTGCACAAGGAAACTTCCCTTATGTTGTCTTCCTCTATTACTTGTGCAAAACTAGTGAAATCATGAGCTATCTCTGATTCATAAGCACCTGCACGAACTCTCTTATTTCATTCATTTCCCATATTGCGTAGAACCTCAGTTGTTTGCATGGATTTTGCCTTCAAACCTCACACATACTTGAGAGATGCATAAATTTGTATTACTTTGGCAACCAAATAGCCACCTACATGGGTCATATCCATTTGTGTCTTGTGAAGGGGACCCTTACACCACACTGGCAGCTTCTCTTTCTAGATGTGACCTGTATGCTTTTTTAAAAAACAAGTGCCACAACATACCTTAATTTTCCCAATATGTGAGATTTTACACAATCTCTAGCTCCTACTAGCTACTCATGCACCCAACTAAAAGATTAATTAATTGGCAGCAAGAGGTAATTCACTAACATATACTTCTTTGAGCATATTGAATTTCTTGGGTATTATCATCACATGGAGACTTTTAAATGAATAACCCAAGTATAGTCTTTTACCTAAAGACCACGAAATGATTCAACTACAAGAAGCAAAAAAGCAATAGTATCATTGAGCTTTGGGTGATGTTCATACAAATAAGTCAGTGCCATAGTAATTGCCTATCAAATGTTATTTTCATCATCAACTTGAAATGTAACTACTAGAGCACTAGCTTCCCTCCATGGACCTTTAATGCAATCAAACCATAAATCATTAAACCGGTGGTCATTAAACAACTTTTATATTCTTGCAAAATGTTCAACGTGCATAAACGGTCTCCAGAATCACCCTTCAAAACTAACCAAAGTGTATCAAGGAACAATGAATCTTGGCAAAATAATTCATCCAACCAGAATGAGCACACATGCAAAAGGACTTTATCTGACTTATTTCAGAATGCAAGATATCCTTGATCAAAATTGACAATTTTGAAAACATGTGCAGATGTAGATGTGAAGATAGCACAAATTTCCTTTGGATTTTCCCTTGAGAAGATATCAAATTAACTCATGAAAATATGAGCTTCTAGATATTGAAAATATGTCATATGGTGAGTATGAATCTAGAAAAATGTCTCTTGATGATGAACCAGACTCATATGGAAGACCCCTGAAAATAGCCACTTGGAAAAATAGTACAAGAAATCATGAGAAAAATTGATTTCTTCCAATGAAAAGCATCTGGGAAACTGTGCATATAAAACCCTCATGATCTGAGACTTTACAAAATTGAAGAAAATTTTCTCTACAATATAGGGGCACCATTTTATTAATGTGATGAGTCATGCTATTCAATATATAACACCATAAATAGGGCTTCCAACTAAACTTAAGCAACTGATCTGCATCAAAATGTTAGAAACTGAAAATGGAATTGGATTGGCAAACTGGGCAAATAGATTTCGCATGGCCTGAAAATCTTCACGGCAGCACATTTCCATGTTTTTAATGTAAAAAACCTTCAATTCTTCAAAAAACTTGAACCGGGTACAAAAAGTGAAAGCTCAAAGTAGGCCACTTAATTCTAAATTCTACATATTCAATGAAATTTTAAATAAATTGGAAATGGAAATGCTCTGGCAAAGTGGATAAATGGATTGGTGTGAGTTTGAAAATCCATAAGAAGGTATACTTTCAAGTTTGCAACATAGGGGAACACTCAATTATGTAGGGCATTCAACCAGGTACAAATAGCAAGACCTCAAAGTAGGGCATCCAAAACTCTACAATTGACAGTCTAGCACATTGATAGAAACTGCAAACGGAATAGGCTGAGGAATCTGACCAAATGAATGCCTCATGACCTGAAAACTAAAACACAAGAAGTATTTGACCACTAGAGTATAGTGCAAAAGGGATTTTCTTGATTGGGTCACAAGGTCGAAAGTTGCAATCAGTCAAATGGGGCCACTTAGAAAATTGGGCAGAATACAGTAATAGGACAATTCTAGGAAGCCAACTTTGGAGAATCCAAAAACCTATCAAACAGACTTAAAATGGATTAATCTCTAAAACATAAGTTTTCTAATATACATTACAAACATTCCCAAAGTGGTAGACTATGAAATCTAACAGGACACAAAATATTCAAGCATAAACAGGGCCTGCTACAACGAATTGACACTTAGGCAAAAAATGCAGATTTGAGCAAACACCTCAAGATGGCTATTCCCTAAACATGTTAGATTTAAAATTTAGGAGTTGGAACCCACTGCATATGTCAAATGAAAGGTGTTGAACATGTTCCCTGAGCTGTATCTCATGAAAATCATCAGGATGTCTTTTACAATCATACCAATTAGGTCTCTTTGAAAAGTTTTCAAGGGTACTCACCTTACTTTAGAGAAGATTTTTAATTGGTCACTCCAAATTTGGGACAAATTTTGAGAGTACCAATACGTCACTTGAATTCTAAATATTTTTTTGACATTAAGGTGTGATAAATAAAAATATACAAAAGACCAATGACTATCAAATAGGGCCTATGTACTTGAGAGATATTGATTGAATGAAATAACTAAAGAATTCAAACCTATAACTAACATATGACATTAATTTAATTGAGATAAAAAGACTGAAATACACCACCAAAGTCTTATAATGTAATGAATAATATATGTTCAAGTTATGATGGACACTATCCAAGTATGTGTTAATATGATTTAGAACAACAGAGAAGGGGGGGTGAATTAGTTGTTCTCAGGTCCTGATGTATAAAAAAAACTTAAAATTTTTCCTTTAAACTAGATCGAATAATGAAAAAAAACTCAGTCATCACTGATTCAATAATAGAAACATACAACAATGTAGTCCACTACCTAGCTCTAACTTAACTTTTAAAACATAGAAATGTTCAAACCAAAACATTCACACAAGTGTCAACACCGACATTTATAGTAGAAACCCAATTTTGGAAAATCCACTTTGTAACATGCTACTATTATTTTCACTCTTTTGAAGTGAGCTTGGTAAAAAGCCAACCTTGTCAAAGGTTACAATACACACTGTCAGGTGTGACCCAGTTAAAGGATTTCAATCACCCTATTAAAAGTGAGCCTAGTCATAGGACTTACATACACTCCATTAGAATGCAACCTTGTTCAAAGGATTTAACATATGACTATTAGGTCAACCTCTGTTAAAAGGATTTTGACTGTTACAATGGTTAGAAAGTAGCAACAATATATATCTGAAAAATATACAACTCACTTTGCAAATATTAGATTTGATTTCGTACACTAATGTTGGTTTAGTAACTTGGAAACTTTTCCATCTCCATCTTTGATTTGCTTGGAACTTTTCTTCAAGAAATCACCACAATTCTCCTTCAGCCTTTTTTGCTTAAACAGTCAGTAAAACTTTACTCTTCCAGCATTCTCTATTCACCCATGCACTTGCATATCCAGCAGTTCCTTTCATATCCAAATGCACAAGTTCCCTTTATACTTTCCTCAATTAGGTTAACTCATCTTATGCCACTCAATCTCATTCATAGATCTTAGCGTTAGGTTAGATTCATTGAATCTACCCGCTTCATGTTCTTTGGCTCTTTTCCTAGAATCATCTCAAATCTCTTAAAGATTTATAATAAAATGTTTTACAATGCATTGAATTATTTCAAACAATCAATAAATAAAGTCAACACATTTTACATAATCCAAGAATTCAACAATGTCGGCTCCAAAATTAAATTATCTTCAAATATAAAATTGTTGATGCTTGGTCAATACTATGATCAACTACTCGGTCTTCATATAGAAAGCTTAGTCATTACTAAAAATGTTTTCGCGACTTACACTGTCTTCCTCAACAATTAATTGTTGTTCGGTCAACATTATAATTTTTCTCTACATACATTGACTCAGTCGACACTAACAATACTTGGCTTAAACATGATTTTTCCATTCTTTTCTCAGTCAAGCCTACTAGTTTAGTCTTCAGTCTAACTAAGATAAACAATACATTGTCTCATCATTGTGCAACATAGTCAAGTACACTTTGTAGTATCAAGATAACTCAACCTTTCCTTAGGTGCTATTATTACCAACCTTCCCTTGCCCCTTAGCAACACTCAAATAGATATAGTACTTTCCTAAGTAGTAATAGTCTTACCAATTAAGGTTTGACATCAATGGCAATACTACAATTGTTTCAATTACAGTTTCCAACAATTTGCCTCTTTGGCATTGATGGCAACACCATATGATATCACCTAAATAATAGATGGATTAACAACTTGTTGGTGTCCAAAATGATGCTTATGCCCTTTAGGCTGCCAGTATACCCTAAGATGGATTTTAGGAATGGTTAACTCTAGAATTGTTATGAGGTCTTAGGGTAGCTGGACCAACTATAGGAACAAGAATGCCGTCTTCTGCTTCTGGCTCTGTAAAACCAAGGTGGGTGCACCTGACCTAATATAAAATAGACTTCATACACCAAGACCTATGTTTGAAAAATAGATAAGTGGATAGGAAGAAAGTACTAAATATTAACCACACACTCATTGACTCTCCATTGCTATGGGGTAGGACCTCATACAACCAAATACTAAAAATCTAAAGGATGGTTCTTAATTTATGTGTTTGAATCATAACAACCAATCAGGACATGTCAGCAGATAAATACTCATCTAGGCTAGTGCCTCATCCATTGGACAAGTGTTCTTAGATAGACTACACACACACACTAGAAATATACCTAAGATTCAAAGCCATAAACACATTTACAATCTCCTCTACTACTTACAGAATATCCCTACATAGACAAGAGATAAATTTAGGTCCCATCTGGAGCATGATTTAATCTAATGCTAGACTAGAACTCAAGATTGAAGGCCTATACATAAATTGTTATGCAATGAACCAGAAAGTTCAAAATCCATCTACTTTGACACAAGGGAGAGATGAGAATCAAGTGCCTACATTAAGTATAAAGAATAGAAATTTGCTTGCAAACTGCAGCTCAAACCTACAACTTTCTTTCAAATTGCCAAAAAATCAAGACAAGTCATTACAATTCAGACTAGCAGAAGACTCACAACAAAAAAGTTTGAAAATCTAACTCCCAATGCTACAAAATGATCATAAAAATCCCTTTATACTAGGGTTACATTAGAAGCACAATGATCATTTCAAATTTCAAAATTTTAAAATCACCTAACCCAATAGAGAAATTAACGCAAACATGACAAGGGGTTAAGTGATAGCAAGACGCTCAAATAGTCCAATCAACTAGTTTCAAACACTTCTCAATCCAAGATTGTAATCATTCCTCACAGTACAAATCCCTCTACAAAAAACTCACGGCACCCTAGACCACATAGCAAATCGCTTCACACCAAACATGGTCTTTTCTGCATTCAATTTTGGTCCTTCCCGATCGCTGGAAACACTCTACAAAATTCAAATTTGAATCCCAATGGTCACAATGCACTTCACGGGCTTCATGCTCATAAACTATTTGCCCCTTAGTCGTGCAATCACACAGTCAGCAACTCTAACTGCCATAGGAAACGGGCTCCAAAATATGCTTGGTCACATGATCGCATAACCCAGAAATGGGTTATGCCAACATGTGAGAGCCCGCTAACCACTTTCCTTCTACATAACTGCTGACGCTAGACCACTACCACAAAAGGGCATGTCGCATGTTCATAAGCCAAAAAACTAGCTCACGTGAACATGTGATAACTCGCTAAGATGCACCCCATCGGCTGTCAAATCACCACTGAGAAATCTTGACCTGGGCCCGCGTTCAAATCCACCATCCTACCAGCTTGAACCAACCAAAAATCACCATGACACCACCTTCCAGTGAGCCCACCAAATAGCCATAAAAGGGCCCCAGGACACGTGGCACCCTATCACATGATCGCATAGCCTGAAAATGGGCTATGCGAACATGTGACCACCCACAGACCGCAACCAACATAACCACCATTGCAACCATCACCACAACCACCATGGACATGTGTTGAATGATCACATGATCACATAGCCAAAAGCTAGGCTATGTGATCATGGGATAGCCAATCACAAGCTACCACATGTCAACTTTGGGACCACTACCAAAGAAGCCAAACCCCTTAGAAGATCGGACAGCTGTCGCAAAAGCACATAGCCCTGACAAATCCTTTGCACTTTAATGACAACCATTGATGCTTTGACATGTCAAGACCCTCTGCCCAATCTAGAAACCAGGTCCCACCACACATTGCACTTGTGCACTAGAGCAAAGTAGACCACCAGGTAGTTGCATAGGACATGGGACCCACATGGAAAATGGTCCCATGAAGAAAATCCACCTCAGCACTACGGACATGTGTCACCTGGTTACATGATTGCATAGTTGAGAGAAAGGCTATACGATCATGTGACAGCCAACCCAAAGCTACCACATCACCACCTCCGAGACCACGGAACTACAACCAAATTATTTTTTCCAACAGGCCCCAAGGACACATTGCAAGTGGTCGCATGATCACATAGCTAAGAAATGAGCTATGTGACCATGAGACAACCAATCACAAGCTACCACATGTGCACCAGCAGGAACACAGCCCTCCTGCTAATGGGCCCCACATGCAAGGAAAGAACTGGTCGCATGGTCGCATGTTAGAAAAATCTGACATGTGATCATGCGACAACCAATCACCTTAAAGAATTTGCAAACCCAGGCCCACCACTGATCGCACCTCCATAGATAGGAAATGCTGGCAAACAAGAAACTGGTGCGAGGTCAAAAACACACAATGTTTTTGATGAGAGAGGATAAAAAACACACAAAAGTTTTTAACACGTCAATAGAAAAGTGCACAAACCTAGAAGACAAAGGGTTTAAAACAACATAGGTTATCAGCAATAGATCGAAAACAACATGGATTTTTATAAACACTGTGGGTTTTTGATACTATGGTAGATTTTGACAATTTCCTGCAAACCTTGAAATTTGAATTACTTTCAGGATTTCACAATTCAGCATGTGCAAATTGGACCATAGCTAGGTGAAAACATGAAGAACATAGGGTAGGACATAAAATATGAAACATTTGCAAGGAGGAGGCCATTTTCAAAAGATTTTTGCTGTGACAAAAAAATGGCCTAATAGTGGCTCTAGTTGGGGATGCATGTCTCTTGCATGCATGACAAGAATTTAGAATCACTGGGAGAGAAGACCAACCACTAAACAAAAATAGGGAACTCAAAAAATGTAGGGAACAAGAAAGAAAAAGCACACAATAGGAAAGGGAGAGATATTTATGGAGATTTACAGTATTTTACAAAAACCTATAGCAAGAAACATGAGCTAATTCCTGCCTCTGTCAAAAATCTGATTTTCATTTCCTACTGAATGAGGCACACCAGACATTTTGTTTTCATTTGTCTCCATAGGCCTATCAACATGTTCAACTAGCAAATTAGGAAGAACAAAGAAGCTTTCTTCACAGTGCGTTTAAAAATGTTTGCCACTCTCTTCTCCTTGCTCACTATGAAGAAACAAATTAGTATACCCATGAACAACATCATCAGATAAGAACCTATTCTTCTTCATTGATTCATGTATGCCATCAATTGAAACACAAATAACTCATACTCTACCTATAGAAAATCCTCATCTAGACCCTATCTTTGCATTTCTCTAGGTGCAACCGGCTCGACCTCAAATGAGTAGTCAAATTGATACCCACAGATGAAAAATGGGCATCTTGATTCAACTGGATCTGAGACCTCCACATGTTCTTCAAATAGGGGATTAATTATTCCATGCAATGCACCATGCTGAACATCATGACATAAAATGGGCTAATAATCAAATTCTTCATCATATAAAGCATTAGAAAATACTTTAAAATCAACACCCATCTCAACCTCATGGAAACCCATAGCACATGAAGAACAATCAGAACCACATGAAGACTCACTGATATCACATTCAAACACCACTTCCTTGTCTTCATACTCCTCACTGAAGGAGTGTTCACTTCCACCATTGCTCTCTTCCTCCCATGCCCCATCTTATTCACATGAGGATACATCAGCATCACTGCCTTCATCATCCTCACCTGAATAGCCACTACATTCATATGCAGACATTTATGAATAAATGGAGGATCCTGCACACCTTGATCTTGATTCCTACTCACTACCACAATCTAAATACTCCTTTGACAAAGACTCATCAGAAGAAGTACCCTCAGCACTAGAAATGGATTTCTCTAGAACACAACATTCATTCCCCTTTTGCTAACGGTCTCTTTGCAACCTTTTCCATTCATCATCATCAACAAACTCCTCCAAGAACAACCACTTAAACTCAGTCAAAGAAGAAATGCATTTTGGGGGTAGATTTAGATACCAATTAGATGCAACTACCTTGAGGGATCTCCCAAAAAACATCATCCTAACATCCTCATCCAAAATTTGATATTTTATAATGAATCTATAGAATGCTAGGACATGTTTGACTGTTGAATCACACTTACAATCAAAGGTAGGAATCAAACTGATAAGCTCACTAGGAAAAGAGTGAGGGGACTTTGGAAGAGCATAGTCCAAAGTCCTATCCAACCTGAGAAAACCCAGCAGCCTAGACTAACTTTTCCCTTGGTTTTCCATTTGATTAAATGCAAGATGAGAGCCACTCATCATATCTCAGTCTTCCCTTTATACTAGCACTAAATACTTGATAGGGAAACATTGTAATCATAAATACCTAGAAGTTTTATAGCATAAAACTTTGTTGATTGGAAAGTAGGGCAGATCTTGAGCTCACCGTGGAACTCCATCAGCTTTTTCAATGTAGAGTTTCTCCCAACCAATAAAAAAATCCAAGTAACTCACTATTTATTAGAAGGAACACTAATCAAATAGAGAGAAATCAGAGCTGCCACTCACAACTAGGTGAGAAAATTTTTGCAAATACTTTATTTTTATATCTAACTCTCTAACTATGATCTTCAACCAAGACTCTGGGATGATCCAACCAAGTGGGAAAACTTGTTGTCTTTTACTTCTTCCCCAATAGAGTTGCCATCTTGTTGGTGTCCAAAATGACACTTATGCTCTTTAGGCTGCCAGTATACACTCAGATGGATTTTAGGAATGGTTAACTCTAAAATTGCTATGAGATCTTAGGGTAACTGGACCAACTATAGGGACAAGACTGCCCTCTTCTGCTTCTAGCTTTGCAAAACCAAGGTGGGTCCACCTAACCTAGTATAAAATAGACTTCATACACCAAGAACTAGGTTTGAATAACAGATAAGTGGATAGCAAGAAAGTACTGAATGTTAACCACACACTCATTGACTCTCCATTGCTATGGGGTAGGACCTCATACAACCAAATACTAAAAATCTAAAGGATGGTTCTTAATTTATGTGTTTGAATCATAACAACCAATCAGGACATGTCAGTAGAGAAATACTCATCTAGGCCAATGCCTCATCCATTGGGAAAGTTTTCTTAGATAGACTACAAACTCACACCAGAAATATACCTGAGATTCAAATCCATAAACACATTTACAATCTCCTCTACTACTTACAAAATATCCCTACATAGACAAGAGATAAATTTAGGTCCCATCTGGAGCATGATTTAATCTAATCCTGGACTAGAACTCAAGATTAAAGGCCTATACATAAATTATTATGCAGTGAACTATAAAGTTCAAAATCCATCTACTTTGACACAAGGGAGAGATGAGAATCAAGTACTTGCATTAAGTATAAAGAATCCTTGAGTGTGTACAATCCATCCAAAAGAAACCTACTTGCGAACTGTAGCTCAGACCTACAACTTTCTTTCAAATTGCCAAAAAATCAAGACAAGTCATTACAATTCAAACTGGCAGAAGACTCACAATAGAAAAGTTTGAAAATCTAACTCCCAATGCTACAAATGATCATAAAAATCCCTTTATACTAGGGTTACATTACAAGAACAATGATCATTTCAAATTTCAAAATTTCAAAATCACCTAACCCCACCGAGAAATTAATACAGACATGACAAGGGGTTAAGCCACAGCAAGAGGCTCAAATAGTCCAATCAACCAGTTGCAAACACTTCTCGAGCCAAGATTGTAATCATTCCTCATGGTACAAATCCCTCTGCAAAATACTCATGGCACCTTGGACCATATTGCAAATTGCTTCACACCAAACAGGGTCTTTTTCTGCATTCAATTTCGGTCCTTCCGAGTTGCTGGAAACGCTTTGCAGAATTCAAATTTGAATTCCAACTATCACAATGCACTTCACGGGCTTCATGCTCATAAATTATTTTCCCCTTAGTGACGCAATCATGCAGTCAAAAACTCTAACTGCCACAGGAAATGTGCTGCAAAATATGCTTGGTCGCATGATCGCATAACCCAGAAATAGATTATGCGAACATGCAATAGCCTGCTAACCACTTGTATTTTGCATAACCACTGATGCCAAACCATTACCACAAAAGGGCATGTCGCATGTTTGCAAGCCAGAAAACTAGCTCACATGAACATGTGATAACCCACTAACATGCACCATGTCAGCCGTCAAATCACCACCAAGAAATCTTGACCTGGGCCCGCGTTCAAATCCACCATCCTGCTAGCTTGGACCAACCAGAAACTGCCATGAGACCACCTACCAGTGAGCCCACCAAACTACCATAAACAAGCCCCAAGACATGTGGCACCCTGTCGCATGATCGCATAGCCTAGAAATGGGCTATGCGAACATGCGACCACTCGTAGACTGTAGCCAATGTAACCGCCACTGCAACCATCATGAAAACTATGATGGACACATGTCAAACAGTCACATGATCACATAGCCAAAAGCTAGGCTATGCAATCATGCGACACCCAATCATAGCATGCCACATGTCGACTTCAGGACCACTACCAAAGAAGCCAAACCCCTTAGAAGATTAGACAGCTATCACAAAAGCGCATAGCCCTAAAAAATCCTTTATGCTTTAACGACAACCGTTGATGCTCCAACACATCAGGACCCTCTACCCAATCTAGAAACTAGGTCCCACAACACATCGTACTTGTGCACTAAAGCAAAGTAGACCGCCAGGCAGCTGCACAGGACACAAGAACCACATGGCAGATGGTCCCACGAAGCAAATCCACCTCAGCACCATGGACACATGTCACTTGGTTGCATGATCGCATAGCCAAGAGAAAGGCTATGCAATCAGGTGACAGCCAACCCAAAGCTACCACATCACCACCTCGAGGACCACAGAACTACAACCAGACCATTTCTACCAATGGGCTCCGAGGACATGTGGCAAGCAGTTGCATGATCGCATAGCTAAGAAATGGACTATGTGACCATGTGATAGCCAATCATAGGCTACCACATGTGTACCAACAGGAACACAAACCTCCCACCAATAGGCCCCACACGCAAGGCAAGAACTGGTCACATGTCAGAAAACTCTGACATGCGATCATGTGACAACCAATCACCTTAAAGAATTTGCAAATTTGGGCCCACCACTGATCACACCTACGTAGATAGGAAATGTTGGCAAACAGGAAATTGGTGCGAGGTTGAAAAAACACAATGTTTTCAATGAGAGAGGATCAAAAACACACAAAAGTCTCTGACACGTCAATAGAAAAGCACACAAAGCTGGAAGACAAAGGGTCAAAAACAACATAGGTTATCAGCAATAGATCAAAAAAAATATGGATTTTTGTAAACACTATGGGTTTTCGACACTGTGGCAGATTTTGACAATTTCCTGCAGACCTTGAAATTTGAATAACTTTCAAGATTTTATGATTCAGCATGTGAAAATTGGACTAGAGCCAGGTGACAACATGAAGAACACAGGGCAGGACATAAACCATGAAACATTTGTAGGGAGGAGGCCATTTTCAAAATATTTTTGTTGTGACAGAAAAATGGCCTAACACAACCAATCCAAAAAACTTATGTATTCATCACAGAATTATTTATCATATCCTTAGCTTCATTCTAATTTAGAATCCTCTAAGCCTCACTTCTGTGATCATTATAAGTATTCAGATCTCCCTCTATCCCAATCCTTCATTTCAGTTCATCTCCCTCTTACCTTCCAGTGTTGTGTTATCATATCATTTGATCTCTCTCTTTGACAAAAATGCCAAAGAAATAACTAAAACATACATCCATTAGATGCATATAATATCTATGCAGCTCAGTGTTTCTCCGTCTATCATCTTGCTTATGACTGATTTTGTGTCTTTTCTTCTTTTCACAACTCTAGGCCAGCCCTAAAGTGTGACAATCTTTTGCATCAATTTGTTAAATATTCTGCTATAGCACATTTGATGCAGTGCTCCTAGCTTGTCTAGGAAGCCTTAGTTAGGGGAAGGACCCCTAATTGACTTCTCAAATACTCATGAGCTTCTCTGGGTAAAGCTTTAGTGAATATGTTTGCTAATTGTTCTTTTGTATTCACATATTCCATTCAAACTTCTTTATCTTGTACTAATTCTCTCAAGTAGTGATACTTGATTTCAATGTGCTTGGTCTTAGTGTGCATCACTACATTCTTAGAAATATTGATAGCACTTGTGTTGTCATAGGAAATAACAATAGGTTCAGTGATTTCTTCTTTCATGCCTATCAACAATTATTTTATCCATACCAAATTTGAACAGTTTACTGCAGCAGCAACATACTTGGTCTCGACAGTAGATTGGGAAATGTAATTTCATTTCTTGCTTGTCCAAGAGACTAATCTCTATCCAAGAATGAAAGCTCCACCACTAGTACTCTTTCTATCATCTACATTTCCTACCTGATCAACATCTATATAAACTCTGAGTTCAAATTTGTCATCCTTCTTATAATATAGACCATAGTTAGCAGTTCCTTTCAAGTATCTCATAATTCTTTTTATAGTCATCATGTGTGTTTCCTTAGGATTGGCAGAGAATCTTGCCACAATCCTAACATCTAGTGCAATATCTGGTCTACTATGTACAACATACTACAATTTTCCACTCATGGATCTATATAAAGTATGAGTCACTTATGAATGCTCAGCAACCTCTTCCTGATACTCAACAGCATTTTCTTGTAGCTTGGCATGTTCTTTTTCTCTCTCAACACTATTTTCCTAATGCTTGGCAGTATCTATCTGTCGCTCGACATTGCTTACCCAAGACTTGGCATCAGGTGCAAGTTTGTTACTTTCCTCTTCTTCTTTGTCAATGGACACAAAAGATCTATAATCTTCTGGTTCTCTTTTGCTATCAGCTTTATTTCTTTCTACATACTCATCAAGTTTAACTTTCACACTTTCCACAATTTTGTTAGTGTTAGAGTCCAAACACTTACAAGCTTTACTTTTTTTGGAATACCCTAGGAATATGCCTTCATCACTCTTAGCATCAACCTTTCCATTCCTAGTGTCTTTTAATATATATAGCACTTACTTCCAAAGATTCTAAAGTATTTAGCACTTGATGCATGTCCATGCCATAATTCATAGGGTGTTAGATTTGTACCTTTTTTGATCTATACCTAATTAAGAGTGTAGACAAAAATGATTATAGCTTCTTTCTAGTATTTATGTGCTACATTCTTTTCAATCAACAATGTTCTTGCACAATCCAAGATAGATCTGTTTCTCCTTTCTGCTATACCATTATGTGGAGGTGTTCTAGGTGCAGACATATGTCTTTTAGTTCCTCTATCATTGCAAAATAGATTAAATTCATTTGATGTAAATTCTCCACCTCGGTCAGATCTAAGACATTTTAGGGTCCCACCTGTCTCCTTCTCAACATTAGCCAAATACCACTTAAAGAATTGAAAAGCTTCAGATTTTTCTTTTAGAAACATCACATGCGTCATCCTGGTATGAACATCAACAATTAAGATAAAGTATCTAGCACCATAGTAACTTTGTACACCCATAGGTCCACAAAGGTCAGTATGAACCAAATCTAAAATGTTTTTAGAAGTAAAGGATTTTCTCTTGAAACTTGACTTTGTCATTTTTTCTAACTGGCATTCCTTGCACATCACATTCTCAGGTTTCTTCAATCTAGGTAGACCTCTTACCTTTTTCTTCTTACTTATCTCTACCAGATTGTCAAAGTTAACATGACATGATCTTTTATGCCATAACCAAATATCATCAAGTTGTGCAATTGAATATGTTTCCTCAGATAGGTCAAGATAGAACAAATTACCTGTAGTATGATCTCCACTTCCAATTATTTCTCCAGTAGTATTAAATATTTTAGCTTGCTTGTGATGAAATTCCACTTGGTAACCAGTTTTGTTAAGCTGGGCAACACTTAACAAATTATAATTAAGACCTTCAACCCAATATGCATTTTCACAAGATATCTTAACAATCAGTTTAATCAAACCTTTTCCTCTAACAGGACATGGTGCATCATTACCAAATTTTACACTTTTACCTTTGTAATGATGTAGGGTCTCAAACTTATTTTTGTCACTAGTCATGTGATGTGAACAACTAGTATTAATAATCCATTTATCATTCTTGTTCACATAGGATATCAATGCACTTTTCTCATCCTCATCAGATTCATCTTTCATTGCAACATAGACTACCTCAATTTCAAAATCATCACTATCAGTGCCAATTTCTTCTTCAGCAATGTAGCAAGATTTCTTACCTTTTCCTTAGTAGTCTTTGTTCCATTGGTAGCTTCTGTCATATTTTCTTTCTTTATGTTTTCTTTTCCTTTCATCATCTTTATCCTTCATGTTAGGACATCTAGCAGCTATATGACCAACTTTATTACATGCAAAACATATAATAGGGAGTTTGCCTTTATACTTTCATTTTCCCCTTCCCATTCTTCTAGCCATAAGAGCTTCTAGATATTCTAGTTCTTCATCAAATAAGTCACTATCACTTTCACTTTCACTTATGCATCTTTCTTTTTCTTTCTTTGGCTTGTTCAGAACTAGCTGTGACTTGAAAGAAGATTCAACATTTCCAATGCTTCCAATAGTGAAATTATCATAGTTAGAGAGTTTGAAAGTAGTAAGCTTACCAACCAAACTTTCCAAAGTAAGCACATTAGCAGAGTTACATCTAGATTCCTGAATAGTTGAGATCTTAATAGAATATATAGGATGCAGGGTTCTTAGTACTTTCCCAATTATAGTTTCAACATCAATAGCCCCATTTTCTCCTCTAATAGCATTCACAACTTCTTTTATTCTACCACAATATTGTGCAATGTTTTCACCTTCTTGCATTCTCATTTCATAAAACTTACCTCTAAGACTCTTAGCTTTTTCTTTTAGCACATTTAAGTCACCACCATATATCCTTGCAAGTTTGTCCCACATGTCCTTATCAGTTGTGTAGTCCTTAATGTCCTAAAATTCTAGATATCTTAGGGTAGATGCAATTTCCAGCATTGCCTGATTATGTTCTTGGTTAGCTCTAATTTCTTTGGCAGTCAAAGGTGTGATAGGTGAGACATAGCTATTTTTAATGAAGTGCTTTGTAGAGTCACCAATACAGGCCAGATGGAGCTTCATCAAGATTTTCCATGTAGGGAAATTTTCCTTATTTAGCTTCAGTATCTCCTTCTTATACATCCTGATCATTCTCTTCAAGCCCCTTTAAACTTGATTTCTATCAACACTAATAATAAGAAACAAAGCACTGATACCAACTATTAATATGACTTAGAACAATAGAGAGGGGGGGTGAATTAGTTGTTCTCAGGTCTTGATGTATAAAAAAAACTTAAAACTTTTCCTTTAAATCAGATCCAATAACCAAAACAAACTTGGTCATCACTGATTCAATAATAGAAACATACAAAAATGTAGTCCACTACCCAGCTATAACTTAACTTGTAAAACATAGAAACGTTCAAACCAAAACATTCACACAAGTATCAACACCAGGATTTATAGTGGAAACCCAATTTGGAAAAAACCACTTTGTAGCATGCTACTATTATTTTCACTCTTCTGAAGTGAGCTCGGTAAAAAGCCAACCCTGTCAAAGGTTACAATACACACTATCCAGTGTGACCCAATTAAAGGATTTCAATCATCCTGTTAAAAGTGAGCCTAGTCATAGGACTTACATACACTCCATTAGAATGCAACCTTGTTGAAATGATTTAACATATGACTATTAGGTCAACCTCTATTAAAAGGATTTTGACTATTACAATGGTTAGAAAGTACCAACAATATTTATCTAAAAAATATACAACTCACTTTTCAAATATTAGATCTAATTTCATACACAAATGCTAGTTTATTGAGTTTCAAACTTTTCCATCTTGAGCTCTGATCTGCTCGAAACTTTTCTTCAAGCAGTCACCACAATTCTCCTTCAGCCTTTTCTTCTTAAACAATCAGTAAAACTTTACTCTTCCATCATTCTCTATTCACCCATGCGCTTGCATATCCAACATTTCCTTTCATATCCAAATGCACAAGTTTCCTTTATACTTTCCTTAATTAGGTTAACTCATCTTATGCCGCTCAATCTCATTCGTAAATCTTAGGGTTAGGTCAGAGTCATTAAATCTACCCGCTTCATGTTCTTTGGCTCCTTTTCTAGAATCATCTCAAATCTCTTAAAGATTTACAATAAAACATTTTATAGTTCATTTAATGCTTTCAAACAATCAATAAATAAAGTCAACATGTTTTACATAATCCAAGAATTCAACAATGTTAGCTCCAAAATTAAATTCTCTTCAAATATAAAATTGTTGATGCTTAGTCAATACTGTGATCAACTACTCGGTCTTCATGTAGAAATCTCAGTCATTACTAAAAATGTTTCCTCGGCTAACACTATCTTCCTCAGCAATTAACTGTTGTTAGGTCGACATTATAATTTTGCTCAGCATACATTGACTCGGTCGACACTCACATTACTTGGTTTAAACATGATTTTCCCATTCTTTTCTTGGTCAAGCCTACCAGTTTAGTCTTCAGTCTTACTAAGATAAACAATGCATTGTCTCATCATTGTGCAACATAGTCAAGTACACTTTTTAGTATCAAAATAACTCAACCTTTCCTTACGTGCTATTGTTACCAACCTTGCCTAGCCCCTTAGCAACACTCAAATAGATATAGTAATTTCCTAAGTAGCAACAATCTTACCAATTAAGGTTTGACATCAATGACAATACAACAATTGTTTCAATTTTAGTTTTGAACAATATGTAATTAGAATCACTAGATAATGCATATAATGTAAAAAAATCTCACGTGTGTGTGTGTGTGTGTGTGTAGTTGTTTGAACTTTTGTATATATGTATTAATGGGTCAAACTGATATAAATGAATGTAGTTGATTCAATGATAGAAATGGAATCTCATCATGATTCTTAAGAAATAAATATTAAGAATATAAACAAAATGTAGACAAAATAAATAAATTGTATTCTTTTTTCCTTTGAAAATAAATATAATATTTTTTTTGTTTAACATGCTATCCCAAAAACTTATCATAGAATATGGAGATGTATTGTTGGAATCATGTCTTTCTTCTTTATAGCTTCTCATGTGCATATGTAAATATGTAGAGTAGTCTTATTTTATTTTTTGAAAACATGAGGGGAATATAACGCAAATGCATATTTCATTGAAACCTAAATGATAAACAAGTCTCATGTTTTCATGTAACTCTAGATCTAAAACATTGACTACTATGTTAAGAATGTTAACATATTGGTGGTCAATGCCAATATACCTTCAACAAATATGAGAAACACGCTCCCAACATTGCAAGGAAAACTCTTAATTTTATTGTGGTATTTTTAGAGTTAGCCGCAATTCACAAGTCTTTCCAAGATCTATTTTGTATGTTTTTTGCTTTAGTTTCCTTTCAACAAATAATACATAGTTAACATATTTTTTAATGTCAAGATTTCTTTTGATTCAAAGACTACCAAAGTTATTTAATAAAGTGCCTATCTATTTTTCATAAGCTAGAGATACTATTGTAAAATTTTATTATTTCTAATTTATTTATACTCAAGTAATGATTTATAGATTGATTTCTATTTACTCCTCATTTTGGATGACCATATCATGTCTTATCACACTTCCCATTACTTCATTTCACATTGCCCAAATTTGATGATGGATTTTTTAACCTTTAAAAAGGTTGATTATGTCTTTGTTGGTAACGTTATAAAAAAAATTATTAAAATTTTAATCAATTAAATACTTTTGTGACAATATAAATCTTTGAAGTGATCAAAGCATCATAAGATTTTCATGTGAGAGGTAGGTGTTACCCTCAAAATCTAGGCATGGCATAGTCCTTATTTATTCTTTTGATGATCACTCAGCTTTTGTAAAGTCAATTAATTCTATTCTAAAATATACTGTTTTGTTTCAACACCATTGTCTAAATTATCTTTTTTGCCTTTTTGTATACTTTAAAGTTGAATTATACTAATTTATCTATTAAATTGTGAAAAGAAACAGGCAAAGTACTATTCAAACTATTAAATACTGAGGGATAGGCATTTTAAACATAGGAACATGTAAACACTAAGATAAACAAAAGAGCACCATATGTACTTAGTTATCTTCCTTAGATAGGCTTACAAAACATGTATTGAGTGGACAACTCAACAACGAAACATAAATAGTATGATGCAACACATACTTAGAGTTTTATTTATGTAGACTTTACCGCTCAGTCCCCAAAACCAGCTTTCTACCAATTATTGGTGCCCCCATTTGGTTCCCATTGTTGAGTTGTTTGTTCCCATTACCTTTGTTGGACTGAATATTCTAATTGCCCAGTGCGTTATACTTATTCATCTTCTTGTTGGTGTTTGTATTGATCTGCTGATTTTTTGCATTGTAAATATTGTAACCATTGCCCTTATATAGGGTTATAGAGTGTGTATTTAGTGGAAAGATCACTTCTCACTACAAGGGCATCAAAATCACTAAAAGAATTAGTTGTCACTACCAAAGAATTAGAACATTGAGGTGAAAGATATATGTTGATGTAGGGAAGGGATGGAGGTTCCAATAAAGGACAGTCCAAACCTACACTAGTACTTATAACATCAATGACCACAACTAAATATAATAATATAATGCTTCAAAACAAAATTTCATCAACATGCTCGGTTGTGAGGCCTTCTGGGTTTCAACCTTATACAATGAAATTATAATGTATCTACAAGATCTCACCAGATCCAAGTAACCACCAACTAGTTCAGATCTACAATAGGTATCCTCTGATAGGAACAACCAAGATATGATCTAAACTGGTGCTTGTAAGCCACCAAGCAATCTCTTGTCATCCTAAGCCCTCAAGCCACTAGTTCCACTACAAAATCCCAAATTCAAAAATTTGATTGTACTCTAATCTAATACCACTCATATAATTCTCCTCCTCTACTACTTCTAAATCAACCAAGGCTCTCAATATATAACCAGCTAACCCACAAGTCAGCCAGTTAGGCATTAATTACATTATAGGTCCATCATGGAAGAGTAAACCAAAACTAAATAAAGAATGAAGAAAAATTGATAGGAATCCACTTTTAGGTCCACACATGATCCAATAACATGTCCCTAACTTATCAAGATACCATCTCATCATACGAAATTGGAAAAGATGAAAAACTCTACATTTCGTGTGAAACATGCTAAAAATCGATACTTGAGGAAAATAGTCATAACTCACAAATCATAACGAATTAGGATTTGTGGTCTTGGGAAAAGTTATTAGTTTAGGTCCTCTTAAATTCCCTAAGAGATAAAAGGCTAATTCATTAAAGGATCAATGGTTACATGACCTGCAATCAGCACATGAAAAGCGGGAAAATATAGCTCCGACAACAAAGAAAACAACACCAACTTTGAAATGGTCCATCCAATCCTTATATGTTGATAGGAGAAGGTTCAAAATAGGTCCAATTCAAAAAAGCCATGACCTAAGACCACAAAAGATAACTCCCAATGGTTATCAATCGCATAACCAATCTTCCAAACGGCCCAAACAAGAAACACACATAACTAGTCAAAGAAGATCATCCAAGATCTCCCAAACCATTCCACCTCAAGAGATGCATTATTATACATAGCCTCCAAAAACATAAAGGAAAAAATCCATTTAATTTCACATGCAAGATATCTCCATAGATCATCGCAATACAAAAATGCAGAAGGCTACCCAAAACAAAGTATTGTTTCCCTCTCATAGGGAATTCTTCCTAGACTAAGAAAGACCTTCAGGAACCCAAAATGCTCCTACATCAGCCTACTAAGATAAATAGAAAGTATGTACCATACTTTAATCTCAAAATATTCATCTACAATCAACTTCATCTTCACCAAAGACTTCCAATCCATCAAGGACAAGAGAACAAATTGGAAAATCAACCATCTATGCTTCATCCATTCAAACATTAGGACCATATGAATCTCAATAATCTAATCATCATACCACTAATCACCCACAACCCATCTCAGCAACAAGAGTATCCAACTCCCCAAAAAGTAGATCCAAAGTCAGATCCACATCAATCTAAAATCTCTCATCATTAGCATCCCATCTCTGCAACTCATCATAATACTCATTACTTTCAACCAACAATTCAAGTCTACAACTAGTAAATAAGATCTACACCATAACACTGAACAAAAGAAAGTGGAAAACACCACCATCACAAAGGTGTTCAACAAAAAGTAACTCTTCACTAGAAACAATTTGATCAAGCCCAACCAAATGCTCTATAATTCTCATGCCAAATCCATCCATCTACTCATGAAAACCAACATATACCTTATCATCTTTAGCAATGTCATCCTTCACCTCTTCCTTAACTTCAAAGTTTTTTTTTCTCTAAATAATCATCTTAATTGGCCAAACAAATTCCTTCCAATGAGATTTCATCATCTCTTAAATCCTTAGATTGAATTTAGGCCAAAACTGACCCAACTTATCCATCAAGTTCTTTTCAAAGTGCAACTACCTCTTCTCAGTGATCTGATTGCAAGATTCTAGTTGCCTCCACATACTCAGCAATATATTTTCCATCTTCACAACTTGCCTCAATTTAGTGATCTATTCACTCAAGGAAATCATCATCTCTCACATCAAATCTACTCTCCTCAAAGGCATCTTCGATCCAAGGTCCTAGTGCAAACTACCTCACCTTCAACGCTCTATCCACACACTCATAATCTTCAAGATCTAACACTACTTGATGTAGGGAGGGAATGAAGGATCCAATAAAGGATAATCCAAACCTACACCAGGACTTATAACATCAACAACCACAATGGAATACAACAATATAGTGCTTCAAAATAGAATTTCATTCAACATGCCTGGCTATGAGGCCTTCTGGGTTTCGGCCTTATACAATGATTACAAAGTATTTGAATGATCTTGCAAGATCCAAGTAACCAGCAACTAGTTCAGATCTACAATAGGAAGCCTCTAATAGGAACAACCAAGGCATGATATAAACTTGTGCTCATAAGCTAGCAAACAACCTATTGTCATCCTAAGCCCTCAAGACACTTGTTCTGCTACAAATTCCCAGATTCACAAATCTGCTTCTACTCTAATCTAATACTACTCACCTAATGCACCTCCTCTACTACTTCTACATCAACCAAGGCTCTCAATATATAACTAGCTAAGCCACAAGTCAGCTAGTTAGGCATTAATTACATTATAGGTCCAGCCTGGAAGAGTAACCCAAAACTAAATAAAGAATAAAAAAAATTGATGTGAAGCAATGTTTAGGTCCACAAATGATCCAAGAACATTTTCCTAACTTAGGAACATCTCATCTCATCATATGGAACCGTGCAAGATGAAAAACTCCACATTTCACGTGAAATGTGATGAAAATTGATACCTGAGGAAAATGGTCATAACTCCCAACTCATAATGAATTAGGCTTTGTGGTCTTGGAAAAAGATATAATTTTACATCCTCTTAAAGGACTTAAGAGTGTAAAGGTTGATTCATTAAGGATCAATAGTTACATGATATGCAATCATCATGCAAAAAGCAGTAAAATAGGGCTCCGACAATAAGGAAAATAACTCCAACTTTGAAATAGTCCATCCAATCCTTATGTGCTTATAAGAGAAGGACCTAAGATAGGTCCAAGGTACAAAAAACATGAGCCAAGACCACACAAGCTAACTCCCAATGGTCATCAATTGGATAACAAATCTTCCAAATGGTCTAGGCAGGAAACACATAGAACCAGTTAAAGAAGATCATCCAAGATTTCCCAAACCATGCCATCTCAAGAGATTTATTCTTAGACATAGCCTCGAAAAACATAAATAAAAAACCCCTTTCATTGTACATCCCAGAGATCTCCACAGATCATTGCAACAAAGAAAATCAGAAACCTACCCAAAACAAAGTATTGTATCCCTCTGATAGGGAATTCCTCCAAGGCTAAGAAAGATCTTCAGGAACCAAAAATACTCCTACATTATATGCACTAACGTCAACTACAATCTAGATTACATAATTGAAAGAGAAGAAAGATGTGATCACATTAGAGGCTATCAAGAATACAGAATGACATGATGTCAATGACTAGCTTCAATGAATGAGGATTGAATGCCTATAACTATCGAGTTGGAATCAAGATTATGTCACCTTTACCTTGAAGCATTATGTGACATATAAAAAATTTAAAACTAGAATATAATAATGCTGAGTTCCTATGCTAATTAGAAAAAGGCCAAGGGATGATATATATGTAGGGAAGAAGAAGGCATGAAATATATATAGAATCAAAATAATATATACATATGGAATTAAGCTTATTTCACATTTAAATTCATTTTGCTAGAAATATTATTTATTATTTTAATACTGGAATTACTTTAGTTAAGCTGAGAGATTCTGATGCAGGAGCATCCTGGGTGTAAGAGCAATCTTGCATCACCCAAAAATATTTATGTTTTTATATTCAATAAGGGTTATTTTGTGCAGAGCTGCTATTTATGGAAAGTTACTATTTTTGGTAATTTTCGTATGTGCTCAGAATGATCTGATTTCTTTCTTGGAGGTTCATTTTGGTCATATAAGTCTGCCAGTAAAGTTTCATTGCCAGATCAAGTGTATATTGGAAGATATTGAAGATTTTCGGTATTGGCAGCAGGGTACAGAAACTTCGAACTCAATTTTGAAGGCTTTAGAGGCCCCGGATGAGGTCAAATTTTGGGCTGAATGAAGCTTGCTTGATTCAAGCGTTGTAGAGCTCCTCGCGCCCTTTCCGAAATGGGGTTACAATAGTCAATCGGGTCAACTGGTGATGACTTATGGTCTTCGGAAGTTGGGTCACCTGAAATGGCAGAAAATGATTTTTCTTCAAAATTTCTATTCAGGTTTCAAAGGTTATCTTGAGCCGACTATGATGTAATGAAATGTAAAATAAAAATAATTCTAAGTTTGGTCGGCCTTATTGGCTAAAATTCTGGAACCTTCCCAGGCGGTGAAAATTGCCTATATAAGGAAGGCTGTATTATTGTCTTAGGCAGTTCAGAATAGTTCTGGGTAATAGTTCGAGGCTTTGTCCTACAGAGTATTGTAAGGAAATGCCCATGTGGCTTTGCATATTGTAATTCTGAAAGTTTGTAATTCCACATTTGTGGAGATAATAAGAAGCCAATTTTCTGTTCTTGCATATTGTTGTTGTTTCTCTATTTATGTTATGTGTTTGTGGTATTGAGGGGAGCACCCTTCATTAGGTGGTATCAGAGCAGGAGTTCTTGAGTGTGTAAATAGATCGCCGACTGTGAGGCAGTTTGCACCAGGACCATGGCTAGGGTTTCAGCACGCATCGCGAAAATGCCTCCACGAAGGGAACGTGGCGGAAGAGCTGGTGTTGTAACACCTAAGGTTAGAGAGCTGCAGAGACAAGTGCGAGCATTACAAGAAGAGATTCGTAGAGGAATGAATCTTAATGTCAGAGATGAAACCGAGGATGAAGCCGAAGAAGAATATCAAGAAGGAGAAGTTGAAATTGTGAACCAAGAGGAAGAAAGACTTTTTCGGGCGATTTCCAAGATTGGGAAAAGACCTAAGATTGAGGTTCCTACATTTTCTGGAAATCTTAACCCAAAGGAATTGATCGACTGGATCAATGAGTGTGAAGAATATTTTGAGTATGAAGATGTTGAGGATCCTGATAGGGTCAAAATTGGGAAGGCCAGACTGAAAGGTCATGCGAAGATATGGTGGCAAGAGATTCAGTTGGAGCGAAATAGAAGGGGAAAGGAGAAAATCATGAGATGGGATCGGATGGTGGATAAATTGAAGTGACAGTTCATTCCTGTTGATTATGAGCTTGACCTACTGAAGAAAATGCAGAGTTTGAAGCAAGCGGGAAGATCTGTTTAGGAGTATACAGAGGAGTTCTATCGACTTCTCATCAGAACAGGCCATGCAGAAGCTGATAAGGAGAAAGTTGCCCGATACCTTAATGGGTTAAGGCCAAGCATTCAGGAGGAGCTGAATCTGGTTCGAATGAACAGTATTGAGGAGGCATACCAATTTGCCCTAAAAGTAGAGGAAAAGTTGAACAAGAAGTTCGAGAGCAGACAAAACAGAAGAGGTCACGGTGGACGATCTGGTGGACGGTCATATGGTGGCCGAAATGAAGATCCGAAAAAGAAGGATGAGGCCAGTAGCAGTCAGAATCAGCGTGGAAATAATTCCAATCGCTTCCAGGATCAGAATAATAGAGATCAGAGAGGAAGAGGAAGAGGACAAGGATCTGGAAGAGGAGGCTTCCGTGGAACATGTTTTCACTGTGGAGAAGAAGGTCATAGGGCATTTGAATGTCCTCAGCGACAAGGTAGAACAGACAGGAAAAATGAAGGCCAGGCCAGAATTGCACATGTAGATGAAGATGCCAGATCATCAAACTTTGAAGATGCTGAAAGAGGAGAAACGTTGATTAACAGAAGAGTCCTGTTGAGTGGTGAGAATGAACCTGAGCAAAGGAGGAGCCTATTTCGCACTAGGTGCAAGTGTGAAGGTAAATGTTGTGATGTGATTATTGATAGTGGAAGCACTGACAATTTGGTGTCAGAAGAGATGGTGACAAAGTTGAAGCTCAAGAGACAGAAACACCCACATCCATATTGGATTGCCTGGGTACAGGATGACCACAAGGTCATGGTCAGTGAACAATGTCTAGTGAAGTTCAAGATTGGCGGATACCAAGATGAGGTATTGTGTGATATCATATCTATGGATGCATGTCATATGTTGCTGGGTAGACCATGGCAGTTTGACAGATGTGCTGTACATGATGGTCGTGCGAATACCTATTCCCTGACAAAGGATGGAGTGTGACATAAGCTAAAACCATTGAAGGAGACTGAAGAAAAGGTATGTGGTAATGCAAGGATAACTTTTGTTGATGGAAGAAATTTCTTAGATGGTATGAGGCATGAGCATGTATGTTTTGCTTTAATTCCAAATGCTGGTAAAGAGGAAGTAGAATATGTTCCTGTAGAAGTTGCAGATTTGTTGAATGAGTTTCAAGATATTGTATCCGATAACGTGCCTGATGGATTACCACCAATCAGGAAGATCAGTCATCAGATGGACTTGATCCCAGGAGCGAGTTTGCCGAATAAGGCAGCACACAGAATGACACTTGCAGAAAGTGAGGAGTTGAACAGACAAGTACATGAACTGTTACAGAAAGGATTGATCCGTGAGAGTCTGAGTCCCTGTGCTGTACCAGCAGTATTAGCACCAAAGAAGAATGGAGAATGGAGGATGTGTACAGATTCTAGGGCAATAAACAAGATCACAATCAAGTACAGGTTTCCATTGCCACGAATGGATGATATTATAGATTGTTTGAGTGGAGCTGTGTATTTCTCAAAGATAGATCTGAAGAGTGGATATCACCAGATTCGGATCAGAGAAGGAGATGAATGGAAGACTGCCTTCAAGACAAAGGAAGGACTATATGAGTGGTTCGTCATGCCTTTTGGGCTAACCAATGCACCGAGCACTTTCATGCGGCTCATGAACGAGATTCTGAAAGAATTTCTGGGTAAGTTTGTCATTGTTTACTTAGATGATATTTTGATCTTTAGTAAGACATTGGAGGAGCATATGATGCATATTCGTATGGTATTTGAGAAGCTGAGAGAAGAGAAATTATTGATTTATTTGAAGAAGTGCAGTATTGTGAAGAAAGAGTTGGTGTATTTGGGGTTTGTAGTTTCAGGAGAAGGTCTAAAAATGGACCCAGAGAAGGTACAGGCTATCCTTGAATGGCCTACTCCAAGGAATGCTACTGAGGTAAGATCTTTTCATGGTCTAGCTAGCTTTTACAGAAAGTTTATCAGAAATTTTAGCAGTATTTGTGGACCCTTGACTGAAACAATGAGAGGGGATAGAAAAGAGTTTAAGTGGACTAATGGGGCAGAAGAGAGTTTTCAATTATTGAAACAAAAAGTTACAGAACAACCTGTTTTAGCACTTCTAAATTTTAATAAGGTGTTTCAAGTAGATTGTGATGCTAGTGGTATTGCAATAGGAGCTATTATGAGCCAAGAAGGTAAACCTGTTGCTTATTTCAGTGAGAAGTTAAATGATGCCAAGAAGAAATATTCTGTTTACGATCAGGAATTTTATGCTATAGTTTAGGCATTAAAAAAGTGGAGACATTATCTGCTTCCTAAGGAGTTTGTTTTGTATACTGATCATCAAGCTTTACAATATTTGAATAGTCAAGGAAAGTTGAATCAGAGGCATTTGAAATGGGTTGAGTTTTTGCAGAGTTATACATTTGTTTTGAAACACATGAGTGGAAAGTCTAATAGGGTTGCAGATGCTCTTAGCAGAAGGCAACTACTGCTGACAGAAATGCAGATTGAAGTGGTTGGGTTCAAGGAGCTCAAGAATTTGTATCCAGAGGATCCTGATTTTGGTGAAGCTTGGAAAGCTTGTACAGAACCTGTTACTCTAGACAGGATGAAATGGTTGGATTTCATCATCCAAGATGATATGCTATTCAGAGGGAGTCAGTTGTGCATTCCACGAAGTTCTATGAGGGAGAATCTCATCAAGGAGAAGCATAGCGGAGGATTGGCTGGATATTTTGGTCGTGATAAAACCCTTGCTTTGGTTGGTGAGAATTATTATTGGCCACAATTGCAGCAAGATGTGAAGAAGTTTGTACAGAGTTGCAGAATATGTCAGATGGCGAAAGGAGTGAAGCAAAATATAGGGTTGTATCAGCCATTACCTATACCAGAGAAGCCTTGGGAGGATATCAGTATGGACTTTGTTCTTGGTTTACCGAGGACACAGCGGGGACATGATTCAATTTTTGTAGTAGTTGACCGATTTTCAAAGATGGCGCATTTCATTCCCTGCAAGAAGACTAATGATGCTGTTCATATAGCAGAATTGTTTTTCAGAGAGGTAGTGAGACTTCATGGTTTGCCAAAGACCATAGTTTCAAATCGAGATACTAAGTTTGTTGGATATTTCTGGCGTACATTGTGGAAGAAGTTAAAGAAAGATTTGAAGTTCAGTTCATCACATCATCCACAGACTGATGGACAGACAGAGGTGGTGAATAGGAGTTTGGGAAATTTGCTGAGATGTTTGGTTGGAGATAAGCCAACAGGATGGGATTTGATTTTACCACAGGCAGAATTTGCATACAATAATTCTGTCAACAGGAGCACTGGTAAATCACCATTCCAGATTGTATTTGGAAGTAGTCCGAGAAATGCATCTGAATTAAGGAAGATAGATAAAGGAGAAATAAGTAGTGCTGAAGCTGAGGATTTTGCAGAACACTTGAAGAACATCCATGGGGAGGTGAGGAAGCATATTACCAAGATGAACGCAAAGTATAAGGCTAAGGCAGATGAGAAAATGAGGTATAAAGAATTTCAGGTTGGTGATGAAGTCATGGTTCATTTGCGGAAGGAGTGGTTTCCAGTTGGTACATATAACAAGCTGAAAATGAAGAAGTTTGGGCCATGTAAGATACTGAAGAAGCATGATTCAGGAAATGCATATGAGGTAGAATTGCCTAGTGAGCTGAATATTTCACCAGTGTTTAACATTTCAGATCTGACAGAGTATCATGAAGGAGGTGTTGAAGATGAGATCACAGCAGCACAGTGGAGTATTCCAGCAACTAGTTCAGACACTAAGGAGATTGAAGATATACTGGACAGTCGTGTTGGCAGAAGCACAAGGAACAGGACATATGAAGAATATCTGGTCAAGTGGAAAGGAAGACCTGTTGAAGATTCATCATGGCTGACAAAGGAGGAGGTTAGCCATCTTGCCTTTCCTCTACACACCTGAGTCGTGACAGGGTCACTTCTCAAATTACCCCGGGTGTCTGATGCAGGAGCATCCTGGGTGTAAGAGCAATCTTACATCACCCAAAAATATTTATGTTTTTATATTCAATAAGGGTTATTTTGTGCAGAGCTGGTATTTATGGAAAGTTACTATTTTTGGTAATTTTTGTATGTGCTCAGAATGATCTGATTTCTTTCTTGGAGGTTCATTTTGGTCATATAAGTCTGCCAGTAAAGTTTCATTGCCAGATCAAGTGTATATTGGAAGATATTGAAGATTTTCGGTATTGGCAGTAGGGTACAGAAACTTTGAACTCAGTTTTGAAGGCTTTAGAGGCCCCGGATGAGGTCGAATTTTGGGCTGAATGAAACTTGCTTAATGTAAGTGTTGTAGAGCTCCTCGCGCCCTTTCCGAAATGGGGTTACAATAGTCAATCAGGTCAACTGGTGATGACTTATGGTCTTCGGAAGTTGGGTCACCTGAAATGGCGGAAAATGATTTTTCTTCAAAATTTCTGTTCGGGTTTCAAAGGTTATCTTGAGCCGACTATGATGTAATGAAATGTAAAATAAAAATAATTCTAAGTTTGGTCGGCCTTATTGGCTAAAATTCTGGAACCTTCCCAGGCGGTGAAAATTGCCTATATAAGGAAGGCTGTATTATTGTCTTAGGCAGTTCAGAATAGTTCTGGGTAATAGTTCGAGGCTTTGTCCTACAGAGTATTGTAAGGGAATGCCCATGTGGCTTTGCATATTGTAATTTTGAAAGTTTGTAATTCCACATTTGTGGAGATAATAAGAAGCCAATTTTCTGTTCTTGCATATTGTTGTTGTTTCTCTATTTATGTTATGTGTTTGTGGTATTGAGGGGAGCACCCTTCATCAGGTGGTATCAGAGCAAGAGTTCTTGAGTGTGTAAACAGATCGCCGACTGTGAGGCAGTTTGCACCAGGACCGTGGCTAGGGTTTCAGCATGCATCACGAAAATGCCTCCACGAAGGGAACGTGGCGGAAGAGCTGGTGTTGTAACACCTAAAGTTAGAGAGCTGCAGAGATAAGTGCGAGCATTACAAGAAGAGATTCGTAGAGTAATGAATCTTAATGTCAGAGACGAAAGCGAGGATGAAGCCGAAGAAGAATATCAAGAAGGAGAAGTTGAAATTGTGAACCAGGAGGAAGAAAGACTTTTTCGGGCGATTTCCAAGATTTGGAAAAGACCTAAGATTGAGTTTCCTACATTTTCTGGAAATCTTAACCCAGAGGAATTGATCGACTGGATCAATGAGTGTGAAGAATATTTTGAGTATGAAGATGTTGAGGATCCTGATAGGGTCAAATTTGCGAAGGCCAGACTGAAAGGTCATGCGAAGATATGGTGGAAAGAGATTCAGTTGGAGCGAAATAGAAGGGGAAAGGAGAAAATCACGAGATGGGATCGGATGGTGGATAAATTGAAGCGACAGTTCATTCCTGTTGATTATGAGCTTGACCTACTGAAGAAAATGCAGAGTTTGAAGCAAGCGGGAAGATCTGTTCAGGAGTATACAGAGGAGTTCTATCGACTTCTCATCAGAACAGGCCATGCAGAAGCTGATAAGGAGAAAGTTTCCCGATACCTTAATGGGTAAAGGCCAAGCATTCAGGAGGAGCTGAATCTGGTTCGAATGAACAGTATTGAGGAGGCATACCAATTTGCCCTAAAAGTAGAGGAAAAGCTGAACAAGAAGTTCGAGAGCAGACAAAACGGAAGAGGTCGCGGTGGACAATCTGGTGGATGGTCATATGGTGGCCGAAATGAAGATCCAAAAAAGAAGGATGAGGCCAGTAGCAGTCAGAATCAGCGTGGCAATAATTTCAATCGCTTCCAAGATCAGAATAATAGAGATCAGAGAGGAAGAGGAAGAGGACAAGGATCTGGAAGAGGAGGCTTCCGTGGAACATGTTTTCACTGTGGAGAAGAAGGTCATAGAGCATTTGAATGTCCTCAGCAACAAGGTAGAACAGACAGGAAAAATGAAGGCCAGGCCAGAATTGCACATGTAGATGAAGATGCCAGATCATCAAACTCTGAAGATGCTGAAAGAGGAGAAACGTTGATTAATAGAAGAGTCTTGTTGAGTGGTGAGAATGAACCTGAGCAAAGGAGGAGCCTATTTCGCACTAGGTGCAAGTGTGAAGGTAAATGTTGTGATGTGATTATTGATAGTGGAAGCACTGACAATTTAGTGTCAGAAGAGATGGTGAGAAAGTTGAAGCTCAAGAGATAGAAACACCCACATCCATATCGGATTGCCTGGGTACAGGATGACCACAAGGTCATGGTCAGTGAACAATGTCTAGTGAAGTTCAAGATTGGCGGATACCAAGATGAGGTATTGTGTGATATCATATCTATGGATGCATGTCATATGTTGCTAGGTAGACCATGGTAGTTTGACAGATGTGCTGTACATGATGGTCGTGCGAATACCTATTCCCTGACAAAGGATGGAGTGCGACATAAGCTAAAACCATTGAAGGAGACTGAAGAAAAGGTATGTGGTAATGCAAGGATAACTTTTGTTGATGGAAAAAATTTCTTAGATGGTATGAGGCATGAGCATGTATGTTTTTTTTTAATTCCAAAAGCTGGTAAAGAGGAAGTAGAAGATGTTCCTGTAGAAGTTGTAGATTTGTTGAATGAGTTTCAAGATATTGTATCCGATAACGTGCCTGATGGATTACCACCAGTCAGGAAGATCAGTCATTAGATGGACTTGATCCCATGAGCGAGTTTGCTGAATAAGGCAGCACACAGAATGACACTTGCAGAAAGTGAGGAGTTGAACAGACAAGTACATGAACTGTTACAGAAAGGATTGATCCGTGAGAGTCTGAGTCCCTGTGCTGTACCAGCAGTATTAGCACCAAAGAAGAATGGAGAATGGAGGATGTGTATAGATTCTAGGGCAATAAACAAGATCACAATCAAGTACAGGTTTCCATTGCCACGAATGGATGATATTATAGACTGTTTGAGTGGAGCTGTGTATTTCTCAAAGATAGATCTGAAGAGTAGATATCACCAGATTTGGATCAGAGAAAGAGATGAATGGAAGACTACCTTCAAGACAAAGGAAGGACTATATGAGTGGTTAGTCATGCCTTTTGGGCTAACCAATGCACTGAGCACTTTCGTGCGGCTCATGAACGAGGTTCTGAAAGAATTTATGTGTAAGTTTGTCATTGTTTACTTAGATGATATTTTGATCTTTAGTAAGACATTGGAGGAGCATATGATGCATATTCGTATGGTATTTGAGAAGCTGAGAGAAGAGAAATTGTTGATTAATTTGAAGAAGTGCAATTTTGTGAAGAAAGAGTTGGTGTATTTGGAGTTTGTAGTTTCAGGAGAAGGTCTAAAAATGGACCCAGAGAAGGTACAGGCTATCCTTGAATGGCCTACTCCAAGGAATGCTACTGAGGTAAGATCTTTTCATGGTCTACCTAGCTTTTACAGAAATTTTATCAGAAATTTTAGCAGTATTTGTGGACCCTTGACTGAAACAATGAGAGGGGATAGAAAAGAGTTTAAGTGGACTAATAGGGCAAAAAAGAGTTTTCAATTATTGAAACAAAAAGTTACAGAACAACCTGTTTTAGCACTTCCAGATTTTAATAAGGTGTTTCAAGTAGATTGTGATGCTAGTGGTACTGCAATAGGAGCTGTTATGAGCCAAGAAGGTAAACCTGTTGCTTATTTCAGTGAGAAGTTAAATGATGCCAAGAGGAAATATTCTGTTTATGATCAGGAATTTATGCTATAGTTTAGGCATTAAAGAAGTGGAGATATTATCTGCTTCCTAAAGAGTTTGTTTTGTATACTGATCATCAAGCTTTGCAATATTTGAATAGTCAAGGAAAGTTGAATCAGAGGCATTTGAAATGGGTTGAGTTTTTGCAGAGTTATACATTTGTTTTGAAACACAGGAGTGGAAAGTCTAATAGGGTTGCAGATGCTCTTAGCAGAAGGCAACTACTGCTGACAGAAATGCAGATTGAAGTAGTTGGGTTCAAGGAGCTCAAGAATTTGTATCTAGAGGATCCTGATTTTGGTGAAGCTTGGAAAGCTTGTACAGAACCTGTTACTCTAGACAGGATGAAATGGTTGGATTTCATCATCCAGGATGATATGCTATTCAGAGGGAATCAGTTGTGCATTCCACGAAGTTCTATGAGGGAGAATCTCATCAAGGAGAAGCATAGCGGAGGATTGGCTAGACATTTTGGTCGTGATAAAACCCTTGCTTTGGTTGGTGAGAATTATTATTGGCCACAATTGCAGCAAGATGTGAAGAAGTTTGTACAGAGTTGCAGAATATGTCAGATGGCGAAAGGAGTGAAGCAGAATACAGGGTTGTATCAGCCATTACCTATACCAGAGAAGCCTTGGGAGGATATTAGTATGGACTTTGTTCTTGGTTTACCGAGGACACAGCGGGGACATGATTCAATTTTTGTAGTAGTTGACCGATTTTCAAAGATGGCGCATTTCATTCCCTGCAAGAAGACTAATGATGCTGTTCATATAGCAGAATTATTTTTCAGAGAGGTAGTGAGACTTCATGGTTTGCCAAAGACCATAGTTTCAGATCGAGATACTAAGTTTGTTAGATATTTCTGGCGTACATTGTGGAAGAAGTTAAAGATAGATTTGAAGTTCAGTTCATCACATCATCCACGGACTGATGGACAGATAGAGGTGGTGAATAGGAGTTTGGAAAATTTTCTGAGATGTTTGGTTGGAGATAAGCCAACAGGATGGGATTTGATTTTACCACAGGCGGAATTTGCATACAATAATTCTGTCAACAGGAGCACTGGTAAATCACCATTCCAAATTGTATTTGGAAGTAGTCCGAGAAATGCATCTGAATTAAGGAAGATAGATAAAGGAGAAATAAGTAGTGCTGAAGCTGAGGATTTTGCAGAACACTTGAAGAACATCCATGGGGAGGTGAGGAAGCATATTACCAAGATGAACGCAAAGTATAAGGCTAAGGCAGATGAGAAAAGGAGGTATAAGGAATTTCAGGTTGGTGATGAAGTCATGGTTCATTTGCGGAAGGAGCGGTTTCCAGTTGGTACATATAACAAGCTCAAAATGAAGAAGTTTGGGCCATGTAAGATACTGAAGAAGCATGATTTAGGAAATGCATATGAGGTAGAATTGCCTAGTGAGCTGAATATTTCACCAGTGTTTAACATTTCAGATCTGACAGAGTATCATGAAGGAGGTGTTGAAGATGAGATCACAGCAGCACAGTGGAGTATTCCAGCAACTAGTTCAGACACTAAGGAGATCGAAGATATACTGGATAGTCGTGTTGGCAGAAGCACAAGGAACAGGACATATGAAGAATATCTGGTCAAGTGGAAAGGACGACCTGTTGAAGATTCATCATGGCTGACAAAAGGAGGAGGTTAGCCGTCTTGGCTTTCCTCTACACACCTGAGTCGTGACAGGGTCACTTCTCAAATTACCCCGGGTGTCTGATGCAGGAGCATCTTGGGTGTAAGAGCAATCTTGCATCACCCAAAAATATTTATGTTTTTATATTCAATAAGGGTTATTTTTTGCAGAGCTGCAATTTATGGAAAGTTACTATTTTTGGTAATTTTCGTATGTGCTCAGAATGATCTGATTTCTTTCTTGGAGGTTCATTTTGGTCATATAAGTCTGCCAGTAAAGTTTCATTGCCAGATCAAGTGTATATTGGAAGATATTGAAGATTTTCGGTATTGGCAGCAGGGTACAGAAACTTCGAACTCAATTTTGAAGGCTTTAGAGACCCCGGATGAGGTCGAATTTTGGGCTGAATGAAGCTTGCTTGATTCAAGTGTTGTAGAGCTCCTCGCGCCCTTTCCGAAATGGGGTTACAATAGTCAATCGGGTCAACTGGTGATGACTTATGGTCTTCGGAAGTTGGGTCACCTGAAATGGCAGAAAATAATTTTTCTACAAAATTTCTGTTCAGGTTTCAAAAGTTATCTTGAGCCGACTATGATGTAATGAAATGTAAAATAAAAATAATTCTAAGTTTGGTCGGCCTTATTGGCTAAAATTTTGGAACCTTCCCAGGCGGTGAAAATTGCCTATATAGGGAAGGCTGTATTATTGTCTTAGGCAGTTCAGAATAGTTCTGGGTAATAGTTCGAGGCTTTGTCCTATAGAGTATTGTAAGGGAATGCCCATGTGGCTTTGCATATTGTAATTCTGAAAGTTTGTAATTCCACATTTGTGGAGATAAGAAGAAGCCAATTTTCTGTTCTTGCATATTGTTGTTGTTTCTCTATTTATGTTATGTGTTTGTGGTATTGAGGGGAGCACCCTTCATCCGGTGGTATCAGAGCAGGAGTTCTTGAGTGTGTAAACAGATCGCCGACTCTGAGGCAGTTTGCACCAGGATCGTGGCTAGGGTTTCAGCACGCATCGCGAAAATGCCTCCACGAAGGGAACGTGGCGGAAGAGCTGGTGTTGTAACACCTAAGGTTAGAGAGCTGCAGAGACAAGTGCGAGCATTACAAGAAGAGATTCGTAGAGGAATGAATCTTAATGTCAGAGACGAAAGCGAGGATGAAGCCGAAGAAGAATATCAAGAAGGAGAAGTTGAAATTGTGAACCAGGAGGAAGAAAGACTTTTTCGGGCGATTTCCAAGATTGGGAAAAGACCTAAGATTGAGGTTCCTACATTTTCTAGAAATCTTAACCCAGAGGAATTGATCGACTGGATCAATGAGTGTGAAGAATATTTTGAGTATGAAGATGTTGAGGATCCTGATAGGGTCAAATTTGCGAAGGCCAGACTGAAAGGTCATGCGAAGATATGGTGGCAAGAGATTCAGTTGGAGCGAAATAGAAGGGGAAAGGAGAAAATCACGAGATGGGATTGGATGGTGGATAAATTGAAGCGACAGTTCATTCCTGTTGATTATGAGCTTGACCTACTGAAGAAAATGCAGAGTTTGAAGCAAGCGGGAAGATCTGTTCAGGAGTATCCAGAGGAGTTCTATCGACTTCTCATCAGAACAGGCCATGCAGAAGCTGATAAGGAGAAAGTTTCCCGATACCTTAATGGGTTAAGGCCAAGCATTCAGGAGGAGCTGAATCTGGTTCGAATAAACAGTATTCAGAAGGCATACCAATTTGCCCTAAAAGTAGAGGAAAAGCTGAACAAGAAGTTCGAGAGCAGACAAAATGGAAGAGGTCGCGGTGGACGATCTGGTTGACGGTCATATGGTGGCCGAAATGAAGATCCGAAAAAGAAGGATGAGGCCAGTAGCAGTTAGAATCAGTGTGGCAATAATTCCAATCACTTCTAGGATCAGAATAATAGAGATCAGAGAGGAAGAGGAAGAGGACAATGATCTGGAAGAGGAGGCTTCCGTGGAACATGTTTTCACTGTGGAGAAGAAGGTCATAGGGCATTTGAATGTCCTCAGTAAAAAGGTAGAACAGACAGGAGAAATAAAGGCCAGGCCAGAATTGCACATGTATATGAAGATGCCAGATCATCAAACTCTGAAGATGCTGAAAGAGGAGAAACGTTGATTAACAGAAGAGTCCTGTTGAGTGGTGAGAATGAACCTGAGCAAAGGAGGAGCCTATTTCGCACTAGGTGCAAGTGTGAAGGTAAATGTTGTGATGTGATTATTGATAGTGGAAGCACTGACAATTTGGTGTCAGAAGAGATGGTGACAAAGTTGAAGCTCAAGAGAGAGAAACATCCACATCCATATCGGATTGCCTGGGTACAGGATGACCACAAGGTCATGGTCAGTGAACAATGTCTAGTGAAGTTCAAGATTGGCGGATACCAAGATGAGGTATTGTGTGATATCATATCTATGGATGCATGTCATATGTTGCTGGGTAGACCATGGCAGTTTGACAGATGTGTTGTACATGATGGTCGTGCGAATACCTATTCCCTGACAAAGGATGGAGTGCGACATAAGCTAAAACCATTGAAGGAGACTGAAGAAAAGGTATGTGGTAATGCAAGGATAACTTTTGTTGATGGAAGAAATTTCTTAGATGGTATGAGGCATGAGCATGTATGTTTTGCTTTAATTCCAAAAGCTGGTAAAGAGGAAGTAGAAGATGTTCTTGTAGAAGTTGCAGATTTGTTGAATGAGTTTCAAGATATTGTATCCGATAACGTGCCTGATGGATTACCACCAGTCAGGAAGATCAGTCATCAGATGGACTTGATCCCAGGAGCGAGTTTGCCGAATAAGGCAGCACACAGAATGACACCTGCAGAAAGTGAGGAGTTGAACAGACAAGTACATGAACTGTTACAGAAAGGATTGATCCGTGAGAGTCTGAGTCCCTGTGCTGTACCAGCAGTATTAGCACCAAAGAAGAATGGAGAATGGAGGATGTGTACAGATTCTAGAGCAATAAACAAGATCACAATCAAGTACAGGTTTCCATTGCCATGAATGGATGATATTATAGACTGTTTGAGTGGAGCTGTATATTTCTCAAAGATAGATTTGAAGAGTGGATATCACCAGATTCGGATCAGAGAAGGAGATGAATGGAAGACTACCTTCAAGACAAAGGAAGGACTATATGAGTGGTTAGTCATGCCTTTTGGGCTAACCAATGCACCGAGCACTTTCATGCGGCTTATGAACGAGGTTCTGAAAGAATTTCTGGGTAAGTTTGTCATTGTTTACTTAGATGATATTTTGATCTTTAGTAAGACATTGGAGGAGCATATGATGCATATTCATATGGTATTTGAGAAGCTAAGAGAAGAGAAATTGTTGATTAATTTGAAGAAGTGCAGTTTTGTGAAGAAAGAGTTGGTGTATTTGGGGTTTGTAGTTTCAGGAGAAGGTCTAAAAATGGACCCAGAGAAGGTACAGGCTATCCTTGAATGGCCTACTCCAAGGAATGCTACTGAGGTAAGATCTTTTCATGGTCTACCTAGCTTTTACAGAAATTTTATCAGAAATTTTAGCAGTATTTGTGGACCCTTGACTGAAACAATGAGAGGGGATAGAAAAGAGTTTAAGTGGACTAATGGGGCAGAAAAGAGTTTTCAATTATTGAAACAAAAAGTTACAGAACAACCTGTTTTAGCACTTCCAGATTTTAATAAGGTGTTTCAAGTAGATTGTGATGCTAGTGGTACTGCAATAGGAGCTGTTATGAGCCAAGAAGGTAAACCTGTTGCTTATTTCAATGAGAAGTTAAATGATGCCAAGAGGAAATATTCTGTTTATGATCAGGAATTTTATGCTATAGTTTAGGCATTAAAGAAGTGGAGACATTATCTGCTTCCTAAGGAGTTTGTTTTGTATACTAATCATCAAGCTTTGCAATATTTGAATAGTCAAGGAAAGTTGAATCAGAGGCATTTGAAATGGGTTGAGTTTTTGCAGAGTTATACATTTGTTTTGAAACACAGGAGTGGAAAGTCTAATAGGGTTGCAGATGCTCTTAGCAGAAGGCAACTACTGCTGACAGAAATGCAGATTGAAGTGGTTGGGTTCAAGGAGCTCAAGAATTTGTATCCAGAGGATCCTGATTTTGGTGAAGCTTGGAAAGCTTGTACAGAACCTGTTACTCTAGACAGGACGAAATGGTTGGATTTCATCATCCAGGATGATATGCTATTCAGAGGGAGTCAGTTGTGTATTCCACGAAGTTCTATGAGGGAGAATCTCATCAAGGAGAAGCATAGCAGAGGATTGGCTGGACATTTTGGTCGTGATAAAACCCTTGCTTTGGTTGGTGAGAATTATTATTGGCCACAATTGCAGCAAGATGTGAAGAAGTTTGTACAGAGTTGCAGAATATGTCAGATGGCGAAAGGAGTGAAGGAGAATACAGGGTTGTATCAACCATTACCTATACCAGAGAAGCCTTGGGAGGATATCAGTATGGACTTTGTTCTTGGTTTACCGAGGACACAGCGGGGACATGATTCAATTTTTGTAGTAGTTGACCGATTTTCAAAGATGACGCATTTCATTCCCTGCAAGAAGACTAATGATGCTGTTCATATAGCAGAATTGTTTTTCAGAGAGGTAGTGAGACTTCATGGTTTGCCAAAGACCATAGTTTCAGATCGAGATACTAAGTTTGTTGGATATTTCTGGCGTACATTGTGGAAGAAGTTAAAGACAGATTTGAAGTTCTGTTCATCACATCATCCACAGACTGATGGACAGACAGAGGTGGTGAATAGGAGTTTGGAAAATTTGCTGAGATGTTTGGTTGGAGATAAGCCAACAGGATGGGATTTGATTTTACCACAGGCGGAATTTGCATACAATAATTCTGTCAACAGGAGCACTGGTAAATCACCATTCCAGATTGTATTTGGAAGTAGTCCGAGAAATGCATCTGAATTAAGGAAGATAGATAAAGGAGAAATAAGTAGTGCTGAAGCTGAGGATTTTGTAAAACACTTGAAGAACATCCATGGGGAGGTGAGGAAGCATATTACCAAGATGAACGCAAAGTATAAGGCTAAGGCAGATGAGAAAAGGAGGTATAAGGAATTTTAGGTTGGTGATGAAGTCATGGTTCATTTTCGGAAGGAGCGGTTTCTAGTTGGTACGTATAACAAGCTGAAAATGAAGAAGTTTGGGCCATGTAAGATACTGAAGAAGCATGATTCAGGAAATGCATATGAGGTAGAATTGCCTAGTGAGCTGAATATTTCACCAGTGTTTAACATTTCAGATCTGACAGAGTATCATGAAGGAGGTGTTGAAGATGAGATCACAGCAGCACAGTGGAGTATTCCAGCAACTAGTTCAGACACTAAGGAGATCGAAGATATACTAGACAGTCGTGTTGGCAGAAGCACAAGGAACAGGATATATGAAGAATATCTGGTCAAGTGGAAAGGACGACCTGTTGAAGATTCATCATGGCTGACAAAGGAGGAGGTTAGCCGTCTTGGCTTTCCTCTACACACCTGAGTCGTGACAGGGTCACTTCTCAAATTACCCCGGGTGTCTGATGCAGGAGCATCCTGGGTGTAAGAGCAATCTTGCATCACCCAAAAATATTTATGTTTTTATTTTCAATAAGGGTTATTTTGTGCAGAGCTGCTATTTATGGAAAGTTACTATTTTTGGTAATTTTCGTATGTGCTCAGAATGATCTGATTTCTTTCTTGGAGGTTCATTTTGGTCATATAAGTCTGCCAGTAAAGTTTCATTGCCAGATCAAGTGTATATTGGAAGATATTGAAGATTTTCGGTATTGGCAGCAGGATACAGAAACTTCAAACTCAGTTTTGAAGGCTTTAGAGGCCCCGGATGAGGTCGAATTTTGGGCTGAATGAAGCTTGCTTAATTTAAATGTTGTAGAGCTCCTCGCGCCCTTTCCGAAATGGGGTTACAATAGTCAATCGGGTCAACTGGTGATGACTTATGGTCTTCGGAAGTTGGGTCACCTGAAATGGCGGAAAATGATTTTTCTTCAAAATTTATGTACCGGTTTCAAAGGTTATCTTGAGCCGACTATGATGTAATGAAATGTAAAATAAAAATAATTCTAAGTTTGGTCGGCCTTATTGGCTAAAATTCTGGAACCTTCCCAGGCGGTGAAAATTGCCTATATAAGGAAGGCTGTATTATTGTCTTAGGCAGTTCAGAATAGTTCTGGGTAATAGTTCGAGGCTTTGTCCTACAGAGTATTGTAAGGGAATACCCATATGGCTTTGCATATTATAATTTTGAAAGTTTGTAATTCCACATTTGTGGAGATAATAAGAAGCCAATTTTCTGTTCTTGCATATTGTTGTTGTTTCTCTATTTCTGTTATGTGTTTGTGGTATTGAGGGGAGCACCCTTCATCAGATTCTTACATGTGTTTTTATGTCACTTTTTTTAATTAGATTTTTATATTTCTTGGACATCTATTAGTGAGCCTGATATATTATAGTTTTTTTTCAGTATAGAGTTAAACATTTCTCTAATTACTTTTATCTAGAAATTTACTAAAATTATGTAATATAAGTGATTTAATTGTGTAAATTTTGTGTAATATAAAAGAAAACTAAATAATATTATTTTCTATTAGATTATTAAACTTAACTTTCCTTCTTATCAAACATTTTATTCAAGTATGAACTCTATTAAATGATGTGATTTAATAATTTAATTAGACTTTAAAAATTTGATTCACCTTTCATAATTAACTCACACATTAATACTTATGTCATAATAATTAGATCAAATTTCAAAAAATATATCAAAGTTTAATAATTAAATATATTTATAACATTTAAATTAAATTTTAAAAATTAAATCAAATTTTAATAATAAAATCAATTTATAAGTTTCAAATCAAACTTGAAAACTCTAATCAATTTGAAAAAAAAAACAATTAAATTTAATGTTTGACCAAGTTTGAAATTTGACTTAAGTTTCAAATTTGATCTCAAGGATCTCCTGACTATACTTAAAAACTTTGGTTTAAAGTGGAACAATTTACTTTAAATTTTAGAATTACACTCAGACTTCTTCAATAAAATTAGAGAATAAAGTCAAGCTTAATAAATAACGTTAAATTTTGCAAATAAATGGAAAAAGAATACAAATCCATTAAAAATGTATAAATTTTGTTTAATTTTACATTGAAAGTGAAATATCTTAAAGAAAGTCAACCTATGGCAAATAAGTCAACTTACGACAAAGAAGTCAAGCTTTAGCCTTAGATAAAATTTCAAACTTAGGGCAAATTTCAAAATTATGTCACACTTCAAACTTAAGCCAGATTTAAATAATTTAAAACTATCAATAATTTAAAACTACAATATAACAAAAACATATTCTAATTTAAATTAGTTTCCTCAAATTTGATTGGTTAAAATGTTTTAGCTATATGAGCTTTTTTCAGACGTTTGTTAAAATATTTGAAAGCATTTGAGGTTTAATATTTTTAATGACCTTCAAATTATTATTTTTATTCAATTTTATTATTTATAATTTTTCTTTTTTGTTTGTTCAAATTGTCATAGGTTTGTCTCTTATTGTTGTATATTTATTATTATTATGTTTATTTTGTACATATCTGTATTTTAAATTTTGGTGTCTTGTTTGGTTGATTAAATGTAGTTATTGAAAAAATATATAAATCACTATTAAATTTTGTTTCAAATTACATTCAATTTAAAAAGATCAAATATAAAATTATATCTAAGTTTTTCTACACTATTTCACCATTTTAAAATCAATTAATTTTTTTTTCATATTTCGGTAGGAACTATGCGCTCAACCTTGTTTATATAGACTTAAACATTTATATTGTTTTCTATTATATTATTAAACTTAACATTCTTTCTTATAAAATATTTCATTCAAGTATGAACTATATTAAATGATGTAATTTAATAATTTAATAAGACATTTAAAATTTAATCCACCTTTCATAATTAACTCAATTTATAATTTTTAAAATCAAACTTCAATAATTAAATCACATTAATACTTATGTCATAATAATTAGATCAAATTTCAAAAATTATATCAAAGTTTAGTAATTAAATCTATTTATAATATTTAAATTAAATTTTAAAAATTAAATCAAACTTTGATAATTAAATCAATTTATAAGTTTTAAATCAAGCTCAAAAACTCTAATCAATTTGAAAAAACAAAACAATTAAGCTTAATATTTGACCAAGTTGCACTTACTGCAAGATCATGAATTTGATAAGGAGGGCCCTGTGGTTAGACAGGTTCAAAGTTATGCCTCCCTCCCTAAGGATAATGATGGGCATGAGATCACTAGACCTGCTATTGCCACTGGTGAGAAAGGAAAGAAAAAGATGGTGGGATATCAAACAAGTAGATCATTGACAATACCAGGGGTCCCACCACCCAATTCAAATAAGGACACAGAGATAGAAAGAAGAAGAAAAGATGATGAGGACCTTGCAAGATAATTAGAGAGGGCTGAAATTGAAGCTTCCATTGCAGAGAAGAGAAGAAAGATCCAGTTCTTGAAGGCTTCATCAGCTAATGCTCTTGGTCCATCTGCTAACGAACTAGGTATGCCATCTATGACTACTACTATTCCACTTAGTAATTCTACTACTAGTCCAATTCCTTCTTCGTCTGCTAGGATAGGTGCTGATCCTAGACAACAGTCAAATGCACAAGTAGATGGAAATGTAAATGCAAATGTTGATCCTAGGGTTAACACTAGTTCACGTTTCTAGAGAAGACCTATGCAATTAGAAGGCTATAGGAAAATTAGTTTTGATGGGATTCCTAGCTACCCGAATGCTTTTTGAAATGATATAAGAGATAAGGTACATAAGTTTTATAGTAATAATGCTATTAGTTGTGAGGAGCATCTTAGGCTATTTGTTGATATGCTTAATGATTATGAGGTAGAGCATGAGGATGTAGTCATGAAATTATTTGTTCAATCTCTAATGGAGGATGCTAGATATTGGTGTAAGAGACTTCCTGATAAATGTATTGATACTTGGGATTCCTTTGAGAGATGTTTCAAAGAGCAGTATGGTGATACACCTAATGCTAGTTTCATATTGAATAAATTCAATACCATAAGGAAAAATCAGAATGAGTCTACAGTTGAATTCAACATGAGATTTTAGAAGGGCATGCATAAGTTGTTTCAAGCTATGCGATTAGATGACAATGTTTGTTTAACCACATACTTCCATGCATTTGATGGAAAGATGGGATACTTGTTGAGGGATAAGGAACCAAGAACTCTTAGAGATGCTTTTAGGATTGCTATCAATATTGAGAACAATATGAAAATATCAAGGAAGTTGGGTGGAAAGAGAGATGATCCAAAGATGTTTGGGGACAAGAAATAGAAAAAAAAAAATGATAGGAATGTTGGAACTAGGAGGCAAGAAGAAGATAAATTGGATAAGGTGCTCAATACATTGAAGGATTTGAAGGCACCTACAAATAGGAACATCAATGCTCCTACCAATGAAAGGCCTCAGTTCAACAACAATTTCAATCAACAGAATAGATTGCAGAACTACCCCTACAACACCCAATGGAAGGATAGCAAGCCTATTGTCCCTGATGCAAGAGGAAAAAATGACAGAGGTGTCCCTGACCCTCTTCAAAAGGCTTCAATAAATCTGTAGACATGGAAAATTGGCAAAGGCTTAAATCGATCAAAAGGTGCATCAAATCATCAAAATAGCACTAAAAATCAATAAATGGAACAAAAGGCAATTTAAATCAAAGAAAAATTCAATTAAATGATTAAATGATTAAATAAAGCTTGAAAAGGGGAAAAACACTAAGAAATTGATTAAATTCAATTAATGACATAGTTGTTGAAATGAAAAATCAAAACGAACCTCTTACCCTTCATGGCTAAATTTAATTACTTTAATTAATTAATAAATCATGAATTCTCTCAACAAAGGAAAAAGGAGACAAAATGGACACAAATCACTCACTTTTGTTGAAATGGTCTAGCCTTTTGAAACCATTTAAATGTTTGTCCCCCAATTTAGGGACAAAGCAAAGCCAATTGACCTTACCCAAGCATAACCATGGTTATCTCACTCTACCCCCTACCCTTGGGAAAATCTTATAAATAGAAGGCATTTTGAGGCATTAATCATCCACTCCATATCTTTGAATTGCAGCAAAGCTCTTGCAATTTGCATCCACACCACTCACTTAGCATTTTCATTGATAATTAGCTTAATTGTTGATCATTTTAGAGATTTTCTTATCAAATAGAGCTATAATTTGATAATTAAATCTAGTTTGCATATCATTCTTAGTTCAATTCTCATAATTAGAGTGTCACTAGTGAGGATTTACAGCTGAGAGCCTCACTTACTACTTCAATTTAGAGAACCATGAGATATTTAGATTAATTGTGCATTATTTAGATTAGTTTGCTTTGAATAGTGTAAATTCTCTTTAAATCTTGTTATTTCATGAAGGTGTAAATCATTCACACACAAATGGCACCCACCGTGGGGCCCTAGGCCTCAAATTTATCATAATTTCCATGTTATTTGCAAAATTTAGGCTACAATTGCATGATTTTGCTCACTGTTTGCAGGTTACAGGAAAGAAATCACGCCTGCCGGTAAAGAAATAATGCCTAAAGCAAAGAGATGTCACTCGTGGAATTTAAAATGTCACCTGGAGTCTGAACGCTCACACTTTTTAGACTGCAGAATCACGCTTCTGGAGAAAGAAATCACGCCTGCGGACATTAAATTCTCGCCTCACGGACAAGCAGCTGATACCTTTGGTCATTAAAAAGTCACCTGGAAAGAATTAAAAGCCGCGGTCGACAAATGATTTTCCGCCTGGTGAGCATGGTCTGTCATAAGAAAGTGCAAAAACCAGAGAGAAGGCACAACTTAGAGGAGAAATTGATCTCTAGAAGGATAAGGAAAGAAAATCGGGTACATTCTACCTTTGTTCTCAACAATGATTTAGAGAAAGAAGTAGAATTATATGCTAAATACATTGCTGTTGTAGATGCTTACAAACAAAAATATGTCTCATTAAATTGGGAATTTAGTCCTTAAGTTTGTAAGAATTTTGCAAATATTTTGGTAAAAAGAATCAAAAGCATAATCAATCATATCATTTTTAGCTTTGATTTTGGTTTCCCCTCACTTTGTTTGTATTGTGCTGACTAACTTGTTGGTGGAGGGAATGTTTTGCTAAGGTAAGAGAAGGATTTGGGAGAGAAAATGAAAAATCTACTACTTAAAAATGTGCCTAGCCTTTGCTAGCATCGTTTGAGGTATTTTTCTCATCAAGCTTGCATTTCCTTTAAATTGTGGCATTTTCAAAGTTCAAAACATAGTTTAATCATAAAAGGAAAAAAAATAAACACTTCAATTCTAAGAATCCCTTTGTCACGGGATTGAAAAAGAACCAAATTGATTGTGAGTGTTTGGGATAAGGGAAAAACAATAGGGATATGCTCTTCACTCTTTGAGTGAATCAAATTCCCAAACTTGCTCTACCAAATCCACTTTTCATGCTTTCAAATGAACATATTTAAAACTTAGTGGGCTCGCCTCCTGAGATTGCCTTAGAAGGGCCGGTGAGAGGGACAGCCCAAAGTGGGATACACTTGCTTTTGCCGCGAGAATCTGACCCACTATAAAATGAAACGCGGGTATCCTTAATGGGGTACACGACAAAAGGATTTTAGCTCTTTCGAACTTCCTCTAGTAGTCCTAACGGATTGTGCAAAATCATGCTTTTGTGCGTGTGGGAAGCCCCTTAACTTAGTTGGGGGATGAAAAGATAAGATCTCTTTTGAACGAAAAACTTACTACATAATGGTAAAATAGAAAAATTACCTATTAGAGCCATGTTTACGAACCAATTATGTGCTAGGTAGATTATGTGGAAGCTATTCTTGTGTTTAAACCTGTGAAAACGTTCAAAAATATACACATTAGAGCATTCTAGGGATATGGTATCCAATTGATGTGTGTGTTGAGATTGTTTTTATTTTCAAACAAGATATTCCAAAGTTATTGATCAAAACACCTTTAAAATTTTAAACCATTTAAAATTGATCAAAAACTTTTACCTTATTCCAAAAATAGCTTATCAAGAGAAGAAATTCAACATACCCTTAAAGTTTGTTCATGCCTGTTATTACAAGGTCACTCTCTATAAGGAAAGCATTACAAACAGATGGGACCTACAATGGAGAAGAGCTCCCATTCCCAAAGAACACTTTCATTACTTCACGAGTGACTAAAAAACCCACTAAGGAAAAGGACATTAACAAGATGTTTAGTGGTACCCTAGGAAATATTGATCCCAATAACCAAGGGAACAACATGAATGGGGGTATAGATCCTAACAACAATCAAGGGAACAACATGAATGGGGGTATGGATCTTAACAACAATCAAGGAAATTCTAATAATGGAGGAAGAGATCCTAATTCTCAAGAGGCAAATTCACAAGGCAACAACTTATTTCCTCCTCATAATACAAACTTACCCCCAACTGCAGAAGAAGCCATGATTGAAAGACCATTAGAGGCAAGACAATGTCCTTATTTCATAGAACTAATGAAAAAGACCATGCTTATGGATAAAGAAAAACACTTCATGGACTTAATACAAATGGGGGTAAAGCTACCTAAATATTTTGAGATAGAGCAATTAAAGCCCAAGGAAATAGAAGACCCTATGGAAGCAATGAGGGAACAATTCAAGGCATTACAAATGGAAATTGACAGTTTGAAACAAAACGGGGCTCCTAAGCCTTTCTCTATTGAAACCTTATGTCCTTTTCCATTTGATAAGAGTTTGGTCATGGTACCTTTTCCCATTAATGTAACATTTCCTAAATATGAGAGGTATGAAGGAACATTTGACCCACATGATCATCTTCAGGGGTTTTGTGCATTGAGTCTTGAATTCATGCATGAATCAACCTATTTAATGAGACTATTCCCAAGAAGCTTGGGAGGAACGGCCATGGATTTGTTTTCAAAACTACCATCCGGCATAAGATCCTTTGAAGAGTTAGCTTCTAAATTCATGACTCATTACTCTTATAACATTAAACATGAGGTCACAATGATAATGTTATGTAAAACGAAGCAACAAGATGGAGAAGCTTTCCTCACATTCTTGCAAAGATGGAGGACTACATTTGCTAGATATCCAAGAAGCGTACCAGAGAAAGAAAAAATGGATATCTTTATTAACGGTTTAAGAAGTGAGCTGAATTATAGACTAAGGATGCAATGTCCCAAAACCTTTCAAGATTTGATTGATAACAGAATTACAACAGAAGAAGTGTTGATTAAGAGTGGAGAGTTGAAATTGTACAAGGAAAATAAGAATAACTCTAACTCCAACAACAACAATACCAACAATAACAACAATCCAAATAAAAGTTGGTACAACAACAATAGCCGTTATGCTCCAAAGAATAACAACAAAGGTATTTTTAATGATGGTGTAGTGGAATCCAGCAACTTGAAGGTCATTCCATTTGCCCTTACAAAGACACCAAATCAAGTGAATAATGCTAATCAAGCATATAATGCACCTTCCAACAACAACAACAATGCCAACAAGAATAATCAAGGAAACAAGGATCAAAATAGCAAGTATGATAAGTATTTGAAGCCCACTCCTGCAAGACACTTTACACCCTTGGGAGAATCACTTGAAACTACATTAAAGGCTCTCATAGCTAACAATGTTATTACATTACAAGCTATTAAGCCTTATGAACCAGACCACAAGCCAGGTTGGTGGGATGCTAAGCATCATTGTGAATATCATAGGATTCGGGGGCACACTACAAATGAATGTCTACAATTAAAGAATGTGGTGCAAGACTTGATAGATAATAACATAATCATTGTTGATGGACCCCAAAATAATGAAGATCATACGACCTTCAAACAACCTTTTTACAAAAATGATAAAGGTGATTCATCAAATGGCAAGAAATAAAGTGCCAATAATCTCAACTTTGCACCATCATATGATCATATTGTTAATGCTATCATCATTAAGGAACAGCCTCAAAAGGAAGCAACAAATGTCATTACAAAAGGGTAGAATTCTAGAATGACTTTACAAGGGATAGTCCCTCAAAACACCAATATCCCACCATCCAACATTGTGGTCAAACAGCCTCCTACAACAGCAAGACCTTATAGTTTGGTGGACCAATTGCAACGTACTCCAGCACAAATCTCAATCTTAGAGTTATTGACGTTGTCACCAAATCATAAAGAGATTTTGGAAAAAGCTTTGGAAGAGACACATGTTTCTACTACCTTAGGGGAAGAAAAATTTCAAAATATGGTAGGACACCTTGTGGCTCCTCATTGTCTTTCATTTTTTGATCAAGATGACATGTCTATAACTCATCCTCAAAATTTGCCATTACATATAGAGGTTTTGATCGAAAGGCATAGAGTCAAAAGAGCCCTTATTGATGGAGGGGCTGGCCTTAACATATGCACATTGAGTCTTGTAAAATCCTTAGGTCTATCCGAGTCTTGCATTGACCCTACAAAGAAAATCACCATAAAAGCTTATGATGAAGCTGAAAGAGCTTCTAAAGGCATGATTGTGTTGCCCATCCAAGTGGGACCAGTCAAGAAGGAAACCAAATGTCAAGTGTTGGACATGAAATTAACCTATAACATCTTATTGGGAAGACCATGGATTCATGAGATGCAAGCTGTCCCATCCACATACCACCAATGCATCAAGTTCCCATACATGGGTGAAGAAATCACAGTTGGAGGAGACTCAAATCCATTTCATTATTGTAATGCACTCAAACCCTTGCATGAATTATACATTCCACATAATCGTGAAGGAGTTGTTCCAAGAATCACCAATGAAGATGCACAAAATCCTCTTCAAGCTAGCTCAACTACATCAACTAAGGGCAAGGAAAAAGTGAGCTACGAGGGTCCAAATGTGATGGAAAGTCCATATGTGGCACCTAAATTGGAAACAGTGATCTACAAACCTACTAAAGAGGAAAAAGAGAAAGCTAAAGCAGATCATTACCAATACATGAGTGAGATGATGAACAAATTTGATAAAAAATGAAAGATTAGTTCAAAAGGGGTAGGAGAATATTCAGTTTCTCTATTTGACATGCCCATGTCTCCCAAATCACATGGAAAACCCTCAAAAGAACATCTTCCACATAAGTATAATTCTTATTTTGTGAGGGAAGATAGCAAAGCAACATGGGATAAGGAAGAGGGTGATGTCCTTCAATGGCTTTATCATGATGAGGATGGTACCTTAGACACTTCCATGGAAAGAATTCAGCATGTCAATATACAAACAGAACAATATGGGAAAGGATTTGATATTATGCAAAAGATGGGATACAAAGGAAGAGGACCCCTAGGCCAAAGAAATAGAGGATTATTAGAACCTATTGAACCTGTTTGGAGGGCAAGTCATGAAAAATCCGGAGTAGGTTTTCAATATAAGGGAGAAAGTTCAAGTCCAATGCATGATTTTCATCCTCAAATAAATGCATTAGAATCTGAAGGAGATAGTGATGACTCTAGGGATTATGAATGGGATACTTTATCAGATGAGTCATGTCAAGATAAAGAAGTCATTGCTATACATACTTATGCAAAAATCCCAAAACAAGATGCTCCAATTAATGAAGAATCTCCTATTCAAAGGCCTAATATAGAACAATCATCTAGTAGTGGAGCATGGATAGAAACATTTTGGACACCTTCAGAGGAGGGAAATTCAAACGTTAGTTTTAACCCGCTTGTGGCTTTTCCCACATTGTTTCCCATAGAGGTCGATGAGGATTCAAGCGAAGGGGACTTTGACCCTGCTTCCATGGATCATCTTGAGGAAGCGCACATCATAGATCTAAACGATACAATGTATGAACCTTCAAACAAAGTCATGTCCATAAATCCTATTGATGATACCTTACCCAATAATTCCTTAATTTTGATACATCCAGACCTCATTGATTGGGATCAAACTGAACCACATGACTTACTTTACTTCCCAAATGACCAAGCAACAAACCAATACCTCAATGCAGTTGAACCCTCTTTCACCAACGAACTCAATACGGACATGATGACAATAGCAAGGGTCCAATCTCTTAGTCAAAAAAAGGAAAAAATGAAAAAAAATAAAAAAATGAAAAGTTCTATTGGTGAAAACCCAACTGTGGCACCATTAGAACCAAAAATAATGAAAATAAAAGACGTTTCTTTTGGTGAAAACCCAACTGTGGCACCATTAGAACCAAAAATAATGAAAATAAAAGACGTTTCTTTTGGTGAAAACCCAACTGTGGCACCATTAGAAGAGAGATTGGACACTTTACCTAAACATGAAGAAGAACGATCATCTATTCTTATAGAACCAACAGAAAAAGTTAACATTGGTACAGAACTAGAGCCAAAGGTTGTACACTTGGCTACATCACTTACATCTCTTGAAAGAGAGGACTTTATCAAATTCTTCCAAGAACAACAAGTAAATTTTGCATGGTCATATGCCGATATGCCTAGATTGGATCCTGATTTCATAATGCATCATCTGAATGTTAGACCCGGAGTTAAACCTATGAAGCAAAAACTCAGGAAAATGCACCGACATGTGGCTCTCTTAGTCAAGGCAGAATTGGAAAAATTGTTAAAGGTGGGATTCATAAGAACAATAGCATATGCTGATTGGATCTCTAACATTGTGCCGGTTACTAAGCATGATAAATCTATCCGTGTGTGTACGGATTTCAGAGATTTAAACCTTGCATGTCCCAAAGATGACTTCCCATTGCCAAGCATTGATACCATAGTGGATTTGAAGCAGGTCACGCAATGTACTCATTAATGGATGGATTTAGTGGCTACAACCAAATCAAGATTGCTCCTGAAGACCAAGAAAAGATAGCATTTACTTGCCCTTGGGGTACTTTTTGTTGGAATGTCATGCCCTTCGGTTTAAAAAATGCTGGAGCTACATATCAAAGGGCCATGACAACTATTTTCCATGACATGATGCATACTTTCTTAGAAAATTATGTGGATGACATTCTAGCAAAATCCCACAATAGAGAAGAGCATTTACAAATCCTAAGAAAAATATTCATTCGGTTAGAACAATTCAAAGTTAGACTAAACCCAAAGAAGTGTGCCTTTGGTGTCCAATCCGGTAAGTTATTGGGTTATATAGTGTCAGCAAAAGGCATTAAAGTTAATCCTGAAAAAGTACAAGTTATTCTAGAAATGGAGATTCCAAGAAATATTAGCCAAATGAGGTCACTACAAGGAAAGATTCAATCAATAAGGAGATTTATTTCTCAATTAGTAGAAAAGTTTCACTCCTTCACCAGATTGTTACACAAGGACACTACATTTATGTGGGATGAAGAATGTGATAAGGCCTTTGCTACTTTGAAGACTTATTTGATAAACCCACCTATTCTTATGTCACCTATCAAGGGTAAAGAATTGTTGTTATACATATCAGCCACAGAAAGGTCTCTAGGCATATTGTTGGCACAAGAAGATGAGCAAGGAAAAGAAAGGGAAATCTACTATCTTAGTAGAACCTTAATAAAATATGAACTCAATTATTCATTCATGGAAAGAGCATGTCTAGCAGTGGTTTTTGCATCTCAAAAACTAAGACATTATATGTTGATGCATAAGATCAAATTAATTGCCAAGATTGATCCTCTCAAATACTTGCTAAGTAAAACTGCCTTAACAGGTAGAATAGAAAAATGGGTCATGATCCTAAGTGAATTTGACATTGAATATGTTGATAGAAGAGCAATTAAAGGACAAGTGATAGCAGATCACTTAGCAAATAACCCAATGGAATCTACACAAACCATGCAAATTGAATTTCCAGATGCAGAAATTGTCAACATAGAAGCAAAGACATGGAAATTATATTTTGATGGATCTTACACACAAGGAGGTTCTGGAGTAGGTATATTATTGGTTACCCCTCAAGGGTACACCATTCCAAAGTCCTATAAACTTTTATTTCCATGCACCAATAACATAGCGGAATATGAGGCATTAGTCATTGGCATCAAAATGGCTTTAGAATGGAATATTGCAGAATTACAAGTGTATGGAGATTCCCAACTCATAATCAATCAGGTTAATAATGAATACAATACCAAGGACATAACATTGATGAAATATAAAACCTTGATTGATGGATGGAAGAAGTACTTTGCTTTGATCACATTTGAACAGATTCCAAGAGAAAAGAATAGAGCAGCAGATGCCATGGCTACCTTGGCTTCATTGTTACAAAAACTAGATCAAAATGAGAAGTATGAGTTCTTGGTGGAAGAGTTGGTAAAACCGGCATTTAACCTTCCTGACACCCAAATTGTTGCTCTTTTACATGGACATGACTCTCCTTGGTATGGACCCATCTATACTTACCTTAAAGACCAAGTACTCCCCATAGACCAAACTCGTGCCCAAAAATGTAACTTCATACGCCAAGCCGCCCATTACCTAATCCTTTCAGACACATTGTATCGTAAGGGTCTTGATGGGACGTTACTTAGATGTCTAGAGGAAGAAGAGTCTAAGTTAGCTTTATGCAAGGTCCACGAAGGCATTTGCGGGTCACACTCAAGCGGTCTTAATCTAGCTAAGAAAATCCTTCGTCTAGGATACTTTTGGACAACATTAGAAAAGGATGCTTGTCAATTTGTGAAGACATGCAGCAAATGCCAATATCATGGTAATATGATACATGCACCAGCTCAAGAATTACACCCATTCATTACACCATGGCCTTTTTATCAATGGGTTTTGACTTGATTGGAATCATATATCCTCCATCTTCAAACAGACACAAGTATATCATCACAGCAACAGAATACTTCACCAAATGGGTGGAAGTAGTTCCATTAACAACAGCAACCAGCAAACAAATTTCAATGTTCATTTTGAACCACATAATTTGCCGCTATGGTATTCCACATGCCATTATCACGGATAATGGGAAACAATTCAAAAATTAGGATATTGATGAACTTTGCATGACATTTCACATTACACATCATTCATCATCCATTTATTATCCACAAGGCAATGGACAAGCTGAAGCAACAAACAAAAATATCCTCAAAATATTAAAAATATTGGTTAACAAATCAGGAAGAGATTGGCACGTGCAAATAAATCCCACACTATGGGCTTACAGAACTAGTATCAAAACACCTACAGGAGCCACCCCATTCTCTTTGGTCTATGGAACCGAAGCAGTTCTACCATTAGAAGTTGAAATTCCATCTCTACGGGTTTCATCAAGAGGATTGATCACTGATGAGGATTATAGGATTGCCAGATTACAACAATTGGAATTGTTAGAGGAACACCAGACTCAAGCTTATGAGCATTTAAAAGTTTATCAAAATAGGATTGCACACAATTACAACAAACACATCAAACCAAGAACTTTTCAAGTAGGAGACTTGGTACTAAGAGAAAATCCCAAAAATCAAGTTGAAAGGGAAAAGAAAGGAAAGTGGGAAGCTAATTGGATAGGCCCATTTGTGATAGTGTCATCCTTTGGAACTGGAACATATAAGTTATCAGATTGTAATGGTGAAGAATTACAAGAACCAATAAATAGCATTCATTTGAAGAGGTTCTACACCTAAAGCAGATGAAAGAGTATAAAGAGTATCAGATGAGAGAGCATCATAATTATTGTACATAGTTAAAAAGGGATCTTGAAAATACCAAAAACATTTGAAAATGGAAAATCCAAAAAAACATTGGAAAAGAAGAAAGATCAAAAACAGTGGAAAATTGAGCCTGAAGAAAGCAAAAACATTTGAAAAACTATCTCTTGGTGAAAACCTAGCAAATAGGCACCAAGGTGATAAAGAAAAATACAAAAAAAAGAAAAAAATACAAAAATACAAAAAAAAGAGAAAAAAGAAAAATACAAAAAAAAATGAAAAAGAGAAAAAAGTGCCTTGGTGAAAACCTAGCAAATAGGCGCCTCGGTAGCAAAAAAAAGAGAATACCCAAAGGTGAAAACTTAGCAACCAACACTTTTGGTTCCCTTAAGTCATTTCCTTCCTAGCCACATGTGTACATAATGCATCTCATCATCCCATTTGTCTAAACCTTCATTGCATCTGTCATTTGTACATAGTCATAATAACAGTTTGTAGCATCATCCTTTGCATTGCCTAAAGTTGTCAAAATTGATACATCAAAATACTTGGGGGCAGCATAAACAGATTGGAAAGTGGGTACCTCAAAAAGGATTCAAATGAGCAACATTCAGTCACAAGCAGAAAGGGATCAACATTTTCAGAAGAGAGATCAGATTTTTGTAAACCTTTGATTGATAACCAAGAAGTTGACTACCACAAAAAAATCCTTGAGCCTAAATTGACTTATTATTCAGTATTAAAAATAAAAAATCATGTCATGATCAAACACTTGGAAATATATTTTGTTGAAGATCAGAAAACAATGCAAAACACTTAGATAGATTCTTTTGAAAAGATTGGTTAAAAATCTGTTTACTTACATTCATTCAATTTGTATCAATTCTTTTTAGCTAATCAATGATGTTTCGACTAGATTGGCAATGATGGAGACATGATATTTTTCTTGACTATGAAGTGTGTTTGGAGGAAGATTATTGCCTTATGAGAATTCATCTAAAGACATGGTCATCAAAGAACCATCGAGGATTATCTTATAAAATAATGAGTTAACCTTTGTTTGTTTACGCAACCGAATACCTTGGATATTTAGATTCTTCATATCTAAATGACAAAATCCACTTGCAACATAGAATCTGACAAAATCTGTATTCGTACTCTCATGATTGTTTGTAATCAGTGATAGTCATATCGATGAGACCGATGGGAAAGCAAAACGGAGGTTACCATATGAGCAGTAAATAAAAAGCAATATTCATATCATCATGTCAGTGGGCAGTGGTGATTGTATCGACTTTCCGGTCCCAAGTGCTCAATGATGAAAATATATCCTCAAGGCATTTATTTGCTAAAAGCTAGTGACACTTAGCTGCATTCATAAAAAGGTTAAATGCATTCTCATGTTAGATTAATTGCACATGCATTTTTCCCAAGGGTTTCAATTTCACATCAAAAAGGGGGTAAATGACATCATTAACATGGTGAAATCAGCAAGGACAACATCACTTCAACATCATCTTTTCTACAATAAAAATATGAGATTATACTTTTTGCATTCATTCCATATCATTAATCATTACATAAATATATTATCAAAGAAAAGAAGGAAATAATCATTTACATGTGCATACATACAGATTGCATACATGAGATATAACATATCAAAACTGCATCCATACATGAAGAAAGAAATGCATTCATCTATCTATATCATACGTAAGATACGTTGCATCCATAGACATATCCATCCAAAAACAAATGCATTAGATAAACACATATAGCAGCATCTAAAGGAAATCTCATATATCATTAAGTAAAAGTAGGAAAGATCATAAATGTCCTCATGTCACACGTCTACTTATAACTCAATACATCAAGTATAACAATGATATCATAAAATCAACTCTATAATCACCCATCAACAGGGGCATCAATGTCAAATAAGTGTCAAAATACAACTGGAAAGGTGACACCAAGGTCACAAGACTATGGTACAATATCAAGTATCTCAGCATCAGTACATAAATGATCAATAAGAGCACTCATAGCTCAACTCTCATCACCACTGGGAGGAGGCTGTGGAGGAGGTTGTGATGGAGGCTGCTGAGGTGGCTGAGGAGGCATCTAACCAACCATAGCAACAAGGAGAGGAACCAATGGAGCCAAACCTGATACTAACTACTGAATCATAGATGACATCTGTGACACCTCTGTCTGTAATGCTCCCACATCTACTCGTAGCTGGGTAGTACTATAACTCTCCCCAACCTCATAGGTACTCTGAGGATCACCTGTATCTATAGGAGCTTTTCCCCGATCATGAGAAAAAGCTACTGGCATCTGTTGTGCACCTGTATCCTGACCATCCATGGTAGCCTACTGTAATCCTGCTCCCATATCCTATCCTGTACCTGGATCCTGTCTAGCAGCCCTCACATGATCTTGATGATCTATCCTCTATCTCTATGCTACTGTAGGACGAGGAGGAGGAGGTCGTGCCTGTACCTGTGCATCTCTCACTCATCCTCTAAGCCTAATCACCGCCCTACCTCAGGGTCTACCTCTGCATCTCCTCGCACCACCGACATCATCACCATCATCATCTCACCCAAGCACTGGCTCTGCAGGGTCTGTAAATCGAGGCATCGGATACTCCATCAACCAAGCTAGATACTCCTGCGTGACTCTGGCATCTCTGATGTGTAATCTTATGTCCCAATCCATATAACCCAGTAGTGATATCTACTCTATAGCATCATCATATGAAGGCATGTGACCCCAAGTAGCCCGCTCTGCACTAGAACGAGCATATACTACAGATCCCTGAGGCATAGGTTGAATCTGCCCAAACTGCCATAGCACTCTCCCTGCCAAGAATCTCTCAAGAATAGAGTCGATCCTATCAATCATCCATCGAGGAGCAAACATATATGGTAACTCCAAGCTATCCTCTCTCCAATCCTTGACCTCAACATATGGTCTCCAATAGGCCTCATCCATGTCATCAATCTGACGTCGCCAATACTCCAAGTGACCCAAGTGATGCTGTGTCACCATACCAGTATACTGCCATGCAAAAGGATATCCTAGAGGATGATCTCAATCTGATATAGGATGACTAACTAGTAAGTGCTCCCATATCCACAACTGCAAAATATGAATCCTAGCAGATAATGAGGCTAATCTCCTGTAAACCACCTCATGAAGATCGTGATAAAGCTGTGCCAGCACACAAGATCCCCAGTCAAAGCATCGAGGCTGATGTAGAAAATCCTTGATAATCCTGCCCCATCCCATTGAAAATCTGTGACCTTGCCGATCAGGTAATAATACACCACCAATGATAGCACCTAATAATGCTGGTAAAATAGGAAATGAGGTAAACTAAGGCCATAAGATGCAATCGTCACCTATAGATGGATCTTCGAATACTCATCGACAATATGTCCCATCATAGACTGCATCATAATATACTATCTCTCCATGAGTTGGGATCCGTAGCAATCTGTAAACATCCTCAGGTGTAATAGTCATCTCACCCTGTGGTAGCCAAAATGTGTTTATCTCAGAGTGCCAACGCTCTGCGACAGCGGTAATCAAACCTCGGTTCATCTGGAACTAAGGAAGCTCTAGTATGCATAGTAAACCACAGTGCCTAATCACTCGCCTCTCGGTGTTAGTCAATTGTGCCCTAAGCTCCATCACCCAGTGTGGTACAGTCTGAAGGTACAGCATAGGGACATCCTCCTGTTTAATCAAAACAAGGGAATCACATGAGTAACTTACTATCAAGAAATCAAACAATCAATCATAGTCATCAATTTAAATATACCTATCAGACGTACCAATCCTAACTCTAAGCATTGAGGAAGGATGATCCTAGTTTTATGTCTCTAAGCATTTGAGCATAAAATGAATGGACGTTTAGATCCATGACCTATCATTCATGATGAAGATTGATTAACCTTATTCTTTGATATTATAGTTACCTATGGCCTAATTCATTATTGAAATCAAACAAAGGGAATACCCTAACTGAACATTCGATTGAATTCATTGACGTGATCGATATCAATCAAGTTGACACAATCGAGCAATCAGACATCCTAGAAAAGTCTCAAATAAACAAAAAAAATTTCTACTTACGCGACTTTTCTTTCTAGCATCATTTCTTTTACCAGAGGTGACATTTCTTTATTCATACGCATGATTTTATTCATCCGCGTGACTTAATTTCATGGAGGTGGTATAAGATTTTCTGCAGGCGACATTTTATTATCACGCGATACACAATTAAAAGGATTAAAACCCTAAGCGATATTAAATTATCCTTAGGCGATAAAAGATTTTCTAAATGCATGAGAAAACCTAAGGGAGGTGACATCAAATTTACCGAAGGTGACATTTTAAATTTTCAGGCGATATTAAAAGGCACGGAGGTGACATTTCTTTTCACAAACGCAGAATTAAAATTTTTAAAAGCATTAAATGAGGTCATAAATGCAACTTTAAAAACATGAGAAAAATTTGAATGACATACCGGAGGACCATCAGTGGCTCTCTAACTGAACCAGCATGCTCTCTCAAACTGATGCTCGCGATGTGGGACCACCATCATCTCAAAAAGGCTAAAATCAGAGCTCAAATCTCAAGAGGGAATGGTGCAAATGAATAGTAAAATGAGGGGTTTTACCCTATTTAAGGTAAAATTGGTCCTAATAAACACTTAAAAATGCACTTTGGACCTATTATAGGACATTTTCATTAATCAGGGCATGAATCAAACTTGATTGTTTCTTGCAAACGGTATCAGAAATCAAAACATATTGGACCAATCAATCAAAATCATTCAAATCAAGGGACTCAATATGTTTTATTTCTGAGGGGGCATCAGAGTATCAAATGGGCATCACATCAAAAACATTTATCAGTGGGGCATATCATATCAGTATCATATCATATCATATCAAATTTCATATCAGGAGGCAAATCAGTATCATATCAAGATATCAGTATCAGATCAATTTACCATATCATATCAAACCTATCAACATATCAGCAATCAATCAACCCAGGACCTTTATCAGTAAACCCAGGACCTTTATCATCATATCAGCACCATCATCAGAGGTACATCATCATCATCAGGAAGTACATCAATCAGAGGAACAGAGGCATATCAGAACCAGGAACAGAATTAGATCATCATACTAAGGGAATCTTTGAATCGGTGTTCTTCGCACATCGACTCAAAGAGGGGCATTTGTAGACATGGAAAATTGGCAAAGGCTTAAATCGATCAAAAGGTGCATCAAATCATCAAAATAGCACTAAAAATCAATAAATGGAACAAAAGGCAATTTAAATCAAAGGAAAATTCAATTAAATGATTAAATGATTAAATAAAGCTTGAAAAGGGGAAAAACACTAAGAAATTGATTAAATTCAATTAATGACATAGTTGTTGAAATGAAAAATCAAAATGAACCTCTTACCCTTCATGGCTAAATTTAATTACTTTAATTAATTAATAAATCATGAATTCTCTCAACAAAGGAAAAAGGAGACAAAATGGACACAAATCACTCACTTTTGTTGAAATGGTCCAGCCTTTTGAAACCATTTAAATGTTTGTCCCCCAATTTAGGGACAAAGTAAAGCCAATTGACCTTACCCAAGCATAACCATGGTTATCTCACTCTACCCCCTACCCTTGGGAAAATCTTATAAATAGAAGGCATTTTGAGGCATTAATCATCCACTCCATATCTTTGAATTGCAGCAAAGCTCTTGCAATTTGCATCCACACCACTCACTTAGCATTTTCATTGATAATTAGCTTAATTGTTGATCATTTTAGAGATTTTCTTATCAAATAGAGCTAGAATTTGATAATTAGATCTAGTTTGCATATCATTCTTAGTTCAATTCTCATAATTAGAGTGTCACTAGTGAGGATTTACAGTTGAGAGCCTCACTTACTACTTCAATTTAGAGAACCATGAGATATTTAGATTAATTGTGCATTATTTAGATTATTTTTCTTTGAATAGTGTAAATTCTCTTTAAATCTTGTTATTTCATGAAGGTGTAAATCATTCACACATCATGGAGGACATACCTTGGTGTGTTGCATGCCAGTCCCCTCATTCTACAAAGCATTGTGTGGTTGCACATTCTATGGCTGCAAATCAAGATTGTGGTAGTGAGGAGATAGATCAAGAAGAAGATCAAGATGATGTTGGATGCAACATGGCTAATTCATATCTAGGATATGAAGATGATTCTTATTTTGATGAAGAAGTAGATGTAAATGTGAAGAGACACAATCAGGCCCTTTTTCATCAACAGGTTTTTTCTGATAGTGAAGACATTGATAAGAAGACATGTAACATGAACTCTTCTTCTAAGCCAGTAAATTTAAGGAGACCTTCCAAAGAAGAGATGGATAGGATTACTACAAAAATGATTGCCCAAGTGCAAACTAGAGGCATGGTGGCAAGGGATACAAATGGAAAAGTTGTAGGAATGTTTATAAACAGTACCAAATCTAGAGAGCCTAATGAGAACAAATCAAAAGGTGATCACATTGTGAAATTCAAGAATGTAAAAGGTAAGAATTGTGAGCCTAAGGGAGTTGGAGTTGAAAGATTTTCTAGTGAGATTGAGAAGCCAGTTAACACAATGGCTAAGATTGAAAAAATGAGGGTGGCCAATACACCTAATGTATCAGACAAACAAAAGGATAATAAGGCAGTGTAGATTGAGATTCCTTCTTCTGCTCCTGTTGATATGTTATCTATATTATCCCAAATTACAGTCAAGGTTCCATTTTAAGAATTGTTGAGGATCCCTGAACACAAAGATAGAGCTATTGCATGGGTAGATAATGTTTATAATAGTGATGTTGCATGCAATGGGTCTCAGGATAAAGCTTTGAAAGGTATTACTACTCAGGGAATTGTATCTAAAATTCCTCATATATATCTAGATAGTTATATAAATGCTAGCCTTGAAAACATTGATCCATTCTTTTTAAGTGTTCTTGTGAATGGAATGAAGTTAAGAAATTGTATGATTGATAGTGGTGCCTTGAATACTATCATGCCTTTGAAAATATTGGAGAAGTTGGCCCTTAAAGTTGATACAATTCAAGGTAGATGTTGTGCAATGGATTAGAGGGAGGTACCAGTGATTGGGACTATCAATGCAATGCCATATAGGCTAGCAGTATATTCAAAGAAAGAGTTACAATGAGTGTTTTGGTGGTGGACATCCCTCCTCATTATGGGATGCTTCTATCTAGAAGGTGGAGTGCTACCATGGGTGGAAGTTTATAGTGTGATTTGTCCTATGCCACTTTCAAGATTGATGATCAGTTTGTCAAGATTGAGTGAGAACCAAGAGTATGCCACATTATTGAGAGCAATATTCATAATGAAACTACATGTTTTGTAGATACTGATATTAATGCATTTAGGGCAGAGATCCCTGTACTTGAGAAGGAACCTTTTTTTTCACCTATCTCTATTGAGGTAAGTGTTAATTCTATGAAGGGTTATTTGTGGGTAATGTACTTTGATGGTGCAAAGTGCAAGGATGGGGCAAGAGTAGGTATTTTACTTATTTCTCCTAATGGAAACACCTACAAATTTTCTTTCACATTGAATTTCTTTTGTACCAACAATATAGTAGAATATGAGGCATTGTTTTTAGGATTGAGGTTGGCAAAAAAACATGGAAATAGGTGCTTAACTATTGTTGGTGATTCTAAGTTGGTGGTGTACCAAGTCAGGTCAGTATATGCTTCCAAGAACAAAAGGTTAAAATAATATAGGAATGTAGTTTGGGATTTGATTAAACATTTTGATGCCTTCAATATTAAGTGGAAGGATAGGAGTAACAATAAGATGGCTAATTTGTTAGCCAATATTTCAATCAATCCCAGTGATATTACATTTACTGGTATCTCTAAAGTTGAAATTCAGGCTAGGCCTAGTGTACCATACAATATTGAAAATTGGCAAGTTTTTGATGATGATAATGATGTCTTAAAGTTTATGAGTTGTGAAGATCAGTATCATGGTTAGGAATTTGATTATTTAGCCTTGGTTGAGTTAGTAGAAGGAAAAGAGGTTGTCTTTGGCAATGAAGTTATTCAACTTAGAACTAACAAGGTGCCCAAGAGGCATATTGTTTTGGAGACTATCTGATGCAGTGCAAGGTAGGAGAATCCCTGATGGAGATGTCCTAGCCCCTAGAAAATAACCACACAATAGAATATAATAACAATACAAAGATTTAGATCCACACAATGCAAAAACTCATAATAGAATTATCATATTCTCATCCAACATGCCCGGCTATAAGGCCTTCCAGGTTACGGCCAAATACAATGCAATTACAATAGAAACTCCACAAGATCTCGTAAGATTCAAACCAAACCCTAGCTAGCCCAGATCCACACACTAGTAGGAACCCCCAAGGAAGATCTAAACTTGTGCTTGCAAGCCCACCAAACAATCTCCTTATTTCCTAAGCCGCAGCTACTAGCTCTCCTCAAAACTCGCTCCTCTGCCTCTTCCTCTTCTCCAAGATGGATGAATGATGCATAAAGACTTCCCCCACAACCTCTACTTATACCAATCTAAGCCATAGGTCAGCCCTGAACATAAATTAAATACAAATACCGAAATTAAATGCCACAAGTCGGCCAACAACAATTAAATTCCCAAAATTGATGTCTTAGTAAAATCGTGATATCTCCTAGCTCTGGATGAATTAGAACTCATGCTTCAAACTGTAGGTAGAAATATAGGCCCTCTTCAATACAAAAAATTTTCATCCTCTAACTCATTGTGGAAAATTACTTATAAGGCTTGTAATAGGCACAAAATTCCTAAGCAAGGCCGAGCTCCTCCTCAGCCACACTGAGTAACCAAGACCATGCCAAGTTCCATTAAATACATCAAAACCAATTACCCAAGATCCAAGTAGGTTTATCCAGCTCTACCAAACCCCTCACATATGAAAATAAGTCCACACAACTCCATCAAATTTCCCAAACATGCAGGATAGCCAACTACCTTGGGATGCTCCTGAATCAGACTCCCCAGGTGCGAAAAGATGTTCTCAATAGCTGGAAGAACATCATCTGGGATTCAACACATAAATCCTAGAATGGTTCTTCACATACATGTACTCCAATTCTTCAACTTTCATATTCTTTCCCTTGTTCCGCTACTACTTCTTCATATCCATCCTCGATGTCTCACAGGTTTGCTGTCCACGCTGATCTATAACCCTTTCAGAATCTGCCAAATCAACTCGGCTACTAATGCTCAGGTTCCTTCTACCAACCTCTTCATTTTGCAAGGGAATTAGGGAATACTTCCTACCATCTTTCACAATTGTAAATACATTCTTGACACAATCAGGCATAGCCCTACAATCATACTGCCAAGGTCTACCAAGCAACAAATGTCAACTGTTCATGTCCACAATATCACACAACACTTGATCCTTATACTTCCCAATCTGGATACCAACAAGGCACTGCTCCCTTACTTCCAAAGCATGCTCACCTTGCAACCAACCAATCCCATAAGGATAAGGATGTCTTGTTCTTTTCAAACCAAGTTTCTGAACCATCTCCTTAGCAACAAGGTTATCAGTACTACCACCATCCACAATCACATTACAGACTTTGCCACTAGACTTGCAACAAGTCCTAAAAAAATTAGTCCTTTGACAAGATTCCCATGTCCTTTGACCCATTAGTACTCACCAAGCTAGCAAACTCTCTCCTTGCTTAGGTTCTTTGTCTTCAACCTCATCTACAATAGTAGCTCTTTTTTCACCATCCTTCTGTGGACACTGATAAGCTCTATGCCCTTCTTCATGACATTTGAAACAAGTACCCTTAAATTCACCTTGACCTATCCTTTGCTTTTGATCAACAACTTTTGGTTCAGCTTCTACATTTGGTTTTGCTAAATAATCTTGCTTCTCCTTCCCTCAAGAACCACCTTGATTCTTCCTCTTCAACTCTTCTTCATCCCTCAAAGCATACTGATAGGCATCCTCAACTTAATAAATATTCAGCATACCAACCTCATCCTAAATATTGAATCTCAAACCATTAATTTATCTAGCCAACTTCTCCTTAGACAACTCTCTATGTCCAGAATGAAGAGTCAACTTGTAAAAATCCTCTGTATAATCTTTCACAGTCATATCCTTCTATTTTAAATTCTGCAACCTCTTAAACAACTCAATTTCATAATTAGTAGGAATGAACTTAGCCTTTAGTTTAGTCACCATCAATCTCCATCTAGTGATCTTCATTTCACCCTCCTCTTCTCTATCTCGCTATAACTCTTTCCACCAAAGAGCAGCATGTCCCTTTAGCTTGGTCTACGCTATCCTCACTCTAAGTAGATCTTCAATATCCTCAAGTTCAAAATAGTCTTCCAATTCACCAATCCAATCAATCAGGTCTTCAAGATTCAAAGTACCTAAGAAATTAGAAACCTCTATCTTATGCTTTAGCTTCAACTAAGGTCTAGATCTATCAAACTGAACAATCCTATTTCCTCTAGATCTCTCATCTTGCTCAGCTCTACCATTAGATCTAGTAGTCTCAAAGTCTTCAGTAGCTTCCTCATAACCATCTTCACTACCCACATGCCTAGGTATACCACCGAAGGCACTTACAATCTCAGCAATCATATCACTCTTCATCAACTCCATCTCAGATCTAAGACTAGCTTTAACCTCCTCTATTTGAGCCTTAATCTTCTCTAAGATTCTTTCCTCCATAGTATCAGTAAGATCATCAATTTCCCTAGGGTCCAATCTTCTCGGAGGCATCTTCCAAGATCTTTGCAAACCCTCTGCAGCAAATCACCAGCTAGGTCCAAACTTTTCTTTGATACCACTTGATGTAGTGCAAGGCAAGAGAATCCTTGATTGAGATGTCCTAGCCCCCAGCAAATAACCACACAATAGAATATAATAACAATACAAAGATTTAGATCCACACAATGCAAAAACTCATAATAGAATTATCATATTTTCATCCAACATGCCCAGTTGTAAGGCCTTCCGGGTCACGGCCAAATACAATGCAATTACAATAGAAAATCCACAAGATCTCACAAGATTCAAACCAAACCCTAGCTAGCCCAGATCCAAACACTGGTAGGAACCCCCAAGGAAGATCTAAACTTGTGCTCGCAAGCCTACCAAGCAATCTCCTTGTTTCCCAAGCCGCAACTACTAGCTCTCCTCAAAACTCACTCCTCTACCTCTTCCTCTTCTCCAAGATGGATTAATGACACCTAAAGACTTCCCCCACAACCTCTACTTATACCAATCTAAGCCTTAGGTCAGCCCTAAACATAAATTAAATACAAATACCGAAATTAAATGCCACAAGTTGGCCAACAACAATGATTAAATTCCCAAAATTGATGTCTTAGTAAAATCATGATATCTCCTAGATCTCGATAAATTATAACTCATGCTTTGAATCGTAGGTATAAATATAGGGCCTCTACAATCCCTAAAATTTTCATTCTCTAACTCTTTGTGGAAAATTACTTATAAGGCTTGTAATAGGCACAAAATTCCTAAGCAAGACCGAGCTCCTCCTAAGCCACGCTAAGCAACCAAGACCATGCCGAGTTCCATTAAATACATCAAAACCAATTACCCAAGACCCAAGTAGGTTTATCCAACTCTACCAAACCCATCACATATGAAAATAAGTCCACATGACTCCATAAAATTTCCCAAACATGCAGGATAGCCAACTACCCTGGGATGCTCCTGCATCACTATCTTTGATAACTAGGATAGAGTTCAAGAGAATATCAAAAGAGAGGATCATGCTGATCTACAGGAGATAAATCTTGGAACACATGAATCACCTAAGAAGGTATACATTGGTAGGGACATGTCTCACAATGTGAGAAAATCTTTGATTGAATTACTGAGAAAATTCAGGCATGTTTTTGCATGGTCATAGGATGACCTAAATGTTTATAGAGAAGATTTGTTTCAGCATATTATTCCATTGAAAGATGATGCTAAACCTTTTTGGAAAAAATAAAGGCCCATCAATCCAACTTTGGCACCCAACATGAAAGAGGAGTTAATGAAGTTGAGAGATGCTGGCATTATCAAGCCTATAAGGCATTCTTCTTGGGTTTCAAATCTTGTTCCTATGAGAAACAAAAATGGTGACATTAGGCTTTGTGTAGACTTCAGGAATTTGAACATCAGCTCATTAAAAGATAACTATTGTCTACCCAATATGGAAGCTATGTTGAAGAGAGTAACCAGATCTGAATTGATTTCTATGATGGATGGTTTCTCTGGTTACAATTAGGTAATTGTAAAAGAATTATAATAGTTTAAGATAGCTTTCACTACACCTTGGGGGACATATGTTTATGTGAGAATGCCTTTTGGTCTGACACATGCTGGTGCTACTTTTCAAAGGGCAATGGATGTTGCCTTTTCAAATTTTATTTATGATTTCCTTATTATTTATGAAGATGATCTAACTACCTATTCCAAGAAGGAAGAAGACCACTGTACTCATTTAGAGAAAATTTTTATGAGGGCTTTGGAATATGGCATTTCATTAAACCCAAGGAAAAGTGCATTTGGTGTCATTGAGGGTAAGTTGCTTGGCCACTTGGTTGGAAAGAAAGGAGTGAGAATTGACACTGAGAGGGTAGCAGCTATTGATAAAATTCAGAGGCCAAAGAATATTAAAGGGATTCAATCCTTCTTTGGTCAGGTCAATTTCTTAAGGAGGTTTGTGTCAAATTTTGCAGAGGTAAAGTACCATTAAACTAGTAGAAGTATAGGCTCCTTTCCAACAATGGGGAATTGATTTAATGGGGGAGATACCAAACAAGTCAAGTGGAGGACACTCATGGATCCTAGTTGCCACTGATTACTTTACAAAGTGGGTAGAGGCTATACCTACAAGAAACTAAACTAGTAAGGTGGTAATTGATTTCTTGATGAAGAATATTGTTACAAGGTTTGGTTGCCTTGAGAGAATAGTAAGTGACAATGCCATGTGCTTCAGGTCTGCTAAATATAAGGACTTTTGCAAAGGTTTAGGAATTAAGGTTTCTTATTCCTCACCTTATCATCCACAAGGAAATGGTCAGGTGGAATCTACTAATAAGAGTTTGATTAAAATCCTAAGGAAGATTCTTGCAAAGAATAAGAGAGCATGGAATTCAAAGCTTCCATTAGCTCTATGGGCTAATAGGGTAACTATGAAGAGGGAAATTGGTTGTGCACCATTTGATTTAGTATATGGAATACATGCAAGAATGCCTCAAAATAACTTATTGAAAATGTATAAATTTGTGCAAATATATGATGATGACATAGATGATGAGATGCAGTTGAGAATTGAGGACCTCATTAGGTTGGATGAGATCAGGAGAGAGTCAGCTTCAAGGAATGTCAAATTGCAATTGGAAATCAAGAACCTGTATTACAGGAAGGCTATGGAGGGGAAGTTTGAGCTTGATGACCTAGTATTAATTTGGAATGCCAGACTAGAGGATAAGGGAAAACATGGTAAATTTGATCCCATCTGGCTAGGGCCATATTTAATTCATGATAAATGGGGCTAAGATTCACACATTATGAAAGAACTGAATGGTGATGTTCAAGAATTGCCAGTTCATGGACAATTGTTGAAGAAATACTTCTTTTGAAGTATTCTACTTTCCATGAATAGTAGTTAGGACTGTATAAATTGTAAATTATGTAAGTAGTTTCTTGCCCCTATCCTATTTTGTCCTGGTCTATAGGGTTTCGATCCTGTTCCTCTCTATTGTCAAGTTTTTCCAGTGGGATGGTCTGCTTTAACCAGTGATTCTAAGTTCTTGCTATGCCTACAAGATGCATACATCCCTAGATAGAGGCACTATTAGCATGTTCAAAAAATTTCATGGTTTTAGCATCTTTCCCCTAGTCTCTGTTTCATTTTTCATGTCTAGGGCTAAAGCCCTAAGTAGAATATTAAAAAAACTAGTCGTTAAATTTAAAACCCTTTGTTTTGCCTAGGCCCTATTCTAATTTTAAGTTACCTTTATTCTAGCCACTTAAAGTCCTAATTTACATGTTCTAATTTGCTATCCCTTTGTCGCATGATCGCATGAACCTTTTTCATGTTATGCGATCATGCAACTAAGGTTTTATATCGGCCCCCTTTAATATTTCCTAAGTCTCTAACCCTGGTGAAATTAATTTTTCCTAAGTCATGCTATTTAATATTTCTTATGTTTTGGCCTTCATTTCTTTCCTGGGCTCAGCTCTGACACCATCTTGATCTAATGGTGGGTGCTTATTCTCATGAGATGTGTTAGAGCTATGCACTTTTACGATGGTCATTGATTTTCTTTAAGACACAATGCCTCAAATAGGTGGGTCCAAAGTGACACGTCTGCATAATTGGTAGCTTCTCATTGGCCCATGTATTCAAATGTTCGCAATTGTCAATGGGACCTAGTTTTAGGATGTGTCAGAGGGTCCTGACATTGTCAGAAAATCAACAATGGGTGCATGATCTTATGGGATCTATCAGAGGCTTAAGATCATGAGCTGTCTGTCGATTCTACCTTTCTTAGAAGGGATAAAGTGCGACAGGTCCATGTGCTACATATACTTAGATGGTGAACTATGATTGGTCCATGATGTGTGAGCTGGACATGTTTTCAAGCAGGCCTAGTATCTGAATCAAAGGATTCAAGATCAAAGGTTGGCATAAGAACACATAGAATCTTCAAAGCCCTTCAGATCTTGTGCCAGCTATCTAATCTTCCAGGTGGCATAATGTTCTTAGTAGGGAAATTTTCCAAGTGGTGTAGTGTTGTTCAAATCCTATTTGTCAACATGGGTGATGTGGTAGGGTGGGGCCATTGTTAGAGAGGTATGTGACGAGGATAAGATCTACGGTTGGTGAAAGTTCTCATTAGTTTTGTCAGAGCTATGAGATCTTACACCCACCATCTGATTATAAGGCTTATAGTGAGTGGGTCCTATGTTAGTGGTGACTGAGCATGATCCACGAATGAGGTAGTGACAAGTGGAAAAAAGTGGGCCAAGGTGGGGTCTAAGGTCTTAGCAGCCTAGACAAAAGTGTTTAGCGGTTTTGATAGATTTTAATGGGTTTGCTCATTTGCAATGTAAGATGGTAGTTCTCTAAATGTTTTAGCAGTTTAGCGAACAAGAATTCGCATAATCGCTAAACTTTCTGATGGTATTAAAAAGTGTTTTGTGAACTGGTAGAGACCTTCATTCGCTAGTTCACTAGATGTGGCTGGGATGAGTTAAATTCCTTTGGTCACCAATTCACGGGGTTAAGTGGTGAGTTAATATTTCACATCGTAAATAGGATTTTCCTTGTCACATGGTCGCTAAGTGTTAACCCAAGGGTGACAGTTGAGTTAAGTACATAAAGACTACGAAAAGGGATGATCTAATGGCTGTGACTTAAAGTTGATCTGATTTCAAATGTGGATTTTTTATTTGCTACTGGCACCATGGAAATGACTGTTTAATTTCAAATTTGAATTCTCTGAGGGTTTCCAATGATAGGAAGTACCAAAATTTATGGTTTTAACAGTTGATTTTGATTGGTTTGCTGGTGCTTGTTGTTGCAATGTGGTCCAGGGTGTTCCATGATCATTTGTAGGGGTCTGTACTATGTGGTTTTGTGCTTGAGGCATGCTGCAGGTGGGAAAACAGGTTGACAAATTCAAATTTTCTTGATTTGCAGTACTTTCTTAGAGATCTATCATAAGTGAAAATATTTCTCAGGCATGGCAGACTAGATTTCATCCCCTGTAATAAATTTGTGACCATTTCTAGTTAGTTTGGTGGGTGAAACCCTAACCCTAGTCATCTGTAGCTTGTTGCAACCTATTTTGGGTTTCCAAGATGACTAGGGGGTATATATTGTAGCTTTTTTTATTTTGTGAGGGTTCCAAAACTTTCTTTTAGTCCCTAGTTGTTGTTGATGGTATTATACTCAGTAAGGAGAGCCTGGATTTTGGGTCTGTTTCTATGGCATTTTGTTGATTGATAATGTATTGATTATGAAAATTTTAACAAGAATACTTTTGGATTCCAATCTCATGTTTGTGTATGTCTTCTTATTTTGTTCTTGAGGTCATATATGTTAATTTCACAAAGTGGGTTATCATATGGTAAACAAAAAGTATTTTGAGATTATATTTGAGTTCCTAACAAAGTTAGGATTAAAGTCTTTCAGGTAGTTTCAGTGAGTTAATGGCTAGAGAAGGATTTGATGTCTTGATGTGTGAGGGAGAGGGATAATAGGTAAAGCACTTATCCTGAATTCAAGTGTGTTTAAGTTAGGGTTCAATTGATATATGTTGTTTAGTGACTCTTTGCCCTGGGATGATGGACTAGTATGTTCTTTGGAGGTAGTCCATCATCATCAATCACATACACAAATTCAAATGATCAAATTTTTAAATCAGTTAGTAAAGTGTATATTGGTATAACATTTAGTGATTCCTTTCAAGAAGTGAATCAAGGGTACACCCATTTGAGCATCTTAGCTCAAAGTGTAGGGGGATCTCATTGTTGATCATTGTTAATTGGCCCTCTTCCTTGTAGAATTTGGAGTGGTGATAGAGTCAAAGTATTATTAAATTATCCATCAAAGTATAAATCTTCAAGTTGAAGATCAAAGGGAACTCCCAACATAATAATTCATGGTAAAAAATCTGCAAACACTTCTGGAAATTTTGATGATGATGATGATGATGAAGAGAAAACACTAGAAAATTTCATTCATATGATTGCTAAAAGAGAAAAGAAAGGAAAAGGAAAATATGATGGTCAATTACCATTTAAGTTATTTTCATGTACTAATATTGGTCACTTTGCATCTAAGTGTTTTACTACAGGTAGAAAATTCAATAAGGATTACAAGCCTAAGTACTCTAAGGAAAGTTACTATGTTGGAGATGGAGTTTCAAATGATGAATCAGGTTAAGAAGAAATTGGATTCATTGCCATTATAGAAAAAATGAATAATAAGAAAAATCATAAAGATGAGAAAGAGGAACAAGAACTAGCATTGATTTCACAATCTAACATAAGGAAAGACTAGATCATGAATAAATAGTGGTTGTTCATGGCACATGACAGGTGATAAAGATAGATTTATTCATTTGGACAAATACAATGGTAGTATGGTTAGATTTGGAGACAACACTTCTTAGCCCATAGTTGGTGGAGGAGCCATCACCTTAGATGGAAAGAACAATAAATATGATATTCTCTATGTTGATGGTTTGAAACATAACCTTCTCAATGTTGGACAATTACTTGGAAAAGGCTATCAGTTGGAGTTTAAAGATGACAAATGTATCATTAACAACAAGGATGGTGTTATTATTGCATCAAGCTCTAAGACTAGAGGTAATGTTTTACAACTCAATTTAGAATCAAGTTGTTTTGATGCTAAAGTTGATGACAGTTGGTTGTAGCATAAGAGACCATGTTGTATCAATTTTGATAACATAGTAAAGATAAGAAATGTAAAGGAAGTAAGAGATATGTCTAGCATAGAAAATCCAATTGATACTATATGTAGGGAATGTGTGATGGGAAAGCATGTGAGAAATTCATTTAGGAGCAAGCACAATTCAATATAGAACAAGTTGGATCTAATTCATACATACCTATGTGGTCCAACTTAAAGAAGATAATACTATGGTGAAAGGTATTTCATTTTGTTTGTTGATGACTATACTAGGATGATGTGGGTTGCGTTCTTAAAAGATAATTTAGAATCATTTGAGAAATTCAAAATATTCAAAGCTAAGGTTGAGAATGAATCTGGACTAAAGATAAAATGTTTAAGATCAGATAGAGGAGGAGAATTCAACTCTGATAGACTTTATGAGTACTATAAAGAACATGGCATAAAGTGACAGTTAAGTGCACCTAGAACCCTTCAGTAGAATGGGATTGTAGAGAGAAGGAATAGGATCATCCTTGATACAACACACACCATCATGATTGAAGGGAAAGTTGGTCACACCTATTGGAGAGATGCAATCAATACAATAGTCTATATCATCAATAGAATACAATTAAGACCAGGCACTGAGAAAACACCATATGAGTTATGGTTTGGTAATGTTCCCACAGTAAAATACTTTAGAATCTTTGGAAGAAAATACTACATCAAGAGGGAAGAAGGAGTCAGAAGTTTGATGCAAGAAGTGATGGAGGTATTTTCATTAGTTACTCTACTAAAAGTAAAGCTTATAGATGTTTCAATTTAAGACTGAAAAAGATCATTGAAAGCACTCATGTTAAGATTGATGAAAATTGCATGGTTCAAGAAAGATATCATGATTACTCACCCATGATTGAAGAAGAATCCTAACCCTCCACTAGTGAGATAGTTACTGAAGAAATATTTGATAGTATTGATGTGTTATTCAATGACCTTGAGACAAGTGAAGAAGAAACTCCCAAGGCTAATGAGTCATCATCACGTAAAATTCCAAAGTTTGCATCTAGAAACCATTCCAAGAAAGACATCATTGGAGATTAGAACGGAAAAGTTTTAACAAGATCACAATCAAAGAACTCGGCTAGCAGTGAAGTGGTATGTTTACTATCTCAGATTGAACCTTTAAGTGTTGAAGATTCTTGTAATGATTTAGATTGGCATCATGCTATGAAAGAAGAACTTGATTAGATTATTAAGAATGACACTTGGGAACTGGTCCCAAGACCTAGTGATAATAATGTGATTGGAACAAAGTGGATATTTAGAAATAAGATGAATGAAGATGTTACAGTAGTGAGAAATAAAGCAAGATTAGTATGTAAAAGATATGCATAAAGAGAAGGCATTGATTATTCAGACACATTTGCACTAGTGAGAAGATTAGAAGCTATTAAGTTGTTTCTGGCTTATGCTATAATCAAAAACTTCAAAGTTAATCAAATGGATGTCAATTCAGCATTCCTAAATGGAGATTTAAAAGAAGAAGTATACATTGAGTAGCTAGAAGGATTCACCTTATCAGATAGACCTAATATGGTATGTAGATTGAAGAAGGCACTCTATGGAATTAAGCAAGCCCCTAGAGCATCATATGAGAGACTAGATGGATATATAAAAAATATTAGATTCAAGAAAGGAGAAGTAGATTGCAATCTATTCATAATAGAGACATCAGAAGGTTTAATACTTGTAGCTATATTTTTTGATGACATTACCTTTGGAGGTAATGATAAACTTAGTGCTGAATTTTATAAAGAGATGCAAAATGAATTTGAGATGAGTATGATTGGTCCTATCAAATACTTTTTGGGATTGAATGTTCAATAGACAGAGAAATGCATTTTTTTTAATCAGTCCAAGTATGTGAAAGAAATATTAAAGAAATTCAAGATGGATGATTGCAAGCTAGTAGGGACTCCTATGATTACTGGATGCAAGCTTACAAAAAACAAATCACATTGAGATCAAGTATCACTTTAAGAGAGAAAGTGGAAAAGAAAGAATTCAAGTTGTTCTATGTGAGTACTAAAGATTAGTTGGAAGACATATTCACAAAGCCCTTGCCAAAGGATAATTTTGAGTATCTCAGGGAGAAGTTGGGAGTAATTCCCTTCCCTGATTTTGCCTAGAAGAAAGAAGGAAAGACATCAGTCTTTAGGGACTAATGGAAGGTTGACTACTCTACCTCAAGAGTAGTACTGGTGCTTAAAATGAATGATGCCCCTTTCTATTGATGTCAAAGGTGGAGTAATATATAGTCATGAAAAATATAATTAAAAAGGAGTAATATACTAAGGGGGAGCAATATTTAGTTATGATAGTAATTCAATTAAGGAAATGGAGAATATTGAAAAATATTGCAATAGATGGAGGATTCATTTTTAGGGGATTTTTGAAGAGGAAATGGAGAATTTTATAAAAGAAATGTTCATTTAGGTTGATAGTGGTTTTTCATTCCACATGTTGCATTCAATGCCATAGGGGGAGATTGTTGGAGATTTTCTAGTAGGCTAGTACTGACTGTATGTTTGTCATTGATGAAAATTATAGGCCAACTCTAGGGAAAATAAGAAGAAGGAATTAACAGTTTATGATGAATATCAACTTGGTTTATATGTGTCAATTTGAGAGCATAAGCTTGTGAAAGGTGTCTAAGCAATATGCCATCAAGGGATGTTAGTTATGAGGTGAGGCATTATGAGTGCAACTACAAAATGTGAAATCAAATCCATGGAAAAAAACCAAATAAATCCTGACAACAAGAATTGTCACTTTTTGGTGACAAGAACATCAGCAATAGAAATAAACATTAATCTATAAAATATTAAAAGCAATAATTTATGAAAGAAATAATGATAGCATTAATAGTTATAGAAATAATACATTTAGATCTAAATTAACTAACAGATAAAATGTGAACATCTAATTTATCATATAGATTAATTATGAAATTAAATACTTAAATAATATATTAGAAGAAAATGTGCACTAAACATAAATACCACCGTGCTTCACCAAAGAGCGGGCCCAAACTCCTCAGTTTGCATGATGCGTAGAGAAAAACAAGCTGTGCGCTATTGTGACCATACAAAAACTGATATTTTTATTTACTTCAAAATAGAGCAATCCAAACCTGCATACAATAGTTTCTTTCTGCTGAAAACTATCTATTCAAATCTACCTCCCAAAGCTTACATTATATATTATTATGCTTACAACACATGCATAAAAATAGACTATTTGTTTGTTTCCTATATTAAACAAACTATTCACAAGAATGATCCATGTAATTCCTTATTTGCTAGCTATAGATTTATTGGAAACTTTGTTACAACAATAGAAACAACTTAGAATGCAATAACATGGATATCCATTTGTTACGTCTTTCTTTCCTTCCATTTCTATTTAGAAATCTTATTGAATGGTATACCTTCCACGGATTGAAATAATTTTTTTACAACATAGGATTTTCACTATCACATGTTTCTTATCATCCACACCCACATGTAAACATGTAAATCTTGCAATACTATTTGTTGTGTGTTTGAAAGTCCTTGTTGGCATGCTTGTAATATCTTCTGATGTAGAAATAATTAACCAATCATGTATAATAGATTTTATCCAAATGCGATAGGAATTTCTTGTGGAATAGGTGATAGGAACATATGCACCCATCAACATGTTGCAGTAGAAAATATTAGTAAAAGGCAATCAATAATGAAATTTCCATACTTTAATCCCAAAACAATATTAAATACTACTTATATATATTAAATCATATGCAATTTAAATAGGAAAATGGGATGGAAATGGAATAGGAAAGCGAGTATGGATAAGCATGAAATTGATTAAAATATGGCATAAAATGGTTCATAAATAGCTCTCATCATTCCCCCCAACTTACCATATTTCATGTCCTCGTGCAATCAATATGAGCAAGAGGATTTCAATATGAGCAAGAGGATTTTGGTGTGAACTAGAAGCACATTGGTTTTATCAGTTTGGCTTTGTATCCACCCTAAATCATGAGAACTCTTTTATAAACAAAAAGCCCCTTTGGTTGCTTCTTATGAAAAGATTTTATTTTTTTTTCTTCTTCTTTTTTTGAAAATATTTTCAAAATTTTCATAAATTTCTTTCTCTTTTTTCTTTTTCTTTTATTTTCATGTATAGCATCATGGTTCAAATGGATATATATAAGGGTTCAAATGAAAATTTTGTCTCGTGATGCACAAGCTTGTTTAAAGTAGGTGAAATAGGAGAAATGAGAGACAAAACAAAGACTATTATATGATGGATATAATGGATAGTAGGATGAAATTATTAAGGGTGATGGATGGAAGAAAATAGGATGGCATTCCTACCCCAACTGAAAGGTTAACCATCCATAGGAAAAAAAGAGAGGATAGGGAGGGGTGTTGCATAGTGATAAACATAACAAGCAATATAAATAAACTTAAGAGATAAAATAATGAAAAATAAAATTGATTGTTATACCAACATGGATGTGTAGAGAGACCAAGGCTAGAACATAGAGAAACTTAGCAACTGGTGCAACCAAAGTGGATGAATTAACAACAAGGAACTAAGAGAGGTATCAAGAACTGCAACACCACAAAAGACTGCCATCAAACTAAAATAACTGAGAGAATATATGACAGGAAGGAACCAAAAACTGGGATAGAGACTACAACTATAGGAGCCACCACCATCAAACTAAAGTAGTGTAGAACAAAAAGAGGATGGCATATTCTAGTGAAACACCTCAATGGAGAAGGTAGTGTTGGGAGTTCCCTTTGATCTTCAACTTGTAGATTTATACTTTGATGGATAAATTTAATATAATTTTGACTCTATCACCACTCCAAAGTCTACAAGGAAGAGGGCCAATTAACAAGGATCAACAATGAGATCCTCCTACACTATGAACCTAAATGCTCAGGTGGGTGTACCCTTGACTCACTTCTCCAAAGGAGCCTCAAAACAATATACAACTATACCCCTTACTAATTGATTTACAATTTTTTCATTTAAATGTGTGTGTGATTTATGATCATGGACTGTATCTAGAGAAATGATTAGTGCCTTAACTAGGGCATAGAGTCAACTAATAGCATACATCAACCAAAGACCCTAACTCAAACATGCTTGAATTCAGGATAAGTGCTTGGCCTATTATCCCTCTCACTCACATACCAGGACATCAAGTTAATATCAAGTCATGAACTCACTGAAAGTACCTCAAAGACTTTAATCCTAACTTTGTTAGGAACTCAAAGATAATCTCAAAATACTCTTTGTTGACCATATGCTAACCCACTTTGTGAAATTAACATATATGAGCTCAAGAAAAAAACAAAAAGACATACACCACTATGAGATTGGAATTCAACTATATTCTCATTAAGACTTGCAGAATCAATACATTATTAGACAACAAAACACAAAAGAAACAAACCCAAAATCTAGGCTCTCCTTGCTTAGTATAATACCATCAATAACAACCAAGGACCAAAATGAAAGTTTTTGGAACCCGCACTACATCAAAAACTTACAATATATACCCCCTAGTCATCTTAGAAACCCAAAACAAGTTGCAACAAGATATATATGACTAGGGTTAGGGTTTCACCCACTAAACCCACTAGAAATGGTCACAAATTTATTACAGGGGGAGAAACCTAGGCAACTAGGAGAAAACAAATCTTGGATTGATCCTCAATCATGATAAATCCTCTAAGAAGGTATTGAGAACCACAAAGATGCCTAAATGTCAACCTATTTGGCCACCTAAAACATGCCTCGAGAACAAAACCACATAGTAAAAACCCTTGCAAATGGTCATGGCTGATGCAGGAGCATCCTGGGTGTAAGAGCAATCTTGCATCACCCAAAAATATTTCTATTTTTATTTTCAATAAGGGCTATTTTGTGCAGAGCTGCTATTTATGGAAAGTTACTATTTTTGGTCATTTTTGTATGTGCTTAGAATGATCTGATTTCTTTCTTGGAGGTTCATTTTGGTCATATAAGTCTGCCAGTAAAGTTTCATTGCCAGATCAAGTGTATATTGGAAGATATTGAAGATTTTCGGTATTCGCAGCAGGGTACAAAAACTTTGAACTCAGTTTTGAAGGCTTTAGAGGCCTCGGATGAGGTCAAAAATTTGGGTGATGGGTGCTTGTATGGGTTAAGCTTGTAGAGCACTTCGTGGCATTTATGAAATGGGGTTATAATAGCCGATCGGGTCAACAGGTGATGATTTATGGTCTTCAGAAGTTGGGCCACCTGAAATGGCAAAAAATAATTTTCTTCAAAATTTCTGTTCGGGTTTCAAAGGTTATCTTGAGCTGACTATTATGTAATGAAATGTAAAATAAAATAATTCTAAGTTTGGTCGGCCTTATTGGCTAAAATTCTGGAACCTTCCGAGGTGGTGGGGAATTGCCTATATAAGGAAGGCTATATTATTGTCTTAGGTAGTTCAGAATAGTTATGGGTAGTAGATCTGGGTAATAGTTCGAGGCTTTGTCCTACATAATATTGTAAGGGAATGCCCATGTGGCTTTGCATGTTGTAATTCTAAAAATTTGTAATTCCACATTTGTGGAGATAATAAGAAGCCAATTTTCTATTCTTGCATATTATTGTTGTTGTTTCTCTATGTCTGTTATGTGTTTATGGTATTAAGGGGAGCACCCTTCATCAAGTGGTATCAGAGAAAGTTTTCTTGAGTGTGCAAACAGATCACCGACTGTGAGGTAGTTTGCACCAGGACCGTGGTTAGGGTTTCAATGTGCATCATGAAAATGCCTCCACGAAGAGAACGTGGCGGAAGAGCTGGTGTTGTGACACCTGAGGTTAGAGAGCTACAGAGACAAGTGTGAGCATTGCAAGAAGAGATTCGTAGAGGAATGAATGTTAATGTCAAAGATGAAAGCAAGGATGAAGCCGAAGAAGAATATCAAGAAGGAGAAGTTGAAATTGTGAACCAGGAGGAAGAAAGACTTTTTTGGGCGATTTCCAAGATTTGGAAAAGACCTAAGATTGAGGTTCTTACATTTTCTAGAAATCTTAACCTAGAGGAAATGATCGACTGGATCAATGAATGTGAAGAATATTTTGAGTATGAAGATGTCGAGGATCCTGATAGGGTCAAATTTGCGAAGGCCAGACTGAAAGGTCATGCAAAGATATGGTGGCAAGAGATTCAGTTGGAGCGAAATAGAAGGGGAAAGAATAAAATCATGAGATGGGATCAGATGGTGGATAAATTGAAGCGACAGTTCATTCCTGTTGATTATGAGCTTGACCTACTGAAGAAAATGCAGAGTTTGAAGCAAGCAGGAAGATCTGTTCAAGAGTATACAGAGGAGTTCTATCGACTTCTCATCAGAACAGGCCATGCAGAAGCTGATAAGGAGAAAGTTGCTCGATACCTTAATGGGTTAAGGCCAAGCATTCAGGAGGAGCTAAATCTAGTTCGAATGAATAGTATTGAAGAGGCATACCATTTTTCCCTAAAAGTAGAGGAAAAGCTGAACAAGAAGTTTCAGAGTAGACAAAACAAAAGAGGTTGCGGTGGATGATCTGGTGGACGGTCATATGGTGGCTGAAATGAAGATCTGAAAAAGAAGGATGAGGCCAGTAGTAGTCAGAATCAGAGCGAAAATAATTCCAATCGCTTTCAGGATCAGAATAATAGAGATCAAAGAGGAAGGGGAAGAGGACAAGGATCTAGAAGAGGTGGCTTCCATGGAACATGTTTTCACTATGGAGAAGAAGGTCATAGAGAATTTGAATTTCCTCAGTGCCAAGGTAGAACAGACAGGAGAAATGAAGGCCAGGCCAGAGTTGCACATGTAGATGAAGATGCCAGATAATCAAATTTTGAAGATGCTGAAAAAGGAGAAACATTGATTAACAGAAGAGTCCTATTGAGTGGTGAGAATGAACCTGAGCAAAGGAGGAGCTTGTTTCACACTAGGTGCAAGTGTGAAGGTAAATGTTGTGATGTGATTATCGATAGTGGAAGCACTGACAATTTGGTGTCAGAAGAGATGGTGACAAAGTTGAAGCTCAAGAGACAGAAACACCCACATCCATATCAGATTGCCTGGGTACAGGATGACCACAAGGTCATGGTCAATGAACAATGCCTGGTGAAGTTCAAGATTGGTGAATACCAAGATGAGGTACTGTGTGATATCATATCTATGGATGCATGTCATATGTTGTTGGGTAGACCATGGCAGTTTGACAGATGTGCTGTACATGATGGTCGTGTGAATACCTATTCCTTGACAAAGGATGGAGTGCGACATAAGCTAAAACTATTGAAGGAGACTGAAGAAAAGGTATGTGGTAATGCAAGGATAAATTTTGTTGATGAAAGAAATTTCCTAGATGGTATGAGGCATGAGCATGTATGTTTTGCTTTAATTCCAAAAGCTGGTAAAGAGGAAGTAGAAGATGTTCCTATAGAAGTTGCAGATTTGTTGAATGAGTTTCAAGATACTGTATCTAATAATGTGCCTGATGGATTACCACCAATCAGGAAGATCAATCATCAGATGGACTTGATCCTAGGAGTGAGTTTGCTGAATAAGTTAGCACATAGAATGATACCTGTAGAAAGTGAGGAGTTGAACAGACAAGTACATGAACTATTACAGAAGGGGTTGATTCGAGAGAGTCTGAGTCCCTATGCTGTACTAGCAGTATTAGCACCAAAGAAGAATGGAGAGTGGAGGATGTGTACAGATTCTAGGGCAATAAACAAGATCACAATCAAGTACAGGTTTCCATTGCCACGAATGGATGATATTATGGACTGTTTGAGTGGAGCTGTGTATTTTTCAAAGATAGATCTGAAAAGTGGATATCATCAGATTCGGATAAGAGGAGATGAATGGAAGACTACCTTCAAGACAAAGGAAGGACTGTATGAGTGGTTAGTCATGCCTTTTGGGCTAACCAATGCACCGAGCACTTTCATGTGGCTCATTAATGAGGTTCTAAAAGAATTTCTAGGTAAGTTTGTCATTGTTTACCTAAATGATATTTTGATCTTTAGTAAGACATTGGAGTGGCATATGATGCATATTCATATGGTATTTGAGAAGCTGAGAGAAGAGAAATTATTGATTAATTTGAAGAAGTGCAGTTTTGTGAAGAAAGAGTTAGTGTATTTGGGATTTGTAGTTTCAGCAAAAGGTCTAAAAATGGACCTGGAAAAGGTACAGGCTATCCTTGAATGGCCTACTCCAACGAGTGCTACTGAGGCAAGATCTTTTCATGGTTTGGCTAGCTTTTACAGAAAGTTTATCAAAAATTTTAGTAGTATTTGTGGTCCCTGAACTGAAACAATGAGAGGGGATAGAAAAGAGTTTAAGTGGACTAATGGGGCAGAAAATTTTTTTCAATTGTTGAAACAAAAAGTTATAGAACAACCTATTTTAGCACCTCTAGATTTTAATAAGGTGTTTCAAGTAGATTGTGATGCTAGTGGTACTGCAATAGGAGCTATTATGAGCCAAGAAGGTAAACATGTTGCTTATTTCAGTGAGAAGTTAAATGATGCCAAGATGAAATATTCTTTTTATGATCAAGAATTTTATGCTATAGTTCAGGCATTAAAGAAGTGGTGACATTATCTGCTTCCTAAGTAGTTTGTTTTGTATACTGATCATCAAGCTTTGCAATATTTGAATAGTCAAGAGAAGTTGAATCAAAGGCATTTGAAATGGGTTGAGTTTTTGTAGAGTTATACATTTGTTTTGAAACATAGGAGTGGAAAGTCTAATAGGGTTGCAGATGCTCTTAGCAGAAGGCAACTATTGCTGACAGAAATGCAGATTGAAGTGGTTGGGTTCAAGGAACTCAAGAATTTGTATCCAGAGGATCCTGATTTTGGTGAAGCTTCGAAAGCTTGTACAGAACCTTTTACTCTAGACAGGATGAAATGGTTGGATTTCATCATCTAGGATGATATGCTATTTAGAGGGAGTCAGTTGTGCATTCCATGAAGTTCTATGAGGGAGAATCTCATCAAGTAGAAGCATAGTGGAGGATTGGCTGGACATTTTTGTCGTGATAAAACCCTTGGTTTGGTTAGTAAGAATTATTATTGGCCACAGTTGCAGCAAGATGTGAAGAAGTTTGTACAGAGTTGCAGAGTATGTTAGATGGCAAAAGGAGTGAAGCAAAATACAGGATTGTATCAGCCATTACCCGTACTAGAGAAGCCTTGGGAGGATATCAGCATGGACTTTTTTCTTGGTTTATCGAGGACTCAGCGGGGACATGATTTAATTTTTGTAGTGGTTGACAGATTTTTAAAGATGGCACATTTCATTCCCTGCAAGAAGACTAATGATGTTGTTCATGTAGCAGAATTATTTTTCAGAGAAGTAGTGAGACTTCATGGTTGTGGAAGAAGTTGAAGATAGATTTGAAGTTTAGTTCATCACATCATCCACAGACTGATGGACAGACAGAGGTGGTGAATAGGAGTTTGGGAAATTTGCTGAGATGTTTGGTTGGAGATAAGCCAACAGGATGGGATTTGATTTTACCACAGGCAAAATTTGCATACAATAATTCTGCCAATAGGAGCACTGGTAAATCACCATTCCAAATTGTATATGGAAGTAGTCCATGAAATGCATCTAAATTGAGGAAGATAGATAAAGGAGAAATAAGTAGTGCTGAAGCTGAGGATTTTGCAGAACACTTGAAGAACATCCATGGGGAGGTGAGGAAGCATATTACCAAGATGAACGCACAGTATAAGGCTAAGGAAGATGAGAAAAGGAGGTATAAGGAATTTCAGGTTGGTGATGAAGTCATGGTTCATTTGCGAAAGGAGCGGTTTCCAGTTGGTACATATAACAAGCTGAAAATGAAGAAGTTTGGACCATGTAGGATACTGAAGAAACATGATTTAGGAAATGCATATGAGGTAGAATTGCCTACTGAGCTAAATATTTCACCAGTTTTTAACATTTAAGATCTGACAAAGTATCATGATTGAGGTGTTGAAGATGAGATCACAGCAGCACAGTGGAGTATTCCAACAACTAGTTTAGAAACTAAGGAGAGCAAAAATATAGTGGACAGTCCTGTTGGTAGAAGCACAAGGAACAGGACATATGAAGAATATCTAGTCAAGTGGAAAGGATGACCTATTGAAGATTCATCATGGCTGACAAAGGAGGAGGTTAGCCATTTTAGTTTTCCTCTGCACACCTGAGTTGTGATAGGGTCACTTCTCAAATTACCCTGGGTGTCTGATGCAGGAGCATCCTGGGTGTAAGAGCAATCTTGCATCACCCAAAAATATTTCTGTTTTTATTTTCAATAAGGGCTATTTTGTGCAGAGCTACTATTTATGGAAAGTTACTATTTTTGGTCATTTTTGTATGTGCTCAGAATGATCTGATTTCTTTCTTGGAGGTTCATTTTGGTCATATAAGTCTGCTAGTAAAGTTTCATTGCCAGATCAAGTGTATATTGAAAGATATTGAAGATTTTCGGTATTGGCAGTAGGGCATAGAAACTTTGAACTCAATTTTGAAGGCTTTAGAGGCCCTGGATGAGGTCAAAAATTTGGGTAACAAGCACTTGCGTGGGTCAAGCCTGTAGAGCACTTTGTGGCATTTTTGAAATGGGGTTATAATAGTCGATCGGGTCAACTGGTGATGACTTATGGTCTTCAGAAGTTGGGCCACCTGAAATGGCAGAAAATAATTTTCTTCAAAATTTTTGTTCGAGTTTCAAAGGTTATCTTGAGCTAACTATGATGTAATGAAATGTAAAATAAAATAATTCTAAGTTTGGTCAGCCTTATTGGCTAAAATTCTTGAACCTTTCCAGGCGGTGGGGAATTGCCTATATAAGGAAGGCTGTATTATTGTCTTAGGTAGTTCAGAATAGTTCTAGGTAGTAGATCTAGGTAATAGTTCAAGGCTTTGTCCTACAGAATATTGTAAGGGAATGCCCATGTGGCTTTGCATGTTATAATTCTAAAAATTTGTAATTCCACATTTGTGGAGATAATAAGAAGCCAATTTTCTATTCTTGCATATTATTGTTGTTGTTTCTCTATGTCTGTTATGTGTTTGTGGTATTAAGGGGAGCACCCTTCATCAATGGCACACCCTGGACCACTCTGCAATAGCAAGTGCCACCAAAAAAATCAAATTTGGCCATGAAAGCATTTGATTTCTATCGCTGAGAAACCCTCTGCAAATTTGAATTTGAATCATAACAGTCATTTCCAAGCACCAGCTTAAAATCAATGGCGTAATTTAAACTTGGACCAACTTTATATTGTGACCCTTCAATCTCTTCCTTTCATGGGTCTTATGATTTACCCTTTATAGGAATCCTAGTTTACATTTAGTGACTACATGACAAAAGGCTTTCTTACTTGCAAAGTGAAAAATTAACTCACCGCTTAACCCCGTGACTTAGCGAACAAAGGAGATCTAACCTACCCTGGTTACATTTGGTGAACTGGTGACAAAAGGCTTTCACTAGTTCACAGAACATTTTAAGTCACTGCTAAAATATTTAGCTATCACGTGACCTTCCTTCACTAAATCACCAATCATTTTGGAACACCACCATTTTATTATGCGAATGAATGAACCCATTGAATTTTGTCAAGCCGCTAACCTTATTTATCTAGACCGCTAAGACCTTAGACCCCAACTACCCCTACTTTATGCCACTTGTCATTACCTCATTTGTGGCTCATGCTTGGTCACACTAACATAGGACCCACTTTCTGTAAGCCTTATAATCAAATGGCAGGCATAAGATCTCATAGCTCTAAAAAAACTCATGAGAACTTACGCTGACCGTAGAGCTTGTCCTCATCACTGATCTCTCTGACAATGACCCCACCTTGCTGCATCATCCACGCCAACCAATAAAATTTGAACAATCCTACACCACCTAGAAAATGGCCCCACTAAGAATATAAAGCTACCTGGAAGATCAGATGGCTAGCACAAGATGTGAAGGGCTTTGAAGATTCTACGCACTCTTACGCCAACTGTTGATCTTGAATCTGTTGATTGAGATACCGAGCCCACCTGACAACATGTCCAACTCACACAACATGGACTAATCATAGTAAAACAAATCAACATATCTGGTAGATGGAACCACCAAAAGAAAAGGTTATGTCATACAAAAGAATCAACGGTTGTCTCAAAATCTCATACGTCTGACACATCTCATAAGAATTTACGCTTGTCATTGATTCACTGCATGTATCAAGACCCTCTAACAAGCTAGCAACCCAGGACCCACTGACAACTTCCAACATGTTAAAACATGGGCTAATGAGAAGCCACCAATTGTGCATATGTGTCAATGGACCCACCTATTTGAGAAGCTCTGCCAAAAAAGGAGAATCAACGATTTTCGTAAGATTGTAAGCCTCTGAAAAAACCTTTGCACTTTCATGAAAACCGTTGGATCAAGATGGTGTCAGAGCTAGGCCCAGGAAAATATAGAGCTGAGGACTTTAGGAAATATTAAATGAAAGGGACTAGGGAAAATTAAAGACCACCAGATGAATAAAACCTTTAGTCACAAGATCGTGTAACATAAAAAAGTTTCATGTGATCATGCAATAAAGGGGACAAAATTTAGCACATGTGAATTAGGACCTTAAAGTGACCCAAAAAGTTAAATTGAAATTAGAACAAGGCTAGGGCATAACAAAGGGTTTTTTAACAAGGCGGCTAGATTTTCAAAAATTTGAACTAAGGGCTTATGTCAGAGGCATGAAAAACATTGTAAAGACCAAGGGGAAAATGCTATAGCCATGAAGTTTTTTTCACATGCTAACAGTGGCTCTGTCTATGGATGTATGCCTCTTATAGGCATAACAAGGATCTAGAATCACTAGTTTAAAGTAGACCATCCCACTAGAAAAGACTGACAACAGAGAGCAACAGGACCAAAACCCTATAGACCAGGACAAAATAGGGCAGGGGCAAGCAACTTATTTACAAAATTTACAAAATGTACAGACCTAAATACTGTTCATGGAAAATAAAATACCTTCAATTGAAGTATTTCTTCAAGAATTGTCCATGAACTGGCAATTCTTGAACATCACCATTTAATTCTTTTACAATTTATGAATCTTGGCCCCATTTCTCATGAATTAGATATGGCCCTAGCTAGATTGGATCAAACTTACCATGTTTTCCTTTATCCTCTAGTCTGTCATTCCAAATTAACACCAAATCACTAGGCTCAAACCTTCTCTCCATAGCCTTCCTGTCATACAAATTCTTAACCTGTAGTTGTAATTTGGCATTTCTTGCAGCTGATTCTCTCTTGATTTCATCCAACCTAATGAGGTCCTCAATTCTCAACTATATTTCATCATCAATGTCATCATCATATAATTGAACAAACTTGTACATCTCCAATAAATTATTCTGAGGCATTCTTGCATGTATTCCATATACTAAGTCAAATGGTACACAACCAATTTCCCTCTTCATAGTTACCCTATCAGCCCATAGAGCTAATGGCAGCTTTGAATTCCATGTCCTCTTATTCTTTTCAAGAATCCTCTTGAGAATCTTAATCAAACTCTTATTAGTAGATTCTACCTGACCATTTCCTTGTAGACTATTCTCTCAGGGCAACCAAACCTTGTAACAATGTTGTTCAATAGAAAATCAGTCACCACCTTACTAGTTGCATTTCTTGTAGGTATAGCCTCTACCCACTTTGTAAAGTAATCAGTGGCAACCAAGATCCATGAGTGTCCTCCACTTGACTTGTTTGGTATCTCCCCAATGAAATCAATTCCCCATTGTTGGAAAGGAGCCTATACTTCTACTAGTTTTAATGACATGTTACTTGAAAATTTAAGCTTACAAGAGAACCTTTGACAAGCATCGCACCTCCTTACCAACTGCTCTGCATCCTTGAAGATTGTGGACCACTAGAAACCTACTCTCAAGATTTTATGAGCAGTTGTCTTACCCATGTAATGTCCACCACAAACTCCCTCATGCATTTCCTTTAATAACCTTTTAGCCTAATTTTCATCTACACATTTCAAAAGTATGCAATCTAAATTCTTTCTATACAATTTACATTTCACAATTACATACTTGATGGCCAGTAATTTTAATGTCCTCTTCTGATTATCATTCATTCCTGCTGGACATTTCATATTTCTCAAGTAATAGATGATATCCTCATACCAGATACAATCATCCATATCACATGTATAATCAATTTCAGAATGATTTACCTAATTTGCATCAAGATTGGATTGGGCCATCAATTTTGCCAATCCTTTTCCTCTAACCAATTTAGTAATCTGGACATCAAAATTGAATTCTTGGATCCTATTGATCCATCTGCATCTTCTTCCAAACACCTCCTGCTATAAGAAAATATCCTTCACAACCACACTTGGCACAAAAGCAATCACAACTGCCCCCATCAGATAACACCTAAAAGCCTTGACTACCTTCACAAGTGCATATACTTGTTTTTCATTTATGTCATACTTCAATTCAGTAGCCTACAAAGATTTACTGAAAAATGCAATAGGCTGCTCAAAACCATCCTTATTCTTTTGTAACAAAATTGCAGTAATAGTGTGAAAGGATGCAGAGGAAAAGATGTGCATTGAGACATTATAATCAGGTGCCTTAAGCACTGGTGCATCTTTGATAGCCTGCTTGATATTTTTAAAAGCCTCATTAGGCTCACCCTCCCAATTGATTGTAGATCCTTTCTTCAACATCTTAGAAATAGGTCTAGTAACCTCTGCAAAATTTGTTACAAACCTCCCTAAGAAATTGACTTGAACAAAGAAGGACTAAATTCTTTTAACATTCTTTGGTCTCTGAATCTTGTCAATAGCTGCTACCCTTTCAAGTTCAATTCTCACTCCTTGCTTCCCAACTAAGTGGCCAAGAAACTTACCTTTAGTGACACCAAATGCACATTTCCTTGGGTTTAATGAAATGCCATATTCCAAAGCCCTCACAAATATTTTCTCTAAATGAGTATAGTGATCTTCTTCCTTCTTGGAATAGGTAGTTAAATCATCTTGATATATAAAAAAGGAAATCATTAATAAAATTTGAAAAGGTGACATCCATTGCCCTCTGAAAAGTAGCACTACCATTTGTGAGATCAAAAGGCATTCTCACATAAACATATGTCCCCCAAGGTGTTGTGAAAGCTATCTTGAATTGTTTTGATTCTTTGACAATGACCTGATTGTAAATAGAGAAACCATCCTTCATAGACATCAATTCTAATCTAGTCACTCTCTGCAACATAGCTTCCATATTAGGCAGACAATAGTTATCCTTTAATGAGCTGATGTTCAAATTCTTGAAGTCCACACAAAGCCTGATGTCACCATTCTTCTTTCTCACAGGAACAAGGTTTAGAACCCAAGAAAAGTTCCGTATAGGCTTGATAATTCTAGCATCTCTCAATATCATTAACTCTTCTTGCATCTTAGGTGCCAATGTAGGATTGATAGGCCTTTGTTTTTTCCGGAAAGGTTTAACATCTTCTCTCAAAGGAATAATATGATGAAACAAATCTTCTCTATAAACCTTTAGGTCATCATATGACCATGAAAAAACATGCTTGAATTTTCTCAATAATTCAATCAAAGATTTTCTCACATTGTGAGACATATCCCTACTAATGTATACCTTCTTAGGTGCCTCATGTGTTCCAAGATTTATCTCCTCTAGATCAGCATGATCTTCTCTTTTGAACTCTATCCTCGTTATCAAAGACAGTCTCCAAAACAAAAAGCCCCTTGGGCACATTGTTAGTTCTAAGTTGAATGACCTCATTGCCAGAGACAACCTCTTTTCCTTCTATTGACTCAACCAAAGTTGAGCAATCAAATTCTTGACCATGATACTGATCTTCACAACTCATAAACTTCAAGATATCATTATCATCATCAAAAACTTGCCAATTTTCAATATTGTTTGGTATACTAGGCCTAGCCTAAATTTCAACTTTTGAGATACCAGTAAATGTAATATCACTGGGATTGATTTCTATGTTGGCTAACAAGTCAGCCATCCTATTATTACTCCTATCCTTCTACTCAATATTGAAGGCATCAAAATATTCAATCAAATCCCAAACTACATTCCTATACTATTTTAACCTTATGTTCTTGGAAGCATAAACTAACCTAACTTGGGACACCACCAGCTTAGAATCACCAACAACATTCAAACACTTAATACCATATTTTTGTGCCAACCTCAATCCTAACAACAATGCCTCATATTTTGCTATATTTTTTGTACAAAAGAAATTCAATGTGAAAGAGAACTTGTAGGTGTTTCCATTAGGAGAAATAAGTAAAATAGTCGCTCCTGCTCCATCCTTGCAATTTGCACCATCAAAGTAAATTACCCACAAATCACCCTTCACAGAATTAACACTTACCTCAATAGAGATAGGTGACAAAATAGGTTCATTCTCAAGTCCAGGGATCTCTACCCTAAAAACATTAATATCAATATCCACAAAATGTGTAGTCTCATTATCAATATTCCTTTCAATCATGTGGCATACTCTTGGCTCTCGCTCAATCTTGACAAACTGATCATCAATCTTGAAAGTGGAATAGGATAGATCACACTGTAAGCTTCCACCCATAGCAACACTCCATCTTCTAGATAGTAGTATCCCATAATGAGGAGGGATGTCCACCACCAAAACACTCATTGTTAACTCTTTCTCTAGATATGCTGCCAGCCTATATGGCATTGCATTGATAGTCCCAATAATGGGTAGCTCCCTCTGATCCATTGCACAACATCTACCTTGAACTATATCAACTTTAAGGCCCAACTTCTCCATGATTTTGAAAGGCATGACAGTATTAGAGGCACTACTATCAATCATACAATTCCTTATTTTCATTCCATTCACAAGAACACTTAAAAAGAATGGATCAATGTTTTCAAGGCTAGCATTGATAGAACTGTCCAAGTATATAGTAGGAATTTGGGATACAATTCCCTAAGAAGAAACACCTTTCAAAGCTTTATCATAAGATCCATTGCATGCAACATCATTTTTATGAACATTATCCACCCATGTAATAGTTCTATTTTTGGTCTCAGAGATTCTCAACAATTGTGACAATGGAACTTTAACTGTAATTTGTGACAATATAGATAACATTTCAATAGGAGCAGAAGAAGGAATCTCAATCTACATTGCCTTACTATCCTTTTTCTTATCTGATACATTAGGTGTATTGGCCACCCTCATTTTTTCAATCTTAGCCATTGTGTTTACTGGCTTCTCAATCTCATTAGAAATTTTTTCAACTCCAACACCCTTAGGCTCACAATTCTTACCTTTTACATTCTTGAATTTCACCATGTGATCACCTTTTGATTTGTTCTTATTAGGCTCAACAGAGTTGGTACACTTCATAAACATTCCTCCAGCTTTCTCATTTGTATCCCTTGCCACCATGCCTCTAGTTTGCACTTGGGAAATCATTTCTACAATAATCCTCTCCATCTCTTCTCTAGAAGGTCTTCTTAAATTTACTGGCTTAGAAGAAGAGTTCATGTTACATGTCTTCTTATCGATGTCTTCATCATAAAAAAAAACTTCTTAATGAAAAAGGGATTGATTATGTCTCTTCACATTTACATCTGATTCTTCATCAAAATTAGAATCATCTTCATATCCTAGATATGAAGTAGCCATGTTGCATGCAACATCATCTTGATCTTCTTCTTGATCTATCTCCTCACTACCACAATCTTGATTTGCAGCCATAGATTGTGCAACCATACAATGCTATATAGAATGACAGGACTGGCATGCAACACACCAATGTATGTCCTTCATGACATTTATTGAAGCTTTTTGTAGAGGGTCAGGGACACCTCGATCATTGTTTCCTCTTTTAGTAGGGACAATAGGCTTGCCATCCTTCCATTGGGTGTTGTAGGGGTAGTTCTGCAATTTGTTCCGCTTATTGAAATTGTTGTTGAATTGAGGCATTTCATTGGTAGGAGCATTGATGTTCCTATTTTTAGGTGCCTTCAAATCCTTCAATGCATTCAACACCTTATCCAATTTATTTTCTTCTTGCCTCATGTTGGTAGCTTGTCCTTGCAGGACCAAACTTGAATAAAAGGTGGGCTTGATCCTCAAATTAGGCACTCAAATTTGAAAAGAAAATAGAACCAATTGATGAGGATAGAGAACATCTTCCTTCTTCTTTGAGCTCCACATCACTCAGGTGGGTATTACCTTATCTGCACACTCAAGACACCTCATGATAAACAATAGGCCTGCAGATAGATTATTGTGGAATAGTCTTCAAACCCTTATAGGTATCATGTACCCCTATAAAGAAAATTCTTAATGCAATAGCCCTACTTGCATAGAATGGGTATGAAGACCAGAGATCTATACTAACAACATGAAAGGGAAAAGGGTGGAACTAAAAGTAAATGATTTAGAGATGGATTGAAAGGACCCCCGAGATACCCTAAGTCCCTCATAGACCAGTGCCTTGTCCAATGGGGTACAGAGTCAAATACCCTATTGCAATAGATAGCTATGAATTAAGAAGACAATGTACTCAATGTATCAATGCCTAACATCAATCAAACACCATGACCAAACCTCACTTCTACAACCCACCTATGTATTCAAGTATGTTATTACCCATTAAAGGATTTTAACCCTCCCCTTAGAAGAGACCTATAAATAGATGATACATTAACTAGCATCCACTGAAAGACAAGCATGACATATCTTTTATACCTTAGCTCATACATACATGAAAACTAATCCTAAACTAGTTATCTCTACGAAGACAACTCCACTTGCAAACACATAGGCTATGCAAACAGAAAAATCAAACACCCTTGATGTATGATTAATGAGTTTAGAATTCAAATGGAGATAGTTTGGTAACAGTAAGAATATATTGAATCCTCATACATAGGACAAATGAATCATAGCATGTATCATATTCCCTAAACCAACAAAGGAAGGAAGAACACCCTATATGCAAAGATGTAGAGAAAATATATAGGAAAAGGACCCTTCATGGAACCAATTCTCCCCAAAAAAATTTATAGAAGAAGGAACCCTTACAAAATCAAAACTTCAACCATATATACCACTAGCTTCCTTGGAATCCTAAATAGGTTAGGATGCAACAAGCTTTAGATAACTAGGATAAGGGTTAGGGTTTCAACCACCAAACCAACTGAAGTGGTCATAAATTTATTATAGGGGAAGAAAACCAGTCAGCCATGTGATGTAGGAGCAGCCTGGGTGTAAGAGCAATCTTGCATAACCCAAAAAATATTTTTATTTTTGTCTTCAATAAGGGCTATCTTGTGTAGAGCCACTATTTATGGAAACTTGCTATTTTTAGTAAGTTGGTCTTATGATCTTAGAATTTTCTAATTTTACATGTGGAGGTTCATCTCAGTCATATCAGCCTAGTTTGGAAGATATTGAAGATATTTGGTATTGGCAGCAGGGTACAAAAACTTCAAACTCAATTTTGAAGGCTTTAGATGCCCTGGATGAGGTTGAAAATTTGTGTGATGGGTGCTTTAAGCAAGTCAAGCCTGTAGAGTGTTTTGTGGCATTTTCAGAATGGGGTTATAATAGCCAATCGGGTCAACGAGTGATGACTTATGGTCTTCAGAAGTTGGGTCACCTGAAATGGCAAAAAATAATTTTTCTTCAAAATTTATGTTTGGGTTTCAAAACTTATTTTGAGCCGACTTTGATGTAATAAATTGTAAAATAAAATAATTCTAAGTTTGGTCATCCCTAAGGGCTAAATTTCTAGAACCTTCTCGGGCAATGGAAATTGCCTATATAAAGAAGGCCCATAGTGTTGTCTATGGTGGTTCTGGGTAGTAGATCTAGGTATTGATTCGAGGCTTTGTCCTATAGAATATTGTAAGGGAAAGCCCATGTGGCTTTGCATATTGTAATTCTAAAAGTCTGTAATTCCACATTTGTGGAGATAATAAGAAGCCAATTTTCTGTTCTTGCATATTATTGTTGTTGTTTTTCTATTTCTGTTATGTGTTTGTGGTATTAAGGGGAGAACCCTTCATCAAGTGGTATTAGATCTAGGTTCCTGAGTGTGTAAATAGATCACCAACTATGAGGTAGTTTGCACCAAGACCATGGTTAGGGTTTTAGTGCACATCACAAAAATGCCTCCACAAAGTGAATGTGGTAGAAGAGCTAGTGTTGTGACACTTGAGGTTAGAGAGCTACAGAGACAAGTGTGAGCATTACAAGAAGAGATTCACAGAGGAATAAATTTTAATGTCAGAGATGAAAGCGAGGATGAAGCCGAAGAAAAATATCAAGAAGGAGAAGCTGAAATTGTGAACCAGGAGGAAAAAAGACATTTTTGGGCGATTTCCAAGATTGGGAAAAGACCTAAGATTGAGGTTCCTACATTTTCTGAAAATCTTAACCTAGAGGAATTGATCGATTGGATCAATGAATGTGAGGAATATTTTGAGTATGAAGATGTTGAGGATCCTGATAGGGTCAAATTTGTGAAGGCCAGATTGAAAGGTCATGCAAAGATCTGGTGGCAAGAGATTTAATTAGAGTGAAATAGAAGAGGGAAAGATAAAATCACAAGATGGGATCAAATGGTGGATAAATTGAAGTGACAGTTCATTCTTGTTGATTATGAGCTTGACCTACTAAAGAAAATGCAAAGTCTGAAGTAAGCAAGAAAATCTATTCAGGAGTATATAGAGGAGTTCTATCGACTCCTCATCAGAACAGGCCATGCAGAAGCTGATAAGGAGAAAGTTGCCTGATACCTTAATGGGTTAAGGCCAAGCATTCAGGATGAGTTGAATCTAGTTTGAATGAACAGTATTAAGGAGGCATACTAGTTTGCAATAAAAGTAGAGGAAAAGATGAACAAGAAGTTTGAGAGCAAACAAAATGGAAGAGGTCATGGTGGAAGATCTGGTGGATGGTCATATGGTGGCTGAAATGAAGATCCAAAAAAGAAAGATGAGTCTAGTAGTAGCTAGAATCAGAGAGAAAACAATTCCAATAATTTCCAAGATCAGAATAATAGAGATCAAAGAGGAAGAGGAAGAGGAAGAGGACAAGGTTCATGAAGAGAAGGCTTTAGTGGAACATGTTTTCACTATGGAGAAGATGATCATAGGGCATTTGAATGTCCTCAATGCTAAAGAAGGACAAATAGGAGGAATGAAGGCCAAGCTAGAGTTGCACATGTAGATGAAGATGCCATATCATCAAATTTTAAAGATTCTGAAAGAGGAGAAATGCTAAATAACAAAAGAGTCCTGTTGAGTGGTGAGAATGAGCCTGAACAAAGGAGGAGCCTGTTTCGCAATAGATGAAAGTGTGAGGGTAAATGCTATGATGTGAGTATCGATAGTGGAAGCACTAAAAATTTGGTGTCAAAAAAGATGGTGACAAAGTTGAAGCTCAAGAGATAGAAACACCCACATCCATATCGGATTGCCTGGGTGCAGGATGACCTCAAGGTCATGGTCAGTGAATAGTGCCTAGTAAAGTTCAAGATCAATGAGTACCAAGATAAGGTACTATGTGATATCATCTCTATGGACGCATGTCATATAGTGTTGTGTAGACTGTGGTAGTTTGAGAGATGTGCTGTACATGATGGTCGTGCGAATACCTATTCTCTGACAAAGGATGGAGTGCGACATAAGCTAAAGCCATTGAAGAAGACCGAAGAAAAGATATGTGGTAATGAAAGAATAAAATTTGTTGATGGAAGAAACTTCCTAGATGGTATGAGGCATGAGCATGTGTTTTTCTTTAATTCCAAAAGTTGGTAAAGAAAAAGTAGAGGATGTACCTGTAGAGGTTGTAGATTTGTTGAATGAGTTTTAGGATATTGTATCTGATAATGTACCTGATGGATTACCACCGGTAAGGAAGATCAGTCATCAGATGGATTTGATTCCAAGAGCCAGTTTTCCAAACAAGGCAGCACACAGAATGACACCAGCAGAAAGTGAAGAGTTGAATAGACAAGTACATGAGTTATTGCAGAAGGGTTTGATTCGAGAGAGTCTGAGTCCCTATGCTGTAGTAGCGGTATTAGAAACAAAGAAGAATGGAAAGTGGAGGATGTGTATAGATTCTAAAGAAATAAACAAGATCACAATCAAGTATAGGTTTCCATTGCCATGAATGGATGATATTATGGATTGTTTGAGTGGAGCTGTGTATTTCTCAAAGATAGATCTGAAGAGTGGATATCACCAAATTCAGATCAAAGAAGGAGATGAATGGAAGACTGCCTTCAAGACAAAGGAAGGACTGTATGAGTGGTTAGTCATGCCTTTTGGGCTAACCAATGCACCGAGCACTTTCATGCGGTTCATGAACGAGGTTCTGAAAATTTTTTTAGGTAAGTTTGTCATTGTTTACCGAGATGATATTTTAATTTTTAGCAAGATATTGGAGGAACATATGATGCATATTCATATGATGTTTGAGAAGTTGAGAGATGAGAAATTGTTGATTAATTTGAAGAAGTGCAATTTTGTGAAGAAAGAGTTAGTGTATTTGAGATTTGTAGTTTCAGCAGAAGGTCTAAAAATGGACCCAGAGAAAGTATAAGCTATCCTTGAATGGCCTACTACAAGGAGTGCTACTGAGGTAAGATCATTTCATGGTTTGGCTAGCTTTTACAAAAAGTTTATCAGAAATTTTAGCAGTATTTGTGGACCCTTGACTGAAACAATGAGAGGGGATAGAAAAGAGTTTAAGTGGACTAATGTGGTAGAAAAGAGTTTTCAATCGTTGAAATAAAAAGTTATAGAAGAACCTATTTTAGCACTTCCAGATTTTAATAAGGTGTTTCAAGTAGATTGTGATGCTAGTGGTACTGCAATAGGAGTTGTTATGAGCCAAGAAGGTAAACCTGTTACTTATTTCAATGATGCCAAGAGGAAGTATTCTATTTATGATCAGGAATTTTATGCTATAGTTTAGGCATTAAAGAAGTGGATACATTATCTGCTTCCTAAGGAGTTTGTTTTGTACACTGATCATCAAACTTTGCAATATTTGAATTGTCAAGGAAAGTTGAATCAGAGGCATTTGAAATGGGTTGAGTTTTTATAGCGTTATACATTTGTTTTGAAACATAGAAGTGGAAAGTCTAACAGGGTTGCAGATGCTTTTAGCAGAAGGCAACTATTGCTGATAGAGATGCAAATTGAGGTGGTTGGATTCAAGGAACTCAAGAATTTGTATCCAAAGGATACTAATTTTGGTGGAGCTTGGAAAGCTTGTAAAGAACCTGTTACTCTAGATAGGATGAAGTGGCTAGATTTTATCATCCAGGATGATATGCTATTCAGAGGGAGTTAGTTGTGCATTCCAAGAAGTTCTATGAGGGAGAATCTCATCAGAGAGAAGTATAGTGGAGGATCGCTGGACATTTTAGTCATGATAAAACTTTTGCTTTGGTTAGTAAAAATTATTATTGGCCACAGTTACAGCAAGATGTGAAGAAGTTTGTACAGAGTATGTCAGATGGCGAAAGAAGTGAAGCAGAATACAGGGTTATATCAGTCATTACCTATAACAGAGAAGCCTTGGGAGGATATCAGTATGGACTTTGTTTTTGGTTTATCGATGACTCAGTGGGGACATGATTCAATTTTTGTGGTGGTGGATAGATTTTTGAAGATGGCACATTTCATTCCTTGCAAGAAGACTAATGATGTTGTTCATGTAGCATAATTTTTTTTCAGAGAAGTAGTGAGACTACATGGTTTTCCAAAGACCATAGTTTTAGATAGAGACACTAAGTTCATTGGATATTTCTAGCGTACATTATGGAAAAAGTTGAAGATAGATTTGAAGTTCAGTTCATCACATCATCCATAGACTAATGGACAGACAGAGGTGGTGAATAGAAGTTTGGAAAATTTGCTGAGATGTTTGGTTGGAGGTAACCCAACAAGATGGGATTTGATTTTTCCATAGGTAGAATTTGCATACAATAATTTTGTTAATAGGAGCACTGGTAAATCACTATTCCAGATTGTATATGGAAGTAGTCCAAGAAATGCATCTGAATTGAGAAAGATAGATAAAGGAGAAATAAGTAGTGCTGAAGCTAAGGATTTTGTAGAGCACTTGAAGAATAGCCATGAGGAGGTGAGGAAGCATATTACTAAGATGAATGTGCAGTATAAGGCTAAGGCAGATGAGAAAAGGAGGCATAAGGAATTTTAGGTTGGAGATGAAGTCATGGTTCATTTGCGGAAGGAGCGATTTCCAGTTGGTACATATAACAAGTTGAAAATGAAGAAGTTTGGGCCATGTAAGATACTGAAGAAGCATGATTCAGGAAATGCATATGAAGTAGAATTGCCTACTAAGCTGAATATTTCACCAATGTTTAACATTTTAGATTTGACAGAGTATCATGAAGGAGATATTGAAGATGCGGTTGTAGTAGCACAGTGGAGTATTCTAGCAACTAGTTCAGATATCAAGGAGATTGAAGATATATTGGACAGTCGTGTTGGAAAAAGCACAAGGAACAGGACATATGAAGAGTATTTGGTCAAATGGAAAGGATGACCTGTTGAAGATTCATCATGGCTAACAAAGGAGGAGGTTAGCTGTCTTGGTTTTCCTCTGCACACCTGAGTCATGACAGGGTCACTTCTCAAATTACCCTAGGTGTCTGATGCAGGAGCATCCTGGGTGTTAGAGCAATCTTGCATCACCCAAAAAATATTTCTATTTTTATATTCAATAAGGGCTATCTTGTGCAGAGCTGCTATTTATGGAAACTTATTATTTTTAGTAAGTTGGTCTTACGATCTCAGAATGTTCTAATTTTACATGTGGAGGTTCATCTCAGTCATATCAGCCTACCAGCAAAGTGTCATGGCTAGATCAGGTCTAGTTTTGAAGATATTGAAGATTTTTGGTATTGGCGATAGGGTACAGAAACTTCAAACTCAGTATTGAAGGCTTTAGAGGCCCCGGATGAGGTTGAAAATTTGGGTGATGGGTGCTTTGAGTGTGTCAGGCCTCTAGAGTGCTTCGTGGCATTTCTAGAATGGGGTTATAATAGCCAATCAGGTCAACAGGTGATGACTTATGGTCTTCGGAAGTTGGGTCACCTGAAATGGTGGAAAATAATTTTTCTTCAAAAAAAATTTTTGGGTTTCAAAACTCATTTTGAGCTGAATTTGATGTAATAAATTGTAAAATAAAATAATTCTAAGTTTGGTCGGCCCTAAGGGCTAAATTTCTAGAACCTTCTCAGGCGGTGGAAATTGCCTATATAAAGAAGGCCCGTAGTGTTGTCTAGGGCGGTTGTCTTACATATTATTATTGTTGTTTTTCTATTTCTGTTATGTGTTTGTGGTATTAAGGGGAGCACCCTTCATCAAGTGGTATCAGAGCTAGGTTCCTGAGTGTGTAAATAGATCGCTGACTGTGAGGTAGTTTGCACCAGGAGCGTGGTTAGGGTTTTAGCGTGCATCGCCAAAATGCCTCCACGAAGAGAATGTGATGGAAGAGCTAGTACTGTGACACCTAAGGTTAGAGAGCTATAGAGACAAGTGCGAGCATTGCAAGAAGATATTCATAGAGGAATGAATTTTAATATAAGAGATAAAAGCAAGGATGAAGCCGAAGAAGAATATCAAGAAGGAGAAGCTAAAATTGTGAACCAGGAGGAAGAAAGACTTTTTCAGGCGATTTTCAAGATTGGGAAAAGACCTAAGATTGAGGTTCCTACATTTTCTAGAAATCTTAACCCAGAGGAATTAATGGACTGGATCAATGAATGTGATGAATATTTTGAGTATGAAGATGTTGAGGATCCTGATAGGGTCAAATTTGCGAAGGCCAGATTGAAAGATCATGCGAAGATCTAGTGGCAAGAGATTCAATTGGAGGGAAATAGAAGAGGGAAAGATAAAATTACAAGATGAGATCAGATGGTGGATAAATTGAAGTGACAGTTCATTCCTGTTGATTATGAGCTTGACCTACTAAAGAAAATGCAAAGTCTGAAGCAAGCAAGAAGATCTGTTCAGGAGTATACAAAAGAGTTCTATCGACTCCTCATCAGAACAGGCCATTTAGAAGCTGATAAGGAGAAAGTTGCCTGATACCTTAATGGGTTAAGGCAAAGCATTCAAGAGGAGTTGAATCTAGTTCAAATGAATAGTATTGAGGAGGTATACTAGTTTACCCTAAAAGTAGAGGAAAAGCTGAACAAGAAGTTTGAGAGCAGACAAAATGGAAGAGGTCATGGTTGAAGATCTAGTGGACGGTCATATGGTGGCTGAAATGAAGAACCGTAAAAGAAGGATGAGGCTAGTAGTAGCTAGAATCAGAGAGGAAACAATTTCAATCATTTCCAAGATCAGAATAATAGAGATGAGAGAGGTTCAGGAAGAGGACAAGGTTCAGGAAGAGGAGGCTTCCGTGGAACATATTTTCATTGTGGAGAAGAAGGTCATAGGGCATTTGAATGTCCTCAACACCAAGGAAGGACAGATAGGAGGAATGAAGGTCAAGCTAGAGTTGCACAGATAGATGAAGATGCCAGATCATCAAATTCTAAAGATGCTAAAAAAGGAGAAACGCTAATTCATAGAAGAGTCCTGCTGAGTGGTGAGAATGATCCTAAACAAAGGAGGAGCCTGTTTCGTACTAGATGCAAGTGTGAGGGTAAATGCTATGATGTGATTATCGATAGTGGAAGCACTAAAAATTTGGTGTCAGAAGAGATGGTGACAAAGTTGAAGCTTAAAAAATAGAAACACCCACATCCATATCGGATTGCCTGGGTGCAGGATAACCACAAGGTCATGGTCAGTGAACAGTGCCTGGTAAAGTTCAAGATCAGCGGGTACCAAGATGAGGTACTATGTGATATCATCTCTATGGATGCATGTCATATGTTGTTGGCTAGACCGTGGCAGTTTCATAGATGTGTTGTACACGATGGTCATGGGAATACCTATTCCCTGAGAAAAGATGGAGTGTGACATAAGCTAAAGCCATTGAAGGAGAGTGAAGAAAAGGTATGTGGTAATGCAAGAATAACATTTTTTGATGGAAGAAACTTCCTAGATGGTATGAGGCATGAGCATGTGTGTTTTTCTTTAATTCCAAAAGTTGGTAAAGAAGAAGCAGAGGATATACCTGTAGATGTTGCAGATTTGTTGAATGAGTTTTAGGATATTGTATCTGATAATGTACCTGATGGATTACCACTGGTAAGGAAGATCAGTCATTAGATGGATTCGATTCTAGGAGCCATTTTTCCAAACAAGGCAATACATAGAATGACACCAGCAGAAAGTGAAGATTTGAATAGACAAGTACATGAGTTATTGCAGAAGGGGTTGATTCGAGAGAGTCTGAGTCCCTGTGCTTTACCAGCAGTATTAGCACCAAAAAATAATGGAGAGTGGAGGATGTGTACCAATTCCAAAGCAATAAACAAGATCACAATCAAGTATAGGTTTCCATTGCCATGAATGGATGATATTATGGATTGTTTGAGTGGAGCTGTGTATTTCTCAAAGATAGATCTGAAGAGTGGATATCACTAGATTTAGATCAGAGAAGAAGATGAATGGAAGACTACCTTCAAGACAAAGGAAGGACTGTATGAGTGGTTAGTCATGCCTTTTGGGCTAACCAATGCACCAAGCACTTTCAGGCAGCACATGAACGAGGTTCTGAAAGAATTTTTGGGTAAGTTTATCATTGTATACCTAGATGATATTTTGATTTTTAGAAAGACATTGGAGGAACATATGATGCATATTCGTATGGTGTTTGAGAAGTTGAGAGATGAGAAATTGTTGATTAATTTGAAGAAGTGCAGTTTTGTGAAGAAAGAGTTAGTGTATTTAGGATTTGTAGTTTTAGAAAAAGGTCTAAAAATGGACCCAGAGAAAGTAGAGACTATCTTTGAATGGCCTACTCCAAGGAGTGCTACTAAGGTAAGATCTTTTCATGGTTTGGCTAGCTTTTACAGAAAGTTTATCAAAAATTTTAGCAGTATTTGTGGACCCTTGACTGAAACAATGAAAGGGGATAGAAAAGAGTTTAAGTGGACTAATGGGGCAGAAAAGAGTTTTCAATTATTGAAACAAAAAGTTACAGAACAACCTATTTTAGCACTTTCAGATTTTAATAAGGTGTTTCAAGTAGATTGTGATGCTAGTGGTACTGCAATAGGAGCTATTATGAGCCAAGAAGGTAAACCTGTTGCTTATTTCAGTGATGCCAAGAGGAAGTATTCTGTTTATGATCAAGAATTTTATGCTATAGTTTAGGCATTAATGAAGTGGAGACATTATCTACTTCCTAATGAGTTTGTTTTGTACACTGATCATCAAGCTTTGCAATATTTGAATTGTCAAGGAAAGTTGAATCAGAGGCATTTGAAATTGGTTGAGTTTTTACAGAGTTATACATTTGTTTTGAAACACAGAAGTGGAAAGTCTAATAGGGTTGCAGATGCTCTTAGTAGAAGGAAACTATTGCTAACAGAGTTGCAGATTGAGGTGGTTGGGTTCAAGGAACTCAAGAATTTGTATCCAGAGGATCCTGATTTTGGTGGAGCTTGGAAAGCTTGTAAAGAACCTGTTACTCTAGATAGGATGAAGTGGCTAGATTTTATCATCCAAGATGATATGCTATTCAGAGGGAGTTAGTTGTGCATTCCAAGAAGTTCTATGAGGGAAAATCTCATCAAAGAGAAGCATAGTGGAGGATTGGCTGGATATTTTGGTCATGATAAAACCCTTGCTTTGGTTAGTGAAAATTATTATTGGCCACAGTTACAGCAAGATGTGAAGAAGTTTGTACAAAGTTGCAGAGTATGTTAGATGGTGAAAGGAGTGAAGTAAAATATAGGGTTATATCAGCCATTACCTATAACAGAGAAGCCTTGGGAGGATATCAGTATGGACTTTGTTCTTGGTTTACCAAGGACTCACCAGGGACATGATTCAATTTTTGTGGTGGTTGATAGATTTTCGAAGATGGCACATTTCATTCCCTGCAAGAAGACTAATGTGTTGTTCATGTAGCAGAATTTTTTTTCAGAGAAGTAGTGAGACTACATAGTTTTCGAAAGACCATAGCTTTAGATAGAGACACTAAGTTCATTGGATATTTCTAGCGTACATTGTGGAAAAAGTTGAAGATAGATTTGAAGTTCAGTTGATCACATCATCCACAGACTAATGGATAGGCAGAGGTGGTGAATAGAAGTTTGGGAAATTTCCTGAGATGTTTGGTTGGAGATAAGCCAACAAGATGGGATTTGATTTTACCATAGGCAAAATTTGCATACAATAATTCTGTCAATAGGAGCACTGGTTAATCACCATTCCAGATTGTATATGGAAGTAGTCAAAGAAATGCATCTGAATTGAGAAAGATAGATAAAGGAGAAATAAATAGTGCTGAAGCTAAGGATTTTGTAGAGCACTTGAAGAACATCCATGAGGAGGTCAGGAAGCATATTACCAAGATGAATGCATAGTATAAGGCTAAGGCAGATGAGAAAAGGAGGCATAAAGAATTTTAGGTTAGAGATGAAGTCATGGTTCATTTGTGGAAGGAGCGATTTTCGGTTGGTACATATAACAAGTTGAAAATGAAGAAGTTTGGACCATGTAAGATACTAAGGAAGCATGATTCAGGAAATGCATATGAGGTAGAATTTCCTACATTTTAGATTTGACAGAGTATCATGAAGGAGGTGTTGAAGATGAGGTTGCAACAACACAGTGGAGTATTCTAGCAACTAGTTCAGATATCAAGGAGATTGAAGACATACTAGATAGTCATGTTGGTAGAAGCACAAGGAATAGGACATATGAAGAGTATTTGGTCAAATGGAAAGGATGACCTATTGAAGATTCATCATCGCTAACAAAGGAGGAGTTTAACCATCTTGGTTTTCCTTTGCACACCTGAGTCATGACAGGGTCACTTCTCAAATTACCCCAGGTGTCTGATGCAGGAGAATCCTAGGTGTAAGAGAAATCTTGCATCACCCAAAAAATATTTCTATTTTTGTATTCAATAAGGGCTATCTTGTGTAGAGCCGCTATTTATGGAAACTTGCTATTTTTAGTAAGTTGGTCTTACAATCTTGGAATGTTCTAATTTTACATGTGGAGGTTCATCTTAGTCATATCAGCCTGCCAGCAAAGTTTAATGGCTAGATCAGGTCTAGTTTTGAAGATATTGAAGATTTTCGGTATTGACAGCAGGGTACAAAAACTTCAAACTCAGTTTTGAAATTTTTAAAGGCCCCAAATGAGGTTGAAAATTTGGGTGATAGGCACTTTGTGTAGGTCAAGCCTGTAGAGTGCTTTGTGGTATTTCCAGAATGGCGTTATAATAGCCAATCGGGTCAACGGGTGATGACTTATGGTTTTCTTCAAAAATTTTGTTTGGGTTTCAAAACTCATTTTGAGCCGACTTTGATGTAATAAATTGTAAAATAAAATAATTCTAAGTTTGGTCGGCCCTAAGGGCTAAATTTCTAGAACCTTCTCAGGCGGTGGAAATTGCCTATATAAAGAAGGCCCGTAGTGTTGTCTAGGGCAGTTCTCGATAGTAGATCTGGTTATTGATTCAAGGCTTTGTCCTGCAGAATATTGTAAGGGAATGCCCATGTGGCTTTGCATATTGTAATTCTAAAAGTTTGTAATTCCACATTTGTGGAGATAATAAGAAGGCAATTTTTTGTTCTTGCATATTATTGTTGTTGTTTCTCTATTTCTATTATGTGTTTGTGGTATTAAGGAGAGCACCCTTCATCACCATGCCTAAGGAAGATCTACACTCATGATAAATCTCTAGGAAAGTATTGTAAATCATGAAAATTTGAAATTTTCAACCCTTTGTGGCCACCTGCAACACACCTTGAGCACAAAACCACATGGTACAGACCCTACATATCAACATGCCACACCCTGGACCACACTAAAATGACAAAAAAATCATCTCCCACCAGCACCAGTCACTTATGCATTGAATTTTAGTCCTTCTAGTCCCAGGAAACCCTCAGAAAATTCAAATTTGAATTACAAAGGTCACATTCATGTCACTAGCAAAAAATTGGCAGTCATCATTCAAACAGAGATCAACTTTAAGTCACAGCTATCAGATCTTTCTTTTCATGGTCCTTTAAGTCTTTAACTCAACTGCCACCCTGGGTTTACCTCGAGTGAACATCTAACAATGCATTTCTAATTCACAAAAAGAAAACTTAACCCATCAATTAACTCCGCGACTTGGCGACCATAGGAAAACATTAACCTTAGTCCCACATTTAGCGAAACAAGTGACAAAAGGACACTGCCAGAAAGTTTACCGATTATGTGAGCACTTGTTCGCTAAACCTGCTAAAACATTTAGGGAACTACCACTATTTCACGCGAATGAGTGAAACCTTGGAAACTTGTCAGCTACTAAAACACTTATCCCAATTGCCAGAAGACTGAGAAACTTTGACCGGGCCTGCATCAGGAAGATCAACAGCTGTCTGAAGTTCAAATACCCATCTAAGATTCTATCAGATTACATGCCCACCATTAGATGAAGAATCTTTTCATGCTCTAACAACCCTCTGACAGAAAATGAAATCAATGGCCAGTGCAAGATCTTAAGCCTCTAACAAACCCGATAAGAACTTATGTCATTCATCGATTCACTAATAGGATCAGGACCCTCTGACAAGCTGGAAACTCAGGTCCCACTAACACTGCCACTGCATCAATACATGGACCAATCTTAGACCATGATTTGTACCTATGTGTCACTTTGCACCCACCTGTTGTTGACCTTACTATACTAGGAGATCGGACGGCTGGCATAAGATCTAAAGGGCTTTAAAGATTCTATGCACCTTTACGCCAGCCGTCGATCTTTCAATCTTTAGACTGAGACACCGGGCCCACCTGACAACATTCCAAATCACTGTCTTCATTCAATAGCAAGCTGCCACCTCAGCACCTATCTAAAAATGGGTCCAGATGTATTATCATTTAAAAGAGAGGGACCACCACTTCGCAATTCAGTGACCAAAAGAAAGACAAGCCGCTCGTCGGGTCACTTAAAACTTTCAAGTAACCACCAGACATTAGGATTCTATGCGAACACATAGTTGTGTGATTGCATAAAAGAAGTGTTAACCACCAGGGACCAAGCAATCACGTGACTGATTGAAAAAAGAAAACCGCACATGCAAATTAGAACCTTAAGTGACCCGATAAAGTAACATGAAATTATAACAAGGCCAGGGTTAAAACAAAGGGTTTTTGAATATAACAGCTAGTTTTTTGAATATTTTGCAAGGGTTTCAAGGCCAGGGACACAAAAATGACTACAGGGACCAGAAGAAAAAGTCTAGAGCCATGAAAATTTTTCTAGGTGCTAACACCTCCTAGTTCCAACATTCTTATCATTTTCTTTTTTATATTTCTTGTCCCCAAACAACTTAGGGTCATCTCTCTTCCCACCCAATTTTCTTGATATTTTCATATTGTTCTCAATATTGATAGCAATCCTAAAAGCATCTCTAAGAGTTCTTGGTTCTTTGTCCCTCAACAAGTATCCCATCTTTCCATCAAATGCATTGAAGTATGTGGTTAGAAAAACATTGTCATCTAACTACATAACTTGGAACAATTTATGCATAACCTTCTGAAATCTCATATTGAATTCATCTACAAACTCATTCTGATTTTTCATTATGGTATTGAATTCATTCAACATGAAGCTATCATTAGGCCTATCACCATATTTCTCTTTAAAACATCTCTCAAAAGAATCCCAAGTATCAATACATTTGTGAGGAAGTCTCTTAAACCAATCTTTAGCATCCTTCATTAGAGATTGAACAAATAATTTCATGACTACATCCTCATGCTCTACCTCATAATCATTAAGCATATCAACAAATAACCTAAGATGCTCCTCACAACTAATAGCATTATTACCAGAAAACTTAGGTACCTTATCTCTTATATCATTTGGAAAAGCATTCAGATAGCCAGGAATTCCATCAAAACTAATTTTCCTATAGCCTTCTAATTGCATAGGTCTTCTTTGAAAACTTGAACTAGTGTTAACCCTAAGATCAACATTTTCATTTACATTTCCATCTACTTGTGCATTTGAATACTGCCTAGGATCAACACCTATCCTAGCAAATGAAGAAGGAATTGAACTAGTAGTAGCATTACTAAGTGGAATAGTAGTATTCATGATGGCATAGCTAGTTCACTAGTAGATGGGCCAAGAGCATCGGCTGATGAAGCCTTCAAGAACTGGATCTTTCTTCTCCTTTTTGCAATGGAGGCTTCAATTTCAGCCCTTTCTAATTCTCTTGGAAGGTCTTCATCTTCTTTTCTTCTTCTTTCTATCTCTATGTCTTTATTTGAATTAGGTGGTGGGACCCCTAGTATTGTCAATGATCTGCTTGTTTTATGTCCCACCATCTTTTTCTTTCCTTTATCACTACTGGCAATAGTAGGCCTAGTGATCTCATGCCCATCTTTATCTTTAGGGAGGGAAGCATAACTTTGAACCTGTCTGATCATAGGGCCCTCCTTATCAAATTCATGATCTTGTAGTAAGTGTTCCTGCTCACTCCTCAAAGCCTCAAGATCACCAAAGACATCATGTTGTAAAGTCTTAGGAGTAGAAGCAAGCATCTTGTTTCTCTCCTTCATTTCATTAATCTTTCTAAGGAGAGATTGTCTTTCTATTAGAGCATTTACCTTTTCAGCCTCTCTCTCCTTTTGTAACCTCTTATGTATGGCATTCCGCTATGCTAACTGTAACCTTAGTGCATTTAAATCAGCTAGGTCTATCATAATGTCATTAGAACCTAATGACACATCCATATCTGTGAGATTTTGATATGGGAAATGGACTTGCCTTGGTCTCATGGCCTCCCTTCTGAAATTATCTTCATTAAGATCTAAATCAACCTCCAAACCCATCTCTCTAGCTTGTTCATCTTGACCTACAGGAAATGGACCGTCGTCTTGAAATACAGCCTCTGGGGTATCATAAAATCTATCTTCAGAGTGACCACCATCTAATCTAGAAACTCTATCTTGTGAACCTTCCTCACTTGAGGAAACATGTGGTGCTCTACCTCTAGTATTTCTTTGTTCTCTTATGGGAGCACTAGTAGAGTCACCATTCCTCCTGATCCAACTCTTCTTCTCCTATCTAGGTAATTGTTCTAGAGTGACCTCTAGATTTTTTCTGACAAAGGACCTAGTATTCCTCCTCTTGTCCATGCTTTTTAGTCTATGACACTGGTTCTAACATTTTGAGTTGCCACCCACTAAGTGGGAAATCTTAACTGAATACAATAGGAAAAGAAGAGTGCACTTTCAGAACTTTTTATCTCTAGACTCTCCCCAGCAAAGTCACCATTTTGTTGGGAGTTTCCTTTGATCTTCAACTTGTAGATTTATACTTTGATGGATAACTTTAATATAACTTTGACTCTATCACCACTTCAAAGTCTACAAGGAAGAGGGCCAATTAACAGGGATCAACAATGAGATCCTCCTACACTTTGAAACTACTTGAAAGACTTTAATCCAATTTTTTTAGGAACTCAAAGATAATCTCAAAATACTCTTTGTTTACCATATGCTAACCCACTTTGTGAAATTAACATATATGAGCTCAAGAAAAAAAAAAATACATACACCACTATGAGATTTGAATTCAAATATATTCTCATTAAGACTTGCAGAATCAATACATTATCAGAGAACAAAACACCAAAGAAACAAATCCAAAATCCAAGCTCTCCTTGCTCAGTATAATACCAATAACAAAAACCAAGGACCAAAAAGAAAGTTTTTGGAACCCGCACTACATCAAAAACTCTGTAATATATACCCCCTAGTCATCTTGGAAACCCAAAATAGGTAACAACAAGCTACAGATGACTAGGGTTAGGGTTTCACCCACTAAACCCACTAGAAATGGTCACAAATTTATTATAGGGAGAGAAACCTAGGCAACTAGGAGAAAAAAAATCCTAGATTGATCCTCAATCATGATAAATCCTGAGAAGGTACTGAGAACCACAAAGATGCCTAAATGTCAACCTATTCAGCCACCTACAACATGCCTCAAGCACAAAACCACATAGTAGAAACCCCTGCAAATGATCATGGCACACCCTAGACCTCTCTACAACAGCAAGCGCCACAAAACAAATCAAATCCAGCCATGAAAGCATTCAATTTTAGTCCTTTCTATCGCTGAGAAACCCTCTGCAAATTTGAATTTGAATCATAAAGGTCATTTCCAAGCACTAGGGGTAGATCGACGGCCTAGTTTAAACCTAGACCAACTTTATATTGTGACCGTTCGATCTCTTCCTTTCATGGGTCTTATGATTTACCCTTTATAGGAATCCTGATTTACATTTAGCAACTATGCAACAAAAGGCTTTCTTATTCACAAAGTGAAAAATTAACTCACTGCTTAACCCCATGACTTAGTGAACAAAGGAGATCTAGCCTACCCTGGTTACATTTGGTGAATTGGTGACAAAAGGCTTTCGCCAGTTTGCGGAACATTTTAAGTCACCACTAAAATATTTAGTGATCACGCAACCTGCCTTCACTAAATCACCAATCATTTTATTACACGAATGAACAAACCCATTGAATTTTGTCAGGCCGCTAACCTTATTTATCCAAACCGCTAAGACCTTAGACCCCACCTAGGTCCTCTTTATGCCACTTGTTGTTACCTCATTCACGGCTCATGCCTGGTCACACTGACACAGGACCCACTTTCTATAAGCCTTATAATTGGATAGCAAGTGTAAGATCTCATAGCAATAACAAAACTCATGAGAACTTACGCTGACCGTAGATCTTGTCCTCATCCCTAATATGTTTGACAATGACCCCACCTTGCTGCATCATCAATGCTAGCCAATTAAATTTGAACAATCCTGCACCACCTAGCAAATGGCCCCACTAAGAACATTAAGCTGCCTGGAAGATCGGATGGCTGGTGCAAGATCTGAAGGGCTTTGAAAATTCTATGCGCTCTTATGCTAGTCGTCGATCTTGAATCTCCTGATTGAGATACCAGGCCCACCTGACAACGCGTCCAACTCACACAATGTGGACCAATCATAGTACAACAAATCAGCATATCTAGCAAATGGACCTGCCAAAAGAAAAGGTTACGTCATACAAAAGAATCAATGGTTGTCTCAAAATCTCATACGTTTGACACATCTCATAAAAATTTACACCCGTCATTGATTAACTACAAGTGTCAGGACCCTCTGACAAGCTAGCAACCCAAGACCTACTAATAACTACCATGTTAAAACATGGGCTAATGAGAAGCTACCAATTGTGCATACATGTCAATGGACCCACCTGTTTGAGAAGTTCTACCAAAAAAGGAGAATCAACAATCATCGTAAGATCGCAAGCCTCTGACAAAACCTTTGTACTTTTGTGACAACCGTTGGATCAAAATGGTGTCAGAGTCAGGCCTAGGAAAATATAGAGCTGAGGACTTTAGGAAATATTAAATGCAAGGGACCAGGGAAAATTAAAGACCTCTGGATGAATACAACCTTTAGTCGCAAGATCACGTAACATAAAAAAGGTTCACATGATCATGCGACAAAGGGGACAACAATTCAGCACATGCGAATTAGGACCTTAAAGTGACCCAAAAAGTTAACTTGAAATTAGAACAAGGCCAGGGCATAACAAAGGGTTTTTGAACATAACGACTAGATTTTCAAAAATTTGAACTAAGGGCTTATGTCAAAGGCATGAAAAACATGCAGAGACCAGGGGAAAAATGCAACAACCATGAAATTTTTTTCATGTGCTAACAAGTAGCACATACTCTAGGTGATCAAAGTGTTGATGACCACACTAAAGAAGAAATTCAAGAGGGAGTGACATGAGGTCCCAAGATCTCAAGAACCAAAAAATCCATTGAGTGTTCCTGAAAATAATGATTAGTAGAAAAACCAAGAACACCAATTATTGCATTTTTTTTATGTTCATTTTTGTTTTTCTTTTTCTGTTTCCTTTTTTAATTATTTTCAAATTTTTATAATGACAAGTGATCATTGGCAAGCCAATTTTCAATCACTCACCGCTTAATGGGGCTATAAAAATAGTTTTCACCACTAAGAATTTATTTTTCTATTAATATCTACCAGAAAGTGGTTTCCAAATATTAACTAGCCAACAATGCCTGAAGGTTTTCATTGTTGGATCTTTTATTACTTTTTTTCTATTTTTTTTTTTCCTTTCTTTTCCATTTTTTCCATTTTTTTAAAATTTTTTTAAAATTTTTTTTCTTTTTTCAATAAATGCATAGAATGACCAAAGAACAAGAAATGCTTACATCGATGATGAAAAATGATACCATCCAAAACTTGAGTTTTGTCCATGACCTCACAAAAGGCATTGTTAAAACTTGATTGCATAATGAACTTGGAATGATGACTATGCATAATCTATTGGCAATTTGGTTGATTTGATTACATAGATGTTGTCATTATGGTAGCATGATCCACATGAACATCAAATAGATCAAAGAGAAAGTATGACAATTTGCAATACAAAATTGTCTAAGTATGAGATAGTGTATTTTGCCAATGAACTAGGAGATAGTTTTAGTTGGCGACATTGATTGGAGTAAGTTTAGTGTTTGCACACTTGAACTTAGACTCTATGGTGACTAAAAAAGACTCACCTCAGAGTGCAAGTTAGTATGGCATGTACAGAAGAAGTTATGATAGTTTTACTTAAGATAGAATGAAGCTGACATGACAGAATATGAAGACATAATTGATAAAGAGTTAAGGGATTATTTTGTTTATCAAAATAATGACTTAACAATATAAAGTGATGACATCCTAGATGTTAAACCTTGGAAAAACATATTTTTTAATATGCAAGACGACTAAGAAGAAGTTATTTGTATTAGTAACTTGTATACAGGCATAGACAGAAAAAATAAAATATGATGTATGTATAGTAGAGTAGTGAAATAATATTGATGTAAGTAGTATAAGGTAATCAGTAAACATTGTATATTACTTGTTTGGGCAGTGCGCTCATCTGGTAAACAGATTTTGTACTACCAACTCCTAACAGGGTTGAGGCTTCTAACAAGGCCTATAGTCCCTTAATTGGGACTGAGACACTATATGTATGTAATAGACTCCTAATAGGGTCAACATCCTTAACATGATACTTTTGATTAGTGGATCTTTGTGGGTACGATCCCCATCGAGGTTTTCCCTTGGCCAGGGTTTCATCAAGAACAAATAATGTGTTATGAGTTCTTTTGTTTTATTGCTATGCATGTTATTTAACATTCTATGTTTTGCAACCATTAAGGTTATCTGTTATATCCATAATTGGGAAAAATAAAAAGTTTGTGGAATACTGATTCAACCCCCCCCTCTCTTAGTATTCCCTATATCTAACAATTGGTATCAAAGCCTAGTTACTCAAAAAAGAATCATTCAAGGAAAGCCTAGCAGCTTGAGTAATATCTCTATGGATATGGATCAACTTCAGAAGAATCTTGAAGAATCTCTTGAACAGATTGATATGCTTACTAAATAAAGAGATGCTCTGAAAGGAAAATTTGATGATGCAAAGAACCTCATTGAGAAATTGAAAAACAAGTTGGAAGATCTGAAATATGAGAAGGAATTTGAAATTCACATTGAAGATTGTGATGACAATTTAGAAAAATAAAATGAGATCCCTAGACATGAACTAAAGATAGAAAATCTGAAGCTAAGTCTGAAAGAGGGAAATAGGAAGAATGAAGCAAATCTGAAATCTAAAATCTGAAATAAGAAAATGAAAATCTAAAACATGAAAATGAAGGTCTTAAATCTAAACTTGGTAAGGTAACATCAAAACTTGAGAAAGCCAATTTCCAGTATGCTGAACTTGAGAAATAAAATATAATTGTGAAAGGAGAACTAACTCAATCTAAGAAATAACTTGAAAGACTATATTCAACTAGTGAGAAGATAGATGAGAAAATATCTTATCAGAAACCATTCTATGATAAAACTGGTCTTGGATTCAACATATTCAAAACAAATGAAGAAATCAAGGAACCAGATCTAAAAATATCAGAAAGTATAGATGAGAAAAAATATGAAGAGACTAACAACTGTGAAGATACATCTAAGAATGAAGAACCACCTAAGTAAGAGGAATCACCTAAAGGTATGCAAAGAGAATTCAAAGGTATATGTTTTACTCGTAATACTTTTTCTCATATGAAGAAAGATTGCACAGGTAAGCAATTCAAACCTCTTAATGGTTATTGTTATAATTGTCATGGTTCTGAACATAGAGCTATTGCATGTAGAAAACCTAAATTTGTTGAGAATAATAATAGTAATAGAATGTTTAGGAATACTAACCATGTAGATAAGAAGCCTACTAAAGATATGAACAAAAGAAATGGAGTAGTGTGTTATAGATGCAACAAGGTTGGACACATTGCAAAAAAATGCAGGTCACAGATCAATCGGCTTAGATCAAGATATGGAAAAAATGGAATAGTTTGTCAGGTATGCAACAAAATTGGACATATAGAAAGTTTTTGCAAAATGAACAATAGATTTTTTCATCCTAACCCTAACCCTAGAAATCATACAAGAAGAAATGAAGATGCCAGTAACAGTCAGAAAGGATGGTGTAGTAATTTAGATGAAGTAAAGTTTCTTAAAAGCACAAATCAAGGAGACACATTCAACATTGAAGATAATCAGGAAGGTGAAGTATCAAATGGTAAGAATGTATCTTTACCTAACCCATCTCTAAGTACTTAATTTATGAAAATTATAATAGAATAGGAACTTAGATTAGTGTAGAATTTGATATATGATTAATTAAGTTTTGCACAATTAATGGAAGGTATTATATGATGTACTAATGCTATGGTTAAGAGCACAAAGAAAAATATTATGTTTTGTGAGATCGTAAGAACTTTTAAGTTTTGCAGGTTAACAGAATTAGTTTTTTGGAAAGAAGCACCAAAAGAATTCAATGCGATGTCAGATCTAAGTGAGATTGAATTAATAAAAGGTCATGATCAGTATCATTTAATCATCAAAGAAAATTCAAGTGATTAGGAGATCAAAGAGCACTGATTGGAAGCATTTAGCAAGGATTTAGTGAAGAATTTGTGAGTCGAATCTACACAAGCCCTAAATCATGAAATCAAGGTATTTTACTTAGTAGATCTTGAAATCAGTTAAGGAATTAAAGGAAGTTATGGATATTTCATTGATTCATAATGTCAGAGATAAAAATAGACCTAAGGTTAAAAAGGAACCAATAGAACCTTTGGAATATGACCCTAGATTAGCTTTGTCATTCGTACCAGATGAAGTTTTACATCTAGAGAATGTTAGAAGCTATATTGGATGAAAACTAGAGACCATCAGTGATAGTGATTTCACCAAGGAATATCAGAAGATCTACAATCATGACATGTCATTGAGAGAAGGATTTGAACATTTGAAAGATAATGAGATCATTAAGTATGCATTATAGTATGAATTTGATAATGAAGAATGCACTAAGATAATCCTAAGAAAAATTCATAATGGGAAGTTTTGGTTAGATGATAGAGTGATAGATATCATAGTTGATTTAATTCATGAAGTAACTGGCCTATAAAAACTAGAACCACTAGTTAAGGTGAAAGTGGAAGAAATAGAGAAGGACCAAGAAACAAGAAAATCTACTAGTTCAACCTCCTCCACACCTAGCAAAAGAGTGAAAGAAATTGCTACTAGACTGAGTAACAGGTAGAAGACTTTGGTACCACCAGTTTAGAGAAAAATTATAGAAATCAGAGATGATGAAGATACACTTGTCAAGAAGAAATCATGGAAACCTAGAATTGAGAGAGTAAATGAAGAAATTATAGAAGAAGGAGATTTTACTAAGATTAACAAATATTATCACCTATATGATTATGTAGAAAGAATGAATTTAGAGAATGTAGTGCTGAATCATATGGTTCTATTTGATAAAATTTTTGATACAATTCAAGGCAAGATACCTGATTAGTTATACAAGAAACTTGTAAATAGGAAGAAGAGAACATCTAATGAAGACACATCTATTAGAGAAAATCTTGTGAGAAAACTTTGTGATGTGAGAGATGATGAACACCTTAAACAAATTTTGAACTCTCTGAACACCCATCTGAGAACTAAGAAGAGGACTATTCAGATCATTGGAGGAAAATATGAAGAAATTAATGTAGAAACATAGCAAGCAATCATCAAGGTTATGACATAAATTGTTGAGGAACCATCTTTTGCAATGGAGAAAGTAGGAGAAGTAGAACAAGAGGACACTCCCTCTCCACCATAAATAAACATTGAGGATGAAACCATGAATGTTGAAGGAACTAAGATCACCTTGGATAGTGATGATAATTTATTCAAGAATCTTGAAAACATTGTTCACAATTTTCCCTTTGAAGATTCAGAGAAGACATAAACCACAATTCAAGAACTCAAAGTGACAGAGATGCAAGCACCTATTCCCACTAAAGAATAAATTAGTCTTACACCTAAGACTATAAAGAAGAGTCAAATTGGATCTATGTTTGAGAATTTGGGAAAGGAAGTAGATGATGATGATCAGATGGAATTGATCACATCCCTGAACAAAATCATTGGAAAGAACAAGAAAGTAAAAAGTCTTGAAGGATGCTTGAAAGAGCTTACTGAGAAGCTAGAATGTATTATTACTACATAGATTGAAGAGACTGACCCTCTGGAGAAAGAAAATAAAGTAATGAACACTTTTGATAATGAATTCACTAATCTATCTAATATTGCAAACGTAAAAGCTCAAGCAGCTTATGAAGCCAAAACACTTTTGGACATTAGCCAAATTATCAGGAATGGTATCAATAATCTTGATATCTATATAAAGGAGTTAAGAAAGAATCTAGAAAGAAGAAAATCATTGTACATTCATTGTACAAAATTAGAGACTTTGGTAGTAGAAGAAGATTAGAAGATAAAGGTGAAGGAAGTAGAAATTTAGAATGAAACAAACCTTCTGTCAAGCCAAAATGTGAAGGTATTTGATATTGAAAAGAAAGTTCATAAGATGTATGATGAGATAAGAATATTGCAAGATGGCAAGGACAAGAAAATGAAAAGATTCACTCTTTTAAGAGAGCATATTTTTGTAAAATTAAGCATTGTTGAAGGACAACTAGAAGAGTGTCTTTTAGCCAAGATAGTTTTTTAGAAGTTTAGCTTTGAGAATCTCCGAGCATGTGAGATAGCATCTTATGGGTTGTCTGCACTACTTTGTGTGGTAGATTCAATCAAGAATTTATGGGAGAAAGAATTAGAGGTAATAAAGATTGAATTTTTAGATTGTGTTGCAAGCCTACCAGATTTGCAATACTAAATTAAGGAATAAAACTTTTTTTATCATAGTGTTGTAACCCTCCTACCTTTTTTTTCTTTTTGTCATTGTTGTCAAAGGGGGAGAGATATATAGAAGAAAATTGATAAGGATTTATACTCTTAGGGGGAGTACTATATAAAGATAATATTTTTGGAGTTATAAGGATAGTATGTATGTATTTTATACTATGGCCACAATTTTGAAGTTTTTGAGTCTAGGACTTAGCCAATTTTCTCATATGTTGCCACCAATGACAAAGGGGGAGATTGTTGTCAATTTGGCTGAGTTGGTTACATAGATGTTTTCATTATGGAAACATATGATCCAAATCAAAGATCACCAAGATCAAAGAGAAAGTATGACAGAGTGCAATACAAAATTGTCTAAGTATGAGATAGTGTGTTTTTGCCAGTGAACTAGGAGATAGTTTTAGTTGGCGACATTGATTGAAGTAAGTTCAATGTTTGTGCACTTGAACATAGACTCTATGGTGACTATAGAAGACTCACCTTAGAGTGCAACTCAGTATGACATGTACGAAAGAAGTTATGATAGTTTTACTAAAGATAGAATGAAGCTAATAAGATAGAATATGAAGACATAATTGATAAAGAGTTAAGGGATTATTTTGTTTATCAAAATAATGACTTAATAATATAAAGGGATGACATCCTAGATGTTAACCCTTGGAAAAAGATATTTTGTAATATGCAAGCTGACCAAGAAGAAGTTATTTTTATTAGTAACTTATATATAGGCATAGAGATGTAATGTAAAAAAGAATAAATGATGGCTGAAAAAACAAATGATGTATGTATAGTAGAGCAGTGAAATAATATTGATGTAAGCAGTATAAGGTAATCAGTAAACATTTTATATTACTTTTTTGGGTAGTGGGCTCATCTGGTAATTAGATTTTGTACTACCAACTCCTAACAGGGTTGAGGCTTCTAAGAAGGCCTATAGTCCCTTAATCAGGACTGAGACACTATATGTATGTAATAGTCTCCTAATAAGGTCAACATCCTTAACAAGATACTTTTGATTAGTTGATCTTTGTGGGTACCATCCCCACTGGGGCTTTCCCTTGGCCAGGGTTTCCTTGAGAACAAATAATGTGTTATGAGTTCTTTTGTTTTATTGCTATGCATGTTATTTATCTCTCTATGTTTTGAAAGCATTAAGGTTATCTGTTATATCCATAATGGGGCAAAAAAAAAAGTTTGTGGAATACTGATTCACCCCCCTCTTAGTATTCCCTATTTCTAGCATAATCTCCAAAAACATGGGAATATTGAAACACTTCACAGATCAACCTTGATCCATGTATTGCACAACACTGAATCTAAAATCTTCTTGGATAACTTTGGAATACACTAGCACATTAAGGTAAGAGAATCACTCATAATGATGGTGATACTCAAATTTCTCCATGATAAAATAGGATGACATCACATGAAGATATGAAACCCTATTTTTTGAATCTTGAGAGATATCCATTGTAGAAAATTAAAATTTGCAAGTAACACACCTTCATTACCAAAGATACAAGTATGGAGTGAAGATGGATAGTACTCACCAATCTGTCTGTAAAACTTCAGAGAAGAGGAGACACATCTCAAGGATGAAGTGTGGTAGTGGGCAATATGTTCATGATTATTTTACTTGTCTTCAAAAAGTTTTCAAATGTGTAGCACAAAAATAGTACCACATTGTGCATGGATCTCATAGACCAAGTTGTACATTATCCTCTACTTTACCAAGCACCAAAGAAATCTCATCTCAAGGTGGTGAATACCTTATGCCATATCATTCTTGTGATCTCAAATGTTGAAGCATGAGTGAAATGAATATGCGCCAAATAGCTAACAAGCCCACACAATGTTAACATAGCCAACATAGTGTGTTATGAAATGCTTGTGTAGAGAAGCATCATCAACTGGTATTGGTACTAAGATCATCCCACCATATCAAGGGACCTGTAACCATATTCCCAAAACCAAGTATATCAAGTGTAGTAAAGCAATTTTTATCTAATTAATAACCCTACCATTAAGTGAGTAATGCATTTTTTATAAATGATAAGTAGAGTTATTAAGATGAATAAACACGTGATAAAAACAAAATAATGTGATTACAATGAATGTGATTCAATCAACATAGGAATACATACCTTAAATGGTTGAGATGTCACATGTCAAGGTTTTCTAAAAGGACCAATCAAAATAATCAATAAAGCTTCATTGGAAATCATCCAAGAATCACAAATTTGGAGGGATTCCCCCCAACTTAATTGCATGCGACAAGGTCACGAGAACATTAGGATAACCAAAGAAATTAGGTTACCCAAAGAGAGTAACACATCTATAGAATTTTGTGAGCCTTATTGAATCAAATATTTCAACAATTTAATGGATGTACTCCCAAATTAACTATAGGTTATAAAAGCATAGGGAATTTGAATCATCCAAGGAATCAAGAAATGAATTTAGTGCTCGTAATCAATGAATGATCATCTAGAGGTACAAGAACCAAGAATGAAAAATATATAGATAGTAATACCTTGATCCTTGCTAAATAAATGAATCATCCATAATGTATTTGGTCATCTTAGGACAATGGACAGATTTAGCAAAAAATAATGCGCATCCAATTATAACATATTTTTTTTGGTCATTAATGCATAGAATCCCTTATGATTGTGCTTAATCAATTATTGGTCCTAAATCAACAAGTATGTGAGGAATAGACATTTTAACCATAGGCCTCTAGAGATCAATATGTGTAAGTACAAAAGTAAGAAAATATAGATCTTGGAGAATCTGGCAACACATTTGTGGAATAAGGAATGCATATGGTTTAATATTACTTAGTGTACGAGTAATGTTTACACATATATTTATGAGTCCAATAATTAGAATTGGTGCAATTTGAAGTATGGGCTCATTTGTCAGCATTTGTGATTCACTAAGTAGAAAAGAAGAAAAAAGTTGATATAATAAATGTTATTGTTCATCTAATTTAATTAAACCAAAATCCCATTTTTTAAGTACATCAATATATTCTAATGTTGATTTACCAAATTCAAGCACATCATTAGATAGTAAAGGGATCCGTGAAAGTTTATAGGTACTATTAACCACCTTATTATGAAGTGTTTTATGAGGCAATATTGTTGCATTTGGTGGATATGGTGGAGTGGGTAGAATATGATGTCAATGAGAAAATGAATATGGTAAGAAGCATGAAGGAGATAAAGTAGATGGGAATAAGTAGGATGGGTGGAATGAAGATGGTAAAGAGGGATATAGTGGTTGTTGTGAGTATTCTTGATTCCATTTATCATGCATATTATGTAAAGAAGTATGTTTTGAAGAAACATGTTGGCTTTGTAATGAAATAGAGTGACAATACATGTTAGCAACATAATGCATACCATGATCTTCTTGAGTTAGAATTTGAAATAGGTGACGAATTATAGGAAAAGCTCATTCACTTGCATCCTTTTTGTAGTGAGGTTCACAAATGTCTTTTGCTTCATTTATCATGCACTCTTGGTTGTTCAAGCATATGCACTGATCAACTTTCCTGTAGCAATTAGAATAGAAAATTGTTAGATTTTCATCCTCAAAATCACATTTCTCTAAGAATTCATCAATGATTTTCTCATGTTCAAACATAGAGATAGAATTATTGCGTACCTCTGATAATGGAAGATCAATATCCCTTAGGTACAGAGGGTATGAAAATGTCACCTTTGGTCAATAGATCTCAATGGTTCATAAATAGCTCTCATTAGACAACATATGGAAAAGTATCATCTGTGGAAATATTATGCAATCAACTTTTAGTATATGCAGCATGTACATGATATAAACATGATATCATGGGCACAAAGATTAACTGTTAGTGTTCCTGATAGAGTAGCAAACAATGTTCTTAGTATGGTTGACTGTAAAGTTTTCATGGAGCCTTGCATCCTTGGATATGTGATGAAGACATTTTAGTGATGTTTCAATCATGGATGCATAGTCTGTTCATTACTAAAAGTGAAGTTATGTAGTCGCTATTCACCATTACCAGTTTCCTGTGTTTATTCAAAAGAGTTGAGAGAGGTTTTATTGATTCAGGAGTTGCACCTATCTTTTCAGTATGCACCCTTGGAGTTATTCTTAGAGAAGAGTTATTGATGTTCAGTTAAGAGTGCATGAAGTAATTCAGCTTGAGAAGAAAGATCCAGTTGTTTTGGTAGAACCGAATGTGTGTAGCATGCATCTACAATTATCTTATTGGATAGGTCCCAGAATATGTTACGTGCATAGTAGAGCTAACATAATGATTATTAAAGTTTGTTATGGTTTCTCTAATATTATTTCCAGGTGGTTCTAATAGGCTGACTTGATTATATCACTCAAAGGAAAGATATTTATAGGCAGTTATTTGTCATTTCTTGAGTGTGGTTCATGGTTGATTAAGCAGAGTGGAGAAGAGTGTGAAAAGTGTTCAACCATTAGAGGAAGGTCTATGTGACCAAGTAAAGTATTTGAGCTATTCATTGGAACTGATCTAGATAGCAGGTCTAAGCGCAGTTCACCAAGATCCAGATATAGTGTGTATTTTTTATTCAGAAGGTTGTAGCCTTCGCTCCTTTGAGAAGTGAGCTCTTGAATAGAGATCCTCTCCCCTAATAGGGACAATTGTAAAAGACTCCTAATAGGGTCTGACCCTTGACCATGGCTACTATACTAAATATATTGTAAATCAACTCCTAACAGGGTTAAGGATCCTCTAACAAGGATCATAATACACTAGTATAGAATATTAGTGGTTGTCAATTCCCACCAAGGTTTTTACCTATTTGGGATTCCCTATAACCAAAATATTGGTGTTGTGTTCATGTGTTCTTTCATTGTGTTTATGCTTTATTTTTAAGTATACTTAATTGGATAAAGAATTAAAACTTGTAGATAATTGATTCACCCCCCCTCTCATCTATGTCTTGGGACTATTCTTAACAACATCAAAATTGAATTTTACAATGACATAAAATTGAATATTCTCTTACCATTAGCAAATAGTCACTATGTTCATCCACCGAAGGTGCATGTTGGTGATCTAGAGTAATAAGTCCCTACAACAATGATCAAAATAATAATTAAAATACATATATGAATATCATTATAAAATTCAATACAAACTATTAAAATAACAATTAAAATTAAGTGACCTCTTTCATACCTCAATCATTACTTCAAATCTAGCTACTAATGCAGCTACTCCATGATCCAAAGTATCATAGACAGAAGGAGTCTCTGATGTCAATAACTAAAAATGAAACAAAAAAATTATTATGCATTTATCAAGATTACATATATATTTTTTACAAGGTCCTACTAATGATTAAATGATACCTTTGTGAAGGTTCCACCGCATCCTCCGGTGTGAGGTGTCGATGTCGAGGCTCCAACATTCAACTAGTGCACATGTACATGGAAAATTATAAGATAACCATTCATATAAGAATGCACTACTGACATGTTAATTATAATGCATTATTACATATATACCTCTGGACTCAATGGTGATGTCACAAAGCCAGAAGAAATAATGTGATCATCGTGCCTCTGGATTTTGATCATAATTTGTTTAGTAATTTAGTTATTCATTCATTTATTAACTAAATATAATCAAGTAGATCAAATTAACATGTGAATAAAGATACCTCAAGGAAAGTGGAATGATGCCCTTTGTTGTCTATTGTGAATGTCGATGTTCCACTAGTGAACATCTAATGCACATGCATAATAAGTTATGATACAATTATTCATATAATTACATAATAATCAATTATATTAATTAAAAAAAAAATATTCGATACATGCTTGTGGAATTGAGGATGATGTGAAGAAGGGGACATGAAGATCATTACCACTTCCACTACCACCACCACCGCCACTGACACTCTTGCCCTGAATTTTCATCATAATGAATAGATACTAAATTAATTAGTTATTCCTTTATAAATGGAATATGATCAAAGCAATTTAATGAACTTGGAAATATTTACCTGTGTATCAATGCCAAATGTCATATTTAGAAAACTATCAGTCATCATTCCAGGATCCTCTTCCTCTCTCTCGCCAGTACCAAATGTACACAAGGATCCACATCATCGATAAATATGCCCCCTCAAGGATTCACCATGGTCACCCTCAACTAAAGGAGTGGCACACTGAATGAGAGTTTGTGTGAGAGAAATAATCATGCCTAATGTGTCTACCTCTACATGTTCCTTCACAATAGAAAGAATAGTAACATGATCCACCTGTGGCTTGCAAATAAGAGCCCTAGGTGTGTTAGGGTCATGATGTTCCCCTGCTCGATCAAATGATGACCCCCTTTGTCTTCCTTGAGAATCTAGATAGTCAAAATAATCTAGCACCTCCTTGAGTACATGTTACACACTAAGTTTTCACCTTTGTCTCAAGCTCTCGTAGTCTTGATAACCTAGTATAACATGGGAATCATCTCCAGGTTGTGGGACCTATGCTAACTGAGATGAGACCTCCAGGTTCTAGGATGGTTCCTCTTGGATAATCACCTTAATTTTTTTCTAGACATGAAAAGTAAAACTTTTAAGGGAAAGGGATAGAAGGAATGCTTGGAAAGGGAAATGACTGAAAGAAAACAACCTACTAGGTGATACACTAAAATTAGGGTTTGGATCTCAGTATACTGAATAGGCTTGCAAAAGTGTTTCATAGGAGGGTCTGAACATAAGACACAACCTATGACCTGCAAACAGACATTCACTTCTACAACTCAGTGTAGGAATGAGACAAGACTGTTAGGGGGTTGAAGTATACCCACAAAAGCATCTATATCAGATCAAGCACAATAACACACAAAATCACAGAAAGCAAGAGGAATCGAGAACCCTAAGACATCACTGAAAGCATCATATACTTTAATCCAATAAGAGATAATTTAGACAAGGAAGCTTAGGGACATGAAGGATTGTCACAAAATACCTCTGCAATATCTGAATCATCAATGGGAGAAAAAAAACTGTATAAGCCAGAGGGTAGAAATGATACCAAAGATGACCCTTAAGAAAAGATGAATTTATTCTACAAATTGTCCAACTCTGAGCTCAAAAGCTCCAAAAATACAATAAATACATCCCTCTTGCATCCAGGCAAGAGTCAAAAACTAACTAGGGTTACATGGTTTTCAATACAATAATCAAAACCCTAGCCAATCAATTCTAATCATAAATATATCTCTGCAAAATCATAGCCGATTAGACCTCAAGTTTGCATGCCCATCCTTGTACTACATCAACCTATAGACAAGTGACCTAGACTCATCTACTTTTCTTGCAAAAATTCTTGCCATGAATGCATTGATTGGTACCCCCCTGAGACAAGAAATGACCAAAAACGGCCGTCCAGACCCCTATCATCATCTTCCTCAACTGCAAAATTTCTCGAAGATATAAATTCCATCTACCAATCCTATCACAATTGACTACTGGTTCAAAAAACCTAGCCAAAACCCTATTGGAATATATTTGAATTTAAATAATAATGGCTAACAGGTGGTGCCAAACTTTTCCTCCATCAATGGTCGACGTTTAAATCTTAATCTCACTTTAAAATGCAACCGTCAGATCTTCTCATTTACCCGGGCCTGGCATCTGACTATAAATCTAAATTTAAGTCTACCTCGGGTTACCCTTTTCCTTCAATCGCAGACTTGCTTAACATTTATTAGACCCCGATTAAGTTTGGCGAACATGACAAAGTTCTTTAGTCACTGATTCATGGAATACCCTTAACCCTAGGCCCAAAACTACCACATGTCAATCTTTTATTCGCTCTGACCACCTCATCAGCAACACCTCAGCAAGTCCTGACATCAGTCCCACTGAAAGATCCAAGCTGTCGACTAGCCAACCATTAATGAACAAGCACGTCATAAACTGAGGACCCATCTGACAGAGCCTGGAGATAAAGCAAGATCAATGGTAGGCACATGATCACATGTGTCAGAAAGATTCTTTGCGGACATGCGCCAGTTGTCGATCCTCTATAGATGTTAGAGCCTTTTGAAACTCTAGAAACCTAGTCCCATTGATAGATTGCCGAATCACTACCATGTGGACCAATGAGAAGCCACCATTTGTGTACACATAGCAGTGGACCTGCCAAGCATGAAGAGTTATGTCACCAAGGAGAATCGATGGTTGGTGCAAGATCTGATGCTCTGACACAAAGCCTTGAGATCATATGCCAGCCATTGATCTAAAAGGGACTCAGTCGGCTAGGCTCGTTCTGACATACCATCTGAATTGTCACCCTTGGCCAATGAGAAGCTTCCACATGGGGCAACGTGGAAATGGACCCACTTGACTTCGAAGCACTGTAGACTTGGAAGATCTAACGGCCATCGCAAGATCACATGTGTTAGAAGAGCCCCTTGCAATTTCATGACAACCGTCAGATCTTCCTGACTGGGACCCCACAATCTTGAGACCGCCAAAGAACTTAGTGATTACGTGACCAAGGGAAGGCTAAGCTCTTGCTAAATCACTAACTGTTGAGGATTTAACCATGAAACACTTAGTGACTATGAGAATCATGCAGTCATTGAATCGCTGAGAGGGAAAGATCACCGCCAGAGAAATATGAGAAATTGTGACCATCCAATAGGATTAAAGTGCACATGGGCATTTAGGATTTTAAGTGGCTGATAAAGTAACTCAAAAATATATCAGGCCAAAGGGTTACTTAGGGTTTTAAGCTTACAATGACTACTTTTATGAATTTTTTTGACCTGCAGACCAGAGAGTTAGAAAGCTTGCAGAGACCAGAGAATAGGATGTAAAGCTATGAAATTTTTTGAGGTGCTTGGCAGAGAAAAAAAAATAGAGACCTTGAGATGGGAATTGGTCAAATTTCTATGCATATGAAAATTAGGGTAACAGTACAAACTCTCAATATAGTTTCCTCAAGAAATATATTGGAACCTCATGACTATTACAAGGAGGTGAATCAAAGACCATCCACCATCTCTCCCCAAAAAAATAGCTTGCAAATGTCATCTTTTGTGATTTTTTCCTTTTTTATGTCCGTGTAAGACAATTTTTTTGCATAATATTATTTTTGTTCTTCTCTTTTATCCTACCATAAATTAATTTTCCCACTAACCGAGCTTACCTGGATCAAGATTGCTTCCAATGATTTTGCAAGTCTTTCACTTCTAGGATTTGTACAACTAGAATCTTTTAACCTTGTGATTAAAGATTCTAAATCTTTTTTCCCTCTTTCAATTCGGTTCATCAATTTTTCTTGTGTTCTAGGAGGTTTCTCGATTGGTGGAGGCAATTGAGATTCATTTTCTTCATTTGTTTCTTCATGAGGAGATGAAGGGTTTGGTAGAGGGTTTGGTGGATAGTTTGGTTGAGGGAGATTATTTCTTCCTCACAATTAAAAAACTAGATTTTAAAATCTTCATTTCACACAAATTTAAAAAAAACAAATTTCAACAAAACAAATTGCTACAAAACTAAAATTTTAAAACAAATAAGAGACATGGGCTGTAAAAAGACTTACCTCTTCTTCTAGATCAAACTTGACGATGTCATGGAGCCATTTGATGGATGAATCAATGAAAAAGTTGGATTCCAAGCCTAACAAAGACTGTGTGGGCTTGCAAAACCCTTCTTAGTTGCAAACATGGGTTTGAGGAAAGCAAAATAAGCTTTCCAACCAGTAGCAAGCTATAAATACACTTTTTTCAAAGTGTGTGTGTGCTATAGGGCGCACGTGCTTTGAAAAATACTAAAAAGTTTTTTTTCAAACTGTGTGCTCCTTATAGGGTGAATGCACTATGCTTTGCATTTCCCAAGCCTTAGGGTTGGGCGACCAAAGCCATAGGGTGTGGGAAAGCCCTTTAGTGCATACGTACTATGGCTTGATGGGGGACCAAAAGGAAAAGTTAAATAAGGAGAATACCCTTGATTAAGTTGGATGAGAAGAGAAGTTCCTCAACATATAGATAGATCATCAAATGAGAGGAATTTTACACCAGGATTGTGTCTATGGATATAATAAATATGTTTACAAATGCCTCCATGAAAAAATCATGGTAGAAGTGTTGTGGTTGTGATAAAAGCGGGTTTTATATTCTTGTAGAAATAAGTGCAAGGAATACAATACAAGATACATAGAGGAGCCAATATTAGGGAAATAGATGCAAGTTATAATTAATTTGAGGAGGAAGAAGATTTTGAAGAAGAGAAATAAATGGCTAGGGATTTTGATGAAGTGAGCTTTTTAAGGGCTTTCTCCAAGATTGGAAAGAGGCCAATGATTTAAATTTGTATATTTTATGGAAATATTAATCTAGAAGCGTTGATTGATTTGATCAATGATATGGAGGAGTATTTTAAGTTTGATGAAATAGAACATCCTAAGAGTGTAAAACTCATAAACGCTAAGGTGAAAGGTCATGCTAAAATTAGGTGGAAAGAGGTTTAGTTGGAGAGAAATAGAAGAAGAAATAAAAATAAAACAAGGTGAGATCAGATGGTGGACAAAATGAAGAGATAATTCATTATTTTTTAATATGTTCTTGATTTGTTAAAGAAAATGCAAGTGTTGAAGCAAGAAACGAAACATACAAGTTGATGCAGGAGCATCCTGGGTGTAAGAGCAATCTTGCATCACCCAAAAATATTTCTGTTTTTATATTCAATAAGGGCTATTTTAGTGCAGAGCTGCTATTTATGGAAAGTTACTATTTTTGGTAATTTTTGCATGTGCTCAGAATGATCTGATTTCTTTCTTGGAGGTTCATTTTGGTCATGTAAGTCTGCCAGTAAAGTTTCATTACCAGATCAAGTGTATATTAGAAGATATTGAAGATTTTTGGTATTGGCAGCAGGGTATAGAAACTTTGAACTTAGTTTTGAAGGCTTTAGAGGCCCCGGATGAGGTCAAAAATTTGGGTGACAAGCACTTGCGCAAGTCAAGCCTGTAGAGCGCTTCGTGGCATTTCCGAAATGGGGTTATAATAGCCGATCGGGTCAACTGGTGATGACTTATGGTCTTCGGAAGTTGGGCCACCTGAAATGGCGAAAAATAATTTTCTTCAAAAATTTTGTTCGGGTTTCAAAGGTTATCTTGAGCCGACTATGATGTAATAAAATGTAAAATAAAATAATTCTAAGTTTGGTCGGCCTTATTGGCTAAAATTCTGGAACCTTCCCAGGCGGTGGATAATTGCCTATATAAGGAAGGCTGTATTATTGTCTTAGGCAGTTCAGAATAGTCCTGGGTAATAGTTCAAGGCTTTGTCCTACAGAATATTGTAAGGGAATGCCCATGTGGCTTTGCATATTGTAATTCTAAAAGTTTGTAATTCCACATTTGTGGAGATAATAAGAAGCCAATTTTTCTGTTCTTCCATATTATTGTTGTTGCTTCTCTTTTTCTGTTATGTGTTTGTGGTATTAAGGGGAGCACCCTTCATCAAGTGGTATCAAAATAGGAGTTCTTGAGTGTGTAAACAGATCACCGACTGTGAGGCAGTTTGCACCAGGACCGTGGCTAAGGATTCAGCGCGCATCGTGAAAATGCCTCCATGAAGGGAACGTGGCGGAAGAGCTGGTGTTGTAACACCTGAGGTTAGAGAGCTGCAGAGACAAGTGCGAGCATTGCAAGAAGAGATTCACAGAGGAATGAATCTTAATGTCAGAGATGAAAGCGAGGATGAAGCCGAAGAAGAATATCAAGAAGGAGAAGCTGAAATTGTGAACCAGGAGGAAGAAAGACTTTTTCGGGCGATTTCCAAGATTGGGAAAAGACCTAAGATTGAGGTTCCTACATTTTCTGGAAATCTTAACCCAGAGGAATTGATCGACTGGATCAATGAATGTGAGGAGTATTTTGAGTATGAAGATGTTGAGGATCCTGATAGGGTCAAATTTGCGAAGGCCAGACTGAAAGGTCATGCGAAGATCTGGTGGCAAGAAATTCAATTGGAGCGAAATAGAAGAGGGAAAGATAAAATCACAAGATGGGATCAGATGGTGGAAAAATTGAAGTGATAGTTCATTCTTGTTGATTATGAGCTTGACCTATTGAAGAAAATGCAAAGTTTGAAGCAAGCAGGAAAATCTGTTCAGGAGTATACAGAGGAGTTCTATCGACTCCTCATCAGAACAGGCCATGCCGAAGCTGATAAGGAGAAAGTTGCTCGATACCTTAATGGGTTAAGGCCAAGCATTCAGGAGGAGTTGAATCTGGTTCGAATGAATAGTATTGAGGAGGCATACCAATTTGCCCTAAAAGTAGAGGAAAAGCTGAACAAGAAGTTCGAGAGCAGACAAAACGGAAGAGGTCGCGGTGGATGATCTGGTGGACGGTCATATGGTGGCCGAAATGAAGATCCTAAAAAGAAGGATGAGGCTAGTAGCAGTCAAAATCAGCGAGGAAATAATTCCAATCACTTCCAGGATCAGAATAATAGAGATCAGAGAGGAAGAGGAAGAGGACAAGGATCTGGAAGAGGTGGCTTCTGTGGAACATGTTTTCACTGTGGAGAAGAAGGTCATAGGGCATTTGAATGTCCTCAGTGCCAAAGCAGAAGGGACAGGAGAAATGAAGGCCAGGCCAGAGTTGCACATGTAGATGAAGATGCCAGATCATCGAATTCTGAAGATACTGAAAGAGGAGAAATGTTGATTAACAGAAGAGTCCTATTGAGTGGTGAGAATGAACCTGAGCAAAGGAGGAGCCTGTTTCGCACCAGGTGCAAGTGTGAAGGTAAATGTTGTGATGTGATTATTGATAGTGGAAGCACTGACAATTTGGTGTCAGAAGAGATGGTGACAAAGTTGAAGCTCAAGAGACAGAAACACCCACATCCATATCAGATTGCTTGGGTACAAGATGACCACAAGGTCATGGTCAATGAACAATGCCTAGTGAAGTTCAAGATTGGCGGATACCAAGATGAGGTATTGTGTGATATCATATCTATGGATGCATGTCATATGTTGTTGGGTAGACCATGGCAGTTTGACAGATGTGTTGTACATGATGGTCGTGCGAATACCTATTTTCTGACAAAGGATGGAGTGTGACATAAGCTAAAACCATTGAAGGAGACTGAAGAAAAGGTATGTGGTAATGCAAGGATAACTTTTTTTGATGGAAGAAATTTTTTAAATGGTATGAGGCATGAGCATGTATGTTTTGCTTTAATTCCAAAAGCTGGTAAAGAGGAAGTAGAAGATGTTCCTGTAGAAGTTGCAGATTTGTTGAATGAGTTTCAGGATATTGTATCCGATAATGTGCCTGATGGATTACCACCAGTCAGGAAGATCAGTCATCAGATGGACTTGATCCCAGGAGTGAGTTTTCCGAATAAGGTAGCACACAGAATGACACCTGCAAAAAGTGAGGAGTTGAACAGACAAGTACATGAATTGTTACAGAAAGGATTGATCCGTGAGAGTCTGAGTCCCTATGCTATACCAGCGGTATTAGCACCAAAGAAGAATGGAGAATGGAGGATGTGTACAGATTCTAGGTCAATAAACAAGATCACAATCAAGTATAGGTTTCCATTGCCACGAATGGATGATATTATGGACTGTTTGAGTGGAGCTGTGTATTTCTCAAAGATAGATCTTAAGAGTGGATATCATCAGATTTGGATCAGAGAAGGAGATGAATGGAAGACTGCCTTCAAGACAAAGGAAAGACTATATGAGTGGTTAGTCATGCCTTTTGGGCTAACCAATGCGCCAAGCACTTTCATGCGGCTCATGAACAAGGTTCTGAAAGAATTTCTAGGTAAGTTTGTCATTGTTTACCTAGATGATATTTTGATCTTTAGTAAGACATTGGATGAGCATATGATGCATATTCGTATGGTATTTGAGAAGTTGAGAGAAGAGAAATTGCTGATTAATTTGAAGAAGTGCAGTTTTGTGAAGAAGGAGTTAGTGTATTTGGGGTTTCTAGTTTCAAGAGAAGGTCTAAAAATGGACCCAGAGAAGGTACAGGCTATCCTTGAATGGCCTACTCCAAAGAGTGCTACTAAGGTAAGATCTTTTCATGGTCTAGCTAGCTTTTACAGAAACTTTATCAGGAATTTTAGTAGTATTTGTGGACCCTTGATTGAAACAATGAGAGGGGATAGAAAAGAGTTTAAGTAGACAAATGGGGCAGAAAAGAGTTTTCAATTGTTGAAACAAAAAGTTACAGAAGAACCTATTTTAGCACTTCTAGATTTTAATAAGGTGTTTCAAGTAGATTGTGATGCTAGTGGTACTGCAATAGGAGCTGTTATGAGCCAAGAAGGTAAACCTGTTGCTTATTTCAGTGAGAAGTTAAATGATGCCAAGAGGAAATATTCTGTTTATGATCAGGAATTTTATGCTATAGTTCAGGCATTAAAGAAGTGGAGACATTATCTACTTCCTAAGGAGTTTGTTTTGTATACTGATCATCAAGCTTTGCAATATTTGAATAGTCAAGGAAAGTTGAATTAGAGGCATTTGAAATGGGTTGAGTTTTTGCAGAGTTATACATTTGTTTTGAAACACAGGAGTGGAAAGTCTAATAGGGTTGCAAATGCTCTTAGCAGAAGGCAACTATTGCTGACAAAAATGCAGATTGAAGTGGTTGGGTTCAAGGAACTCAAGAATTTGTATCCAGAGGATCTTGATTTTGGTGAAGCTTGGAAAGCTTGTACAGAACCTGTTACTCTAGACAGGACGAAATGGTTGGATTTCATCATCCAGGATGATATGCTATTCAGAGGGAGTCAGTTGTGCATTCCACGAAGTTCTATGAGGGAGAATCTCATCAAGGAGAAGCATAGCGGAGGATTGGCTGGATATTTTGGTCATGACAAAACCCTTGGTTTGGTTAGTGAGAATTATTATTGGCCACAGTTGCAGCAAGATGTGAAGAAGTTTGTACAGAGTTGCAGAGTATGTCAAATGGTGAAAGGAGTGAAGTAGAATACAGGGTTGTACCAGCCATTGCCTATACCAGAGAAACCTTGGGAGGATATCAGTATGGACTTTGTTCTTGGTTTACCGAGGACACAGCGGGGACATGATTCAATTTTTGTAGTAGTTGACAGATTTTTGAAGACGGCACATTTCATTCCCTGCAAGAAGACTAATGATGCTGTTCATGTAGCAGAATTGTTTTTCAGAGAAGTAGTGAGACTTCATGGTTTGCCAAAGACCATAGTTTCAGATCGGGACACTAAGTTTGTTGGATATTTCTGGCAAACATTGTGGAAGAAGTTGAAGACAGATTTGAAGTTCAGTTCATCACATCACCCACAGACTGATGGATAGACAGAGGTGGTGAATAGGAGTTTGGGAAATCTGCTGAGATGTTTGGTTGGGGATAAGCCAACAAGATGGGATTTGATTTTACCACAGGCAGAATTTGCATACAATAATTCTGTCAACAGGAGCACTGGTAAATCACCATTTCAGATTATATATGGAAGTAGTCCAAGAAATGCATCTGAGTTGAGAAAGATAGATAAAGGAGAAATAAGTAGTGCTGAGGCTGAGGATTTTGCAGAACATTTGAAGAACATCCATGGGGAGGTGAGGAAGCATATTACCAAGATGAATGCACAGTATAAGGCTAAGGCAGATGAGAAAAGGAGGTATAAGGAATTTCAGGTTGGTGATGAAGTCATGGTTCATTTGCGGAAGGAGCGGTTTCCAGTTGGTACATATAACAAGTTGAAAATGAAGAAGTTTGGACCATGTAAGATATTGAAGAAGCATGATTCAGGAAATGCATATGAGGTAGAATTGCCTAGTGAGCTAAATATTTCACCAGTGTTTAACATTTCAGATCTGATAGAGTATCATGAAGGAGGTGCTGAAGATGAGATCACCGCAGCACAGTGGAGTATTCCAGCAACTAGTTTAGACACTAAGGAGATCGAAGATATACTGGACAGTCGTGTTGGAAGAAGCACAAGGAACATGACATATGAAGAATATTTGGTCAAATGGAAAGGATGACCTATTGAAGATTCATCATGGCTGACAAAGGAGGAGGTTAGTCGTCTTGGTTTTCCTCTGTACACCTGAGTCGTGACAGGGTCACTTCTCAAATTACCCTGGGTGTCTGATGCAGGAGCATCCTTGGTGTAAGAGCAATCTTGCATCACCCAAAAATATTTCTATTTTTATATTCAATAAGGGCTATTTTAGTGCAGAGCTGCTATTTATGGAAAGTTACTATTTTTGGTAATTTTTGCATGTGCTCAGAATGATCTAATTTCTTTCTTGGAGGTTCATTTTGGTCATGTAAGTCTGCCAGTAAAGTTTCATTGCTAGATAAAGTGTATATTGGAAGATATTGAAGATTTTTGGTATTGGCAGCAGGGTACAGAAACTTTGAACTCAGTTTTGAAGGCTTTAGAGGCCCCAGATGAGGTCAAAAATTTGGGTGACGGGCACTTGCGCAGATCAAGCCTGAAGAGCGCTTCGTGGCATTTCCAAAATGGGGTTATAATAGCCGATCGGGTCAACTGGTGATGACTTATGGTCTTCGGAAGTTGGGCCACCTGAAATGGCAAAAAATAATTTTCTTCAAAATTTTTATTCAGGTTTCAAAGGTTATCTTGAGCCGACTATGATGTAATAAAATGTAAAATAAAATAATTCTAAGTTTGGTCGGCCTTATTGGCTAAAATTCTGGAACCTTCCCAGGCGGTGGATAATTGCCTATATAAGGAAGGCTGTATTATTGTCTTAGGCAGTTCAGAATAGTTCTGGGTAATAGTTCGAGGCTTTGTCCTAAAGAATATTGTAAGGGAATGCCCATGTGGCTTTGCATATTGTAATTCTGAAAGTTTGTAATTCCACATTTGTGGAGATAATAAGAAGCCAATTTTTCTGTTCTTGCATATTATTGTTGTTGCTTCTCTTTTTCTGTTATGTGTTTGTGGTATTAAGAGGAGCACCCTTCATCACAAGTCAAGGAGTTATTATAAAAGGGGTTGATTCGAGAGAGTTTGAGCCCATGTTCTATACTAACAATACTAGAGATCTAAATAAAAATAATGAATGGAGGATATGTATAGATTTATGGGCTATCAATCATATTACTCTCAAGTATAAGTTTCTCTTGCCAATGATGGATAATACTATGGATTACTTTGGTGGATATTAGTAATTCACAAATATAGATAGGAAGAGTATAAATGACCAAATATAGATTAAAGAAGGAGATAAATAGATGAAAACCTTTAACACAAAGGAGGGCTTGTATAAGTGGTTAGTATTATCTTTTGGGCTAACCAATATATCAAGCATATTCATGAGGCTCATGAAAGAGGTGTTGTTTTTTTTTAGTAATTTTTTTATTTTTTTACTTGGATGATATTTTGATCTTCAGTTAGACATAGGAAGGACATATAGTGCATATTCATAGGATGTTTGAGAATTTGAAGGAAGAAAATTTATTGATTAACTTGAGGAAGTGTAGTTTTGTGAAGGAGTTAGTGTACCTGTGATTTTTGTCCAAGGGCATAGTCTTAAAATGGGACCTTAGAAAGTGAATCCTGAACTTGAAAGGCCTACTCCAAGGAGTGATAAAGAGGTAAGATATTTTCTTAGTTTATTTAGATTTTATAGAAAGTCTATAATAAATTTCAGTAGTATTCATGGACCCTTAACTAAAACCATGATTGGGGGTGAAAAGAGTTTATGGGGGATACATGAGCAGTCAAGAGTTTTGATTTTTTTGAAATAAAAGTTATAGAGTAGCCGGTTTTGGAACTTCCAGATTTAATAATGCATTTCGTGTATAATGTAATGCTAGTGGAAATTCCATTGGAGTGTTTTTGAGTTAGGAAGGTATATTGATTTCTTATTTCAATAATATATTGAATGATTACAAAATATTTTTTACGTTCAAGAGATTTTATGTTCTGAAATAATTTTATTTCTTTAGTAATTGGTATAAAATGTGCATTTAATAGATATTTCCAATTGGAAATGTTGAAGCACTTATCTAACTTAGTTAGAATGAATCTAGCTAGACCATATGTTTGATAAAAAAAAAATTAGTTAGAAATACTCAAATTCAATTGTGCTGATAAGTTAGCCTAAAATGTGACACAACTTTTATGATTTTACAGTATAGTATTTGAATAGCTAAGGGTAGTTCAAATAAGAGGCATTTGAAATGGCTTGAGTTTTGGCAAAGTTACACTTATCATTTGAAGAATAGGAGTGAAAATTATAATATAGATAAAAAAATACATAAGAAGGATATATAGTTTGTTGACATAAATAAAGGTAGAAATTATCAAGTTTCATGAACTCAAGAGTTTGTATCGCTAGGATCTTTCTTTTGTGGAGGCCTATAGAGCTTTCCTAGAACCTATTACTCCAGACATGACCAAATGGTTGGATTTATAATCCAAGAGGGAATGATATTCAAAGGGATCCAATTATTCATTCCAAAGAGTTCCATGATGAAGAACCTTATTAAAGAGAAGCATAATGAAGGGTTGGCTAAACACTTTGGTCAAGATAAAACTATTACTCTAGTTGGTAAGGATTATTACTCGCCAAACTTACAACAAGATGTTTATAAGCTTGCAGAGAACTGTAGAATATTTTAGGTTATGTAATAGAACCAAGTAGAATATAGAGTTATATCATCTAGTACTTGTACTAGAAAGGCTAAGGGAGGATATTAGCATGAACATTTTCCTCAGTTTACCAAGGACTCAAAGAAGGCATGATTTTATTTTTGTGATTGTAGTTAGGTTTTTAAACATGGCATATATCATTCCTTGCAAAGAACTAATGAATTTATTCATGTGGAAATTTTTTTTTTAGAGAAGTGGTGAGACTACATGGTTTGTCTAAAAGCATACTTTTAGATCAAGATACTAAGTTTTCTAGGTAATTTTGGAGGACATTGTGAAAGAAACTAAAGATATATTTGAAATTGATCTCATCACACCACCCACAGACTGATGGATAGACTGAATTGGTGAATAGAAGTTTTAGAAATCTATTAAGGTTCTTCATAGTAAATAAGCACAAGAGGTGGGATCTTATATTACCACAAGTAGAATTTACATACAATAATTCTATCAAATATAGGAGCACTGGTAAATCACCTTTTTAATTATATATGGTAGAAGTCCTAGAAGTGTTTCAGAACTAATGAAGCTGGACAAAGGAGTGATGAGTACAGCTAAACCTGAAAACTTTACACAGCACTTGATGTACTTGCATGCGAAGGTGAGAAAAAATATTAATAAAATGAATATTCAATACAAGGCTAATGCCCAACAAAAAACAAGACATAATAAATTACAAATTTGAGATGCAGTTACGACTCATTTGAGAAAGATGGAATTTCAAGTAGGAACATACAACAAGTTGAAGATGAAGAAATTTGGACCATGCAAAATCTTGAAGAAGCATGATTCAAGAAATGCTTATGAAGTAGAGTTTCCTAATAAACTTAAAATTTCAGTCATGTTTGATGTTTCAGATTCGAAAAGGTATCACTAAAGAAATACTTAAGATGAGATAATTGAAGAACAATAGAATATTTTAGAACCTACTTCAGCTAATGAGGATGACCTATTGTATATTCATCATCACTATCAAAGGATGTAATTGATCGCCTTTTTTTTCCTCTGAACACTTGATATGTGACAAGGTCACATCTCAATTTATTTCGGGTGCTTGATGTAGTATCTTCCATGGTATAAAAGGAATTTTGCATCTCCAAAAATGATATTGTCTAGTATCCAATTTCTTCCCTAGAGGTTCATTTTAGATGTATTAGCCTACCAATTTTTAAGTTTCATGCCAAGATCAAGTCTGATTTTGAACATATTAAATGTTCTATTTGGGCGGGGTGGTACAAAAACTTTGAGCTTAATTTTGAAGGCTTTAGAGGCTACAAAAGGAGTGTAAAACTTTTTTTTATAGAATAGTGTGGTTTGTGTCATTTTTTAAATATGGTTATAATAGCCAATTAACTCAACAGTTCACAAGTTATTATTTAAAGAAGTTGTGCCTTCAAGACTCTAGTTTAAATATAGTAACAAGAGGGGGAAAAGCGCTTGACACGGGAAATTGAACTCCAGAGTCCCAAAATGAAAAAAATATCACTTTCTAGAATATTCATAGACAACTAATTGTGCTACTTAAATAGGGCTAAAAGGAAATTTTAGCATTTTTTTCTAGAAGTTTAGATTACGAATTTGTCTTGTAGATTATTATAATGAAAGTGCGTACTATGTGGCTGTAGCATATTGTTTTTTCTGAATATTGTAATGTCATTTCATTGAGGATAATAGAAATCAAATCTTAAAAAAATTAGAAAAATTTTCTATGTTGATGAACAATATGAACCTTCTTCTCTCCTATTCAAATATCTAGGTTAACTTTTTGTTTGGTCTCATTTGAATATGTATGATGTTGATCCATAAATTGTGATGCATAATATTATGTTGGATCATGACACAAAGCCTATTAAATAAAAGATATAAAAAAGAACCACAAGATAGCATTGATGGGTAATACGAGTGAGAAGCTCCCAGAAATTAATTTTATACCCCCAATCAGCTGTCCTCCTTCGTTTTCACCGACAATATTTTTCATAAGGATCAACCACCAAGTACAAATCCAGAGTTAACTAAAAATAGCGTAATACTGGATTAACCTACCACTATAAAATTGTTTTTATGGGTTAAGAATAGACAAGATCTTTTATTTCTTATGCAACCGTTCGGAAAAAGTCTTCTACGTGTAATAGCATAAATGGACAGTGAAGACATGAAATAATTCTTCTACATGTACGTTACTTCTAAATTCAATAAATAGAGAAACACAGTAAATTTTATAACTGTTCACTGTGTTATTCTGAGTGCATTCCATTTTCAGTTCTGTGTTGTTTCAGATCTCTTTTCCCATAATGTTTAAAGAGCTATTTTACATTCCAGTCATTCAGAATGACATTCCATACAAATAATATATTACCGAGCTCCACTTTCCTTGGCTTCCTTCCCCGTGAGATGATAGAATGTAGGAAGATTTAAAGATCAAGATAAACAAAAGAGCACAATACTTAGTTTATTCCTTATATATTTTTATAACACACTTATTATGTGGACAGCAAAACATGGAAACATAAATGACCCAAAGGAAGTACATGACGAGACACACATACTTAGAGTTTATGCGGACAACAGAGCACAATGGACAACACAACACGTACTTAGAGTTGTGTTTACGCAGACTTTATTGCTCAGTCTTCAGTCACGTGCCCTAATTACCATTTGTTCGTACCCCCTGATTGATTGTCTATGTCCTGCTGCTTGTTCCCATCGCCTATGTTGGACTGATTGCTTTGACCGTTCTTGAGGGAGGGCGACAAGTTAGCTTGAGCAGGTGGAATGGCGGGGCTTTTTTGAGAGGGCTTACCGCCTTCATGGACTATAAGTATAGTTGGAGCGGGTGGGCCATATTGCTAGGGATGAAAGGGCTGACGGGGTGGTCCATGATGACAGGGCTGGTTCGGGTTATGACATTGGGTACAAATGACATTATGTATACAAGGTGGAAGAACTTCCTCTGCTACTTTGTGAAGAAAAAATAATGAATCACTGACGAAATTTCCTTGACTCGTATTGAGAGCACTTACTCAACCACTTCGAAACACTACTGATGCCAAATACAAGGATATTTCTCTGCTTATATAGGCTTGTAAAACGTGTATTGAGTGGAAAGCCTAACACCCTAAACACAAATAAAGAAAAAGTTTAGTTGTCTCTCTTAGAGCATCCGAATACAAAAATGAAATGACCGAAAAGCTTAGTTGTCAGTCGTCACTACCAGAGCATCAGAATACACAGCTGAAAGAAAAATGGAATGACATCAGCGGCTTTGCAGATGGAATGATGATTATGTCAATAGCTATCTTCGAGGAATCAGGATTATGTCACCTCCACGTAGAAGCATCATGTCAGCTATCAATAATTAATGCAGTGACCCTATAAAACGGATTCCAAGTTTCTCTCAGAATCATAGAGGGGATGTGAGATGTAGGGAAAATTAAGAATGTGTGACATATTCAATATACTATAGGTGGACTAAGAATAGAAATTATAATTATTCAGGTTTATGAGTATTAGTTTCTGGATTCAATTGTGTAGCATTTTTTTTTAATCCCATATGGCATATGGCATCAAAGTGAGTGTAGGTTCAATATCATTTTGTTATAAATTTTAAAGAAGTGCCACATAGTGGCATGTAATAAAATAAAAAATTAATAAAATTGAAGAGTATTGATTCTAAAGTGATCAAAAGTATATTTTTGGTCTGAAAATTTATTGTTTCTCACTTAATTCAATATAATTTGATTCTTGTTAGAATTATTGATGTAACTTTCTATTGAAGTAATCTCTTATATATATAATCAATTCCATTTATAGTATGTTGGTAATGTTTTCAAAATTTTCAAGATTGCATTCTTTCCTTATTTCTTTGGTATTTTTCCTAGCTTTTGTGTTTTTCTCCTGCAAGTTTCATGTCCAAAATGCCAAAAGTATGTTCCTAATGATGAAAACCCTAGGTGCTAGGTCAAAATGCTTGTGAAAATTAGAAAAATAGTAGAAAAACCTGATCGGGTTCTAATCTATAGTTACTTTTCCAAATGACTTAAGTAATCTTTTAAGCATCTGCGCTTTATAATTACCACTTAGTCGCCTAGTCTCAACCAATTAGCATATCCCTTCTAATTTGGCGATTCAGAAAATGTGCTTTGTCACGCGATCTCTTTAAGTCTAGAGAAAATTCACTTTTATCATGAGACTCAGTGGATGTTCTTAGTCGCCAAATCTCTCAGTGATCTTTGTGAGATCTAGCAACAGCTACTGGTAAATATTTTGGAGTTAAACTATAGTCGCTAAATCTCTATATGCAAAAGACATGCAGTCAGGTAATCTCTTTATGAAATAATGAAGTAACCAAAGTTTCAGCAATAAGGAGACTCATTGATTAGTCACTGAGTCTCTCAATAAAGGATCACAATTATGTTTCTTTTCAGTCTCATAATCTCCCAGTTCTTTGGCAGTTAAGAAAATCATCCAACGACCTAGCGATTATCATAGTCACTTGTTCTCAGATTCCTAGCAGTTATGTTATAAATACTCAGTGATATGGTGAAACAGTTATCTCCTAATCTCACAATGAAGCAGTTAAGCCGCAGTAAACTCAATGACTAAATGATAACCGTAAGATGAAGGAAGAATCAACGGTCAACATTATATCTCATAGTTTGACAAAGGTTAAGAAATGTATCTAGTGACTTGGTGAATAAAGGATTTCGGGTAGTCTATAAATGTTACTAGGGTAAAGAGAAATATTAAGTGACTACAAGATGGTTTGAGTCATACGATTGCCAAAAGATGATAGGTTAAGGAAAAGGTTTTCAAAGAATAGATCTGAGTCGTTGATGTGTTTGAAATCACGCAGTGGTCGCATTGTCTCCCAATTAAAACATGAGTTAAGAAATCTTGCAGTGACTATGACAAGTGCTTTGTTGCCTAGTCTCTGAAATAAAATCGGGTTAAGAGAATTATTCAGCGAATGGAAGATAACCATAGTCGCATGATCTCTAGATGACTAAAGGTTAAGTGTCAGCCGAGAATTAAAAGATCAAAAAGGGGTAAGAATCTATTTGTCAAATTTGGTGACATGTTCACTCTTAATTGGTTGTAGAATAAAATAAAAGATTAATATTTTCTCAGTAACTATGAGACATACTATAGTCTCTCAATCTCCATATGAAATAAATCAAAGATTTCTACCTATGGTCACCAAGTCTCCAAATATGCTCAGTCTCCAGATCTCTACAGAAAGTAAAATTTAGAATGAAAATGTAGAAATTACATGATTACCATTGGTGTTGTTCTTTATAAGTATAGATCTAATGGTTGTCTCTCAATTGCTAGATAATAGTGATGTCATCCAAAAGATGTTGCGATTCAATGATTAGTATTAAATCAAGATCCTATGGATGTCATGTAATTGCATGACTAAAAGAGAAACTGAACAAATATCCAGTGATAGAGAGACTTCTCTTGTAGTCACTGAATCTCCAAATGGGTAAAGTCGGGTAATCTCCACAAAACATTTGACAAGTCAACAAGTTCTAGCGATCAGGAGACTCACTGTGTAGTCACTGATTTTTTCAATAAGGAATTAAGGAAATGAGACTTAGGAAAGACTGTGGTCACCGGGTCTCAGGATAATTTTGGTAAATAATAAAAGTTGTAGCGATTGTGAAATAAACTATAGTCACTGAGTCTCCAAAAGTGAGAAAGTAGAAGTAAAAAGACTTAAGCTGTGGTAGTCACCAAATCTCAAGAAGACATCATAAGGGTTCAAGTCATCCAATGACTTAGAGATTTCCTTTAGGTCGCTCAATCTCTAAAGAATATGAAAAAACTCAGAATCCTTCAGCGATTGTGATTAGCTTGGTAGTCACTAGGTCGCTAGAAATTGAATTTGATTACCTATCATTGTCTTGTGTCATGACCAGTGAATTGAAGTTTAGGGTGTGCTGAGTAATGGTAGATTTGACATGAATTATAGAGTTTGAAATCTTGAAAGGGCAATTGCATTTAATTCTCTAGAATAAATACAAATGATTGTTACCTTTTCAAAATTACCAAGTATTCTAGAGAGCTTGAGCTAGAGAATTGTGAAGATTTGTGAAGTCTTTTGTCGATTAAGTTGTTCAGAGAGATCATAGTTTCAAAATATTTAGAGGATTTTGAATTACAATCACAATGAGTCATCCTTCAACTAGCAGAGCTTCCACAAGAAAGGGAAGTAAGGAAAAATAGAAAGAAAGCTTCTCAAATGAGTTTCTTGCATTACTACCTAGATCATCACAAAATAAAAAGGTTAGTGATGAAATCTTCGTGGATGATTTCTCTTTTTGTAGAGATGCAATGACTGGGTATGTGTCGGGAATTGTACTTTTTAGGTATTTTCATAAGAATGCTAATAAGATGGTACCTATGTCAAACCCTTGGACCTCTAGGCTAGCTGAATTGATAGTACCTGATGTTTTCATAGATGTAGACCTACTAGTTGCTCTCACTGATAAATATGACCCTTTATCAAAGACAATTAGGAAGGAAGATGGCTCGGCTCTGGTTACTCTTGATAGAAGCTCATTTATGAGGGCTTTTGGTATTAATATCCCAATGGCCATAGAGATTAATTTGTAGGCCTATGCCAATAGGTATACTTGGGAATCTGTCCTTGTGGTAAAGGAGATTCAAAATCATGTTCCAAAAGCAAACAAAAATTACATTGTAGCAATGGGTGGGTCAACCCCTTACTTTTACAAGGATTTATGTTTCTATGTGAAGTATATTGCTTATAGTTTGAATAGAGTACTAGGAGTAGATGGGGGATTAGACAAGAGATCACATCTGACATCTTGATGATGGTGTTAGATTCATAGAAAACACATATAAGAAAAAAGATATGACTAAATTGGGTATATCATTAACAAAATGCATGAGGGATTGGAGGCAATCAGAAAAAGAGAGGATTCACCTAGGTTTTTGCATTATTCATTATTAATGCATCTTATTTTGTTCTATAATTATGACATTATGAATTTGGATAACCTACGACCTTGGATGATGTGGAGGGGTTAGCCAAATCTTGTATAGTTTTGGATAGGAGCCTAGAGCCCTAGTTGCCCTAGTTGCCCAAATTTAGTTGCATGAGGGATTGGAGGCAATCAAAAAAAGAGAGGATTCACCTAGGTTTTTGCATTATTCATTATTAATGCATCTCATTTTGTTCTATAATTATGACATTATGAATTTGGATAACCTACGACCTCAGATGATGTGGAGGGGTTAGCCAAATCTTGTGTAGTTTTGGATAGGAGCCTGGAGCCCTAGTTGCCCTAACTGTGATTTATGTTCTTTTTAGAATTGGATACTGCATCCTATTTTTCTCAGCCTAGGTTTAAATCTTTCTAGGTTACCAGTTAAGGTTTTACAACTTTTGAGGCCTAAACAATTTGTTGATAAATGGCCTAAGGACCATAATTGGGGAGATTTCTACTATGAGAGAAGTTACACCATAATGAGGGTTGATGGATGCACCTAGCCACCCCATATTCTACCATTTTTTGTTCCTCCAATATTGCCTTTTTGGAATTTATTTGGCAACTCATGCTGATAGACAATCTTCACTTGGCTTCCCACAAGAAAGGGACATTTACCCCAAGACATTTCAAAGTATGAAATTTCTTCATTGGGAAGAATGCATTCAGAAAATTGAATGATTGGTTGGGTTAGTATAAGATGAATGATGGTGCACCTAGGTATATTGATAGAAAAGGTTTTATTATAATGGCTAGGAATTATTACACTCCTTCCATTCCAATAACTAATAGACATGAGGAGTATCCTGAGGAAGATATTATTAGAAATATCATTGAAGAGGATGTAATAGAAAAAAGAGTAGGATAGTTCAATGAATTAATGAGTTGGGAAAAACATTTGAGATCAAAGGGAATTCCCTTTGGAGGTTTCTACCCTACAATACCTTATTTAAAAAGGCTAGAAATGATGATGAGAAATTTCCATACATTGGTCAACTCAATTGAGGATCGAATATATGAAAAGGATAGGAAAAAGGAAAAAAACTCAGAGTTTGATTATGAAGATAGTGATAGAGGTTACCCAATTTACAGGCCTCCTACCATGGAACAATTACCTCCTACTGATCAAGAAGGAGAAGAAAATACAATAATGGATTTGACAGAGCTTCCTAGCTCTTAGGACACTCATGAGCCTCCTCTTAAGAAGCATAAATTGTAGATGGTAGAGTCTTCAAAAGCAAAGGCCCTTGAGAAGAAAGGAGACAAAATAAATGCTCTTTTTCTAGGTTATAGAGACCATGATCATCATCTTAGGGAAAGTATCAGAGATGACAAAAGAAAAAGGAAAACGATTGTAGAAAATGTTGAGTTACCTTTGGTCCTTGGATAGGATGAAAATATGTTAGAAAAAGATGCATTTCCAAAAGATGATGACTTTATTAAGTCACAAGAATTCAAAGACTTCCTTTTATGGTGCAAGCAACAGCACATGGCTTCCAATGTTCAGATCAAAGAAGATGGCCAATTACCTGATGAAGCCATCCAAGCCTTGAGGGATTATGATCATGAATCTGAAACCATTACCCCTGAAGAAGCAAGGCAATTAGTAAGATCTAGTAACATACTTCTTATACCTAGGTGGGACTTGGCCTCTTCTTTCATTATCGACCAGATAAGAAAACATGAGAATATGAATTTGACCTCAGAAACCCAAGTGGGAGATTTGATAAAAGGGTTTGGATACAACCCTAAGAATAAGGTGCTGGCTATGTGGAGCCTTTACCCTGAAGGTCAAAAGCCTTCTATATTAAACATCTAAGAGAAGATGGATGGTGATAAAATGATATGGTCAATTCACAATACTGGAGATCTTGAGATCTCATAGGTATTGACTCATTTTTATAGATTAAATGAAGATAAAACCAAGCAATTATCACAAAGGCATCAAGATCTTTTCAATGATTATAGTGCATTAGTGAAAGATAGAAAGGTATTGATAATGAAGGGGAAGGAACTAGAAAAGTGTGTAGATGACTTGCAACTCTAAATTTTCAATATGCCTATAGTAGCTCCTACATGACCAAAGCATCTTGCACTACCAGAAGCTCAAAATGTAAATAAAGAAGAAACTGATGCTATAGAGGAGAGAATAAACAAGGAAAAGACTTGGGGTATAGTGCAATCCTTGTTGAAAATTTTGTAACACAGGATATGATTTTTGAAGGATAAGGCAGAGGCAGTTTATACTACATATGATAAATCATCTGGTTTAGAAAGTGAAGTAAAGAATTTTGTTTCTATTTTGAGTACCTATCATTCAACTTGGTCAACGAGGGAATCATTATTTGATAGACTAGAAACAATGTAGTCTCTAAGGAATGGCATCCTAGCAATAGTTCTGGAGGTAGGAATTGCGACTACAAAGATTGGTGTTGTTTCATCTTTCTTCAAAGCAAAGGCCAATCAAGTTGAAACAAGGATGGCAATGTTTGGACCTGGTTTCAATAGGCTCATTCCTCAAATCAGAACATAGGAAGGAGAAATAAATACTCTGGATACAAGGAGGTCATATTTTGATCTCTTATTGCCTAAGAGAGAGGCTTTCCTAAAAGATAGCAATAAAGTTGATTTAGATCACTTCAACACAGTTGTAGATGAAGCTATCAAAGTAGAGATGGACTTCAGCAAGCTCCTCACAGATGTAAAGTAGATTGTTGATTCAAGATTGGAAAGATAGAAGAAGTAACTATAGAGTATTCAATAGTTTCCATGTCTAATAGAGGAACAGGTTACCACATGGGACAACATGACAAAGCCAAAAGTGAGTAAGCCTACAATAGATGACTTGAATGATGAATGAGCTCTAGCAATGCACCTGACCTATGAGCACAAGGAGAGAAACTAATCATACAGGGGATGATGTAAGTTAGCCAGTTAGGAATTCATCATTCACACAACAAACTTCAAAAGTTTCATCTGAATACCTGCAGAAAAAGGTGCAGCTCAAAGTGGAAGTTCAACTCCAAGAAGAAACAAGATTGGTACCATTTTCCCTTTTTCTGTTATATGCTTTAAAACTTTTGTATTCTCATGCAAGTCACTATCAGAGCTACCCATAGCTTGTTGCTTCCTTTTCTCAAGGATCCCAAGGTGGTCTCTCTATATATACTTTTTTCTATCTCACACCAAAGGGTGGTGAAAATATGTATTGTCATAGGAGATTATAGATTTAGTCTTTGATTCTCAAGAATCCATTTTCATTGAATGTATTGACACTAGAAGTTTATCAATAAAAAATACTAAATTTCCATGTATATTTCTTATTGTCTTCATGTATGGTTTTGATTTCTTTGTATGTTTAAATTTTCAAGGCATTTTAGGCATATCTTTCTACAAGGTAGATAGTGGGGTTGAAATTTGAGTTCCTTCCAAGGGAGGGATAAATCTTGAGTGAGGTCTCTAAGATTTTTGTGTTCATACATGAATTAGATGATATGATTTATGCATAAGAGGGCAATTTGCAAGGCATCTTATCTAGGGTTTGGGTGTGTTTGATTTGAGAGATTTCCTATAGATTTCTATTCATTGACTTTGATGCCCAAGGATTAGACATTGGTCTATGCTCATTTTGTAGTTATTTTAACCATCAATCAAATTAAAATGATTTACTTTGAATTATATGAGTTATATGATTGGATCTGTATGAGTTATATAGATCATCATTGTAACATTTGAAGAATTCAATCTAGAAAGGTAATACCCACTTGAAGCTTTAAGCCCAAAGAGAAGAAGGATTGAAAATCCTTAATACCTTAGTATTGATTATTTTTTATGTATCTATTGGGACTGCTAGAGTTACAAATTAATTTTTTCTCATTAAGTTTTGATCATCTAAAATTTTGAGTACTAACAAAATTGGAAACTCTATTGGGGAATAAAAATATTTCTATAATAAGATTAGTGATAGTTTTGCTGACGGTTTTATTGCTATGTTTGAAGACTAGTTTGTCAAATTATTTCCTACAAATTTGTGGGTCGAGACTCTAAGCTCTCTGTTACCAGTTGCTGGTAAATGTTTTGTATAAATTGGAAATTATCTTTTCCTCAAGCAACATGAGTAGATCGAGGAATAGTAGGTCTTATTATAGGGATCATCTAGAAGGCAAGATGGGTGAAGAACTACATACTCGTAGTAGAAAGCAATGGTCCAAAAGAGGGGTAGCTAGTAGTAATTCTCCTAGACGTATTGGATTTGAGAAGAAAGGACCAGGAACAATTCTTAGAAATCACTAAAAGGAAAAAGGAGCCAGAACAAGAGATCTATGAATTACTCATGGAGAAGCAAGAGATCCTTAGAAAGAAAAAGAACAATGAGATCCAAGAAAACTGTTTGAAACAGAAGGTCAATGATGTAAATAGTGAGTTATTTAGGGATATCCAACTCTTGAGACAACAAATGAATAAAAATAAGCCAACCCCAGAGAAAAATGAGTTTTAGGGCAAGGGCCATGTATTAATATAGTTCCATCTGTCAGAAATCAAAAGAAATGAGGAACTTAAGAATAAGGTGATGGGTGCATTTGATAAAGTTAAGAAAAAGGTAGTTAGGATTAGCATTAATGACTCCAAAAAGAATGATGCTAATCCTACTACAATATCTAAAGCTAACTTGGATCTAGAAAAGGATAGAAAAGCCAAGGAAGATTTGTCCATTTACTTAGAAAAGCTAGAGTTAGAGGCTGTTGCAGATGAGATGAAGAGGAAAATAGATTTCCTTCATACTAATATGAATAAAAATGCTAGTAGTTCAATCCCTGCTATCAGTGGGAAAATACAAAATTGTTAGTCTGCTGGACCTTTTCCTAACACACAAGCCTTAGTCTCCAATCAAATGGTCCAAGGACCACTCCAAAATATAATTCATACAACCCCTGTGACTTGTAATCTTGGTGGGAATGTTGTATAGTAGAATATTGGAGGAGGTAGAGCCCAAGCTCCACAAAATTTTCAAAGGTGGCCAGTTCATCTAGAGAGATATAGGCCACTTTTCTTTGATGGTATTCCTAGCCAACCAAATGTCATCCCAACAGAGGTAAGAGACAAAATCCCTAAGTTTACTGGCAATAATGTTATCACATGTGAAGAGCATCTCAACTCTTTTACTAAAAAAATAAATGATTATGAGATTGAAAATGAAGATGTTGTCATGAAAATTTTTGTTCAATCTTTGATAGAGGATGCTATGGATTGGTACAAAGGTTTACCTAAAAATAGTATTACCTCATGGGATGAATTTATAAGGAGTTTTAAGGAATAGTATGTTGAACCTGTTAACTCTAGTTACATGCTAAATGAATTCAATAATATCAAGAAGAATGAAAATAAAAGTATTTCAGAGTTCAATGGAAGGTTCCAAAAGGCCATGTAATATTTTTTCCAAGTTCTAAGGTTAAATGATGAATTTTGTGTTGGGGATATGCCAACAGGCTAGTATTGACTGTATGTTTATCATTAATGACAACATATGGAAAGTAGCATGCATGGAAGTCTTATGCAATAAGATTTTAATATATGTAGCATGGACATGATATCAACATGATATCATGGGCGTAGTAGTTTACTGTTAGTACAGACAATTATATTACATCTTATATTAGTAGTGTTCTCAATAGAGTCACATGCAATGTTCTATATAGTTGTACAATTGTCCTATGGGCATGCATGCTTAGATATATGTTTTAGACATGTTAGTAATGTCAATTTCATGGATGCATGATTTGGTGATGAACACAAGTGGAGTTATGTAGTCGCTATTCACTAGTAGCAGTTTCCCGTGTTTTTCCAGAAGAGCCGACAAAGATTTTATTAGTTCTGGACTTGCACATATCTTTAGGGTATGTGCCCTTGGAGTTAAGCTTGAAGAAGATTTATTGATGTTTGGTTAAGAGTGCATAAGTTAACTCAACTTAAGCAGAAAGACCTAGTTGTTTTGGTAGAGCCGACAATGTGTAGTGTACGTCTACAATTATCTTATTTAGACAAGTCCCATAATGTGATGCATCCATAGTAGAGTCGATAGATTGTTTATATGATTTTGTTATGGTTTCTCTAATATGATTTCAAGGTGGTTCTAACAGGCTGACTTGATCATATCATTTAGAGGAAATATATTTATAGGTAGTCAGTTGTGATTGTTGAAGTGTGGTTCATGGTTGATTAAGCAGAGCAGAGTAGAGTGTATGAAGTGTAGAACCATTAGAAGAAGGTCTATGTGACCAAGTAGAGTACCTATGCTATAGATTGGAACTAATCTAGATAAGAAGGTCAAAGTGTAGTTCACCAAGATCTAGATATAGTGTGTATTTGTTATTCAGAAGGTTGTAGGCTTCACCTCTTTGAGTAGTGAGCTCTTGGACAATGCATCCTCTTCCCTAATAGGGGCAATTGTAAAAGACTACTAATAGGGTCTAACCCTTGACTAGGTCTACTATACTTAATATATTGTAAAGCTACTCTTAATAGGGTAAAGGATTTTCTAGCAAGGATCATAATACACTAGTACAAAATATTAGTGGGTGTCAATTCCCACTAGGATTTTTACCTATTTGGGTTTCCCCATAACCAAAATATTGGTGTTGAGTTCTTTTGTTCTTTCATTATTTTTATGCTTTATGTTTAAGTATACTTAATTGGATAAAGATTTGAATCTTGTAGATAGCTGATTCATCCCCCCTCTCAGTTATGTCTTGGGACTACTCCTAACAATTGGTATCAGAGCCAAGTGCCTCAGAGAGAAAGTTTAATAGCTTGAGGTTGATTAGATCACATACTTCAGGAAAGAAATTCCTAAGTTTGATGGAGAGAATTATCTTGATTGGAAGAACAAGATGGTGACTCATCTGCAATGCATTTATTTTGAAGTTTTTAATGTAACTATCAAAGTAGCCAAGATTCCTACCCTAGAAGATCTTGGAAAGGATGATGCTACTGAAGCACAAATGGAATTGTTTCATCAGAATGCTATTGCCAAAGAAACCCTTATCAGCACCCTATCAGATAGTAAATTTTTAGAGTTAAAAAGTTTGACACCGCCCATAAGATATGGAAGCACCTAGAAGACATGTTTGAAGGAGACAAGAAAGCAAAGGATGCATGCTGAAAAATATGGAAGAAAAGATAAAATGCATTAGAGATGCTACCTAAAGAAAACATTAGAGCTTATAATCAAAGGATCAATGAAGCAGTTGCTGGAATCAAGAACAAGAGTGGAGAGATCTTAGAAGAAGACATCATGGACAAGTTGATGACTACCCTTACTACAGAATATGAAAACAAGATTAACATCCTTGATGAGACCATATAGGTTACATCTAATTTAAAGAGAGAAACCTTGATCAGCAAGGTCTCTACTTTTGAGATTTAAAGATTGAAGATAGAACCAAAAGGTGAGACAACCTTCAAGGAAATAATTCATGGTAAGAAATCTGCAAACACTTCTGGTAATTTTGATGATGATGATGAAGAGAAAACTTTAGATGATTTTATTGATATGATTTCCAAAAGAGAAAAGAAAGGAAAAGAAAAATATGAAGGTCAATTACCATTTAAGTGATTTTCATGTAATAAAATTGGTCACTTTGCATCTAAGTGTCCTACTAGAGCTAGAATTTTAAAGAAGGATTACAAGCTTGAGTACTATAAGGAATGTTACTTTATTGGAGATGGAGTTTCAGATGATGAATCGAGTGAAGAAGAAATTGGATTCATTGGTATTGTAGAAAAAATGAATAGTAAGTCAATTCCTAAGGATGAGAAAGTAAATTGAGAACAAGCATTGATTTTCCAAGAAGATATAAGGACAGATTGGATTATAGATAGTGGTTGTTCACATCACATGACAGGTGATAGAGGAAGATTTTTTCATCTAGACAAATAAAATGGTGGTATGGTTAGATTTAGTGACAACACTCCTAAACCTATAGTTGCTAGAGGAGCCATCACTTTGGATGGAAATAATAGTACTGATGATGTTATCTATAGTGATGGTTTGAAACATAACCTTCTCAATGTTGGATAGTTACTTGGAAAAGGCTAGCTATTAGTTGGAGTTCAAAGATGAAAAATGCATCATTAACATCAAAGATGGTGTTGTGATTGCATCAGGTTCTAAGACAAGAGGTAATGTTTTTCAACTCAATTCTGAAGCAATTTGTTTTGTTGCTAAAGTTGATGATAGTTGGCTATGGCATAAGAAACTATGTCATATCAATTTTGATAACACAGTGAAGACAAGAAATGTTAAGGCAGTAAGAGATCTACCTGGCATAGCAAAGCCAATTGATACTATATGTAGGGAATGTGTGATGGGAAAGCATGTGAGAAATGCATTCAGGAGCAAGAACAAGTCAGTAAAGAGCAAGTTGGATCTGATTCATACAGACCTATGTGGTCCAACTCAAACAAGGTCATACTATGGTGAAAGGTAATTCATTTTGTTTGTTGATGATTATACTAGGATGATGTGGGTTGCATTGTTGAAAGATAAGTCAAAAGCATTTGAGAAGTTCAAAATATTCAGAGCTAAGGTTGAGAATGAATCTAGACTTAAGATAAAATGTTTGAGATCAGATAGAGGAGAATTCATCTCTGATAGATTCTGAGTACTATGAAGAACATGTGATGAAGGGTGCTCCCCTTAATACCACAAACACATAACAAAAATAGAGAAACAACAACGGTAATATGCAAGAACAGAAAATTGGCTTCTTATTATCTCCACAAATGTGAAATTACAAACTTTTAGAATTACAATATGCAAAGCCACATGGGCATTCCCTTACAATATTCTATAGGAAAAAGCCTCGAATCAATACCTAGATCTACTACCCAGAACTATTTTGAACTGCCTAAGACAATAATACAGCCTTCCTTATATAGACAACTTTCCACCGCCTGGGAAGGTTCTAGAATTTTAGCCAATAAGGCTGACCAAACTTAGAATTGTTTTATTTTACATTTTATTACATCATAGTCAGCTCAAGATAACCTTTGAAACCCAAAAAAAAATTTTGAAGAAAATTATTATCTGCCATTTCAGGTGGCCCAACTTCCGAAGACCATAAGTCATCACTAGTTGACCCGATTGGCTATTATAACCCCATTTCAGAAACGCCATGAACTGCTCTACAGGCTTGATTGGTGCAAGTGCTTGTCACCCATATTTTTGACCTCATCCGGGGCCTCTAAAGCCTTCAAAACTGAGTTCAAAGTTTTTGTACCCTGCTACCAATACCGAAAATCTTCAATATCTTCAAATATACACTTGATTTGGCAATGAAACTTTATTGGCAGACTTATATGACCAACATGAACCTCCAAGAAAGAAATTAGATCATTCTGAACACATACAAAAATTACCAAAAATAGTAACTTTCCATAAATAGCAGCTCTGCACAAAATAGCCCTTATTGAATATAAAAATAGAAATATTTTTGGGTGATGCAAGATTGCTCTTACACCCAGGATGCTCCTCCATCAGACACCCAGGGTAATTTGAGAAGTGACCCTGTCACGACTCAGATGTGCAGAGGAAAACCAATATGGTTAACCTCCACCCTTGTTAGCCATGATGAATCTTCAACAGGTCATCCTTTCCAGTTGACCAGATATTCTTCATATGTCCTGTTCCTTGTGCTTCTGCCAACACGACTGTCCAGTATATCCTCGATCTCCTTAGTGTCTGAACTAGTTGCTAGAATACTCCACTGTGCTACTGTGATCTCATCTTCAGCACCTCCTTCATGATACTCTATCAGATCTGAAATGTCAAACAGTGGTGAAATATTTAGCTTGGTAGGCAATTCTATTTCATATGCATTTCCTGAATCATTTTTCTTCAGTATCTTACATGGTCCAAACTTCTTCATTTTCAGCTTGTTATATGTACCAACTAGAAACCACTCCTTCTGCAAATGAACCATGACTTCATCACCAACCTAAAATTCCTTATACCTACTTTTCTCATCTGCCTTAGCCTTATACTGTGCATTCATCTTGGTAATATGCTTCCTCACCTCCCCATGGATGTTCTTCAAGTGTTCTGCCAAATCCTCAACTTCAGCACTACTTATTTCTCCTTTATCTATCTTCCTCAATTCAGATGCATTTCTTGACCTACTTCCATATATAATCTGGAATGGTGATTTACCAGTGCTCCTGTTGATAGAATTATTGTATGCAAATTCTGCCTGTGGTAAAATCAAATCCCATCCTATTGGCTTATCTCCAACCAAACATCTCAGCAAATTTCCCAAACTTCTATTCACCACCTCTGTCTGTCCATCAGTCTGTGGATGATGTGATGAACTAAACTTCAAATCTGTCTTCAACTTCTTGGACAATGTACGCTAAAAATATCCAACAAACTTAGTATCTCGATCTGAAACTATGGTCTTTGGCAAACCATGTAGTCTCACCACTTCTCTGAAAAATAATCCTGCTACATGAAGAGCATCATTAGTCTTCTTGCAGGGAATGAAATGTGTCATCTTTGAAAATCTGTCAACTACCACAAAAATTGAATCATGTCCCCACTGAGTCCTCGGTAAACCAAGAACAAAGTCCATACTGATATCCTCCCAAGGCTTCTCTGGTATATGTAATGGCTGATACAACCCTATATTCTACTTCACTCCTTTCACCATCTGACATACTCTACAACTCTATACAAACTTCTTCACATCTTGCTGCAATTGTGGCCAATAATAATTCTCACCAACCAAAGCAAGGGTTTTATCATGACCAAAATGTCCAGCCAATCCTCCACTATGCTACTCCTTGATGAGATTCTCCCTCATAGAACTTTGTGGAATGCACAACTAACTCCCTCTAAATAGCATATCATCCTGGATGATGAAATCCAACCATTTCATCCTGTCTAGAGTAACAGGTTCTATACAAGCTTTCCAAGCTTCACCAAAATCAGGATCCTCTGGATACAAATTCTTAAGTTCCTTGAACCCAACCACTTCAATCTACATTTCTGTCAGCAATAGTTGCCTTCTGCTAAGAGCATCTACAACCCTATTAGACTTTCCACTCCTATGTTTCAAAACAAATGTATAACTCTGCAAAAACTCAACCCATTTCAAATGCCTTTGATTCAATTTTCCTTGACTATTCAAATATTGCAAAGCTTGATGATCAGTATACAAAACAAACTCCTTAGGAAGTAGATAATGTCTCCACTTCTTTAATGCCTGAACTATAGCATAAAATTCCTGATCATAAACAAAATATTTCCTCTTGGCATCATTTAACTTCTCACTGAAATAAGTAACAGGTTTACCTTCTTGGCTCATAACAGCTCCTATTGCAGTACCACTAGCATCACAATCTACCTGAAACACCTTATTGAAATTTGAAAGTGCTAAAATAGGTTGTTCTGTAACTTTTTGTTTCAATAATTGAAAACTCTTTTCTGCTCCTTTAGTCCACTTAAACTCTTTTCTATCCCCTCTCATTGTTTCAGTCAAGGGTCCACAAATACTGCTAAAATTTCTGATAAACTTTCTGTAAAAGCTAGCTAGATCATGAAAAGATCTTACCTCAGTAGCACTCCTTGGAGTAGGCCATTCAAGGATAGCCTGTACCTTCTCTAGGTCCATTTTTAGACCTTCTGCTGAAACTACAAATCCCAAATACACTAACTCTTTCTTCACAAAACAGCAATTCAAATTAATCAACAATTTCTCTTCTCTCAACTTCGCAAATACCATACGAATATGCATCATATGCTCATCCAATGTCTTACTAAAGATCAAAATATCATCTAGGTAAACAATGACAAACTCACCCAAAAATTCTTTCAGAACCTCGTTCATGAGCCGCATGAAAGTGCTCGGTGCATTGGTTAGCCCAAAAGGCATGACTAACCACTCATAAAGTCCTTCCTTTATCTCGAAGGCAGTCTTCCATTCATCTCCTTCTCTAATCTGAATTTGATGATATCCACTCTTCAGATCAATCTTTGAGAAATACACAGCTCCACTCAAACAGTCCATAATATCATCCATTCATGATAATGGAAACCTGTACTTGATTGTGATCTTGTTTATTTCTCTAGAATCTATACACATCCTCCACTCTCCATTCTTCTTTGGTGCTAATACCACTGGTATAGCACAGGGACTCAGACTCTCTTGAATCAATCCTTTCTGTAACAACTCATGTACTTGTTTATTCAACTCCTCACTTTCTGCAGGTGTCATTCTATGTGCTGCCTTATTCAGAAAACTCACTCCTAGGATCAAGTCCATCTGATGACTGATCTTCCTGACTAGTGGTAATCCATCAAGCACATTATCAGATACAATATCCTGAATCTCATTCAACAAATCTGCAACTTCTACAGGAACATCTTCTACTTCCTCTTTACCAGCTTTTGGAATTAAAGCAAAACATACATGCTCATGCCTCATACCATGTAGGAAATTTCTTCCATCAACAAAAGTTATTCTTGCATTACCACATACCTTTTCTTTAGTCTCCTTCAATGGTTTTAGCTTATGTCGCACTCCATCCTTTGTCAGAGAATAGGTATTCACATGACCAACATGTACAGCACATCTGTCAAACTGCCACGGTCTACCCAACAACATATGACATGCATCCATAGAGATGATATCACATAGTACCTCATCTTGGTACCCGCCGATCTTGAACTTTACCAGGCATTGTTCACTGACCATGACCTTGTTGTCATCCTGTACCCAGGCAATCCGATATGGATGTGGGTGTTTCTATCTCTTGAGCTTTAACTTTGTCACCATCTCTTCTGACACCAAATTGTCAGTGCTTCCACTATCGATAATCACATCACAACATTTACCCTCACACTTGCATCTAGTGTGAAATAGGCTCCTCCTTTGCTCAGGTTCATTCTCACCACTCAACAGGACTCTTCTGTTAATGAACGTTTCTCCTCTTTCAGCATCTTCAAAATTTGATGATCTGACATCTTCATCTATATGTGCAACTCTAGCCTGGCCTTCATTTCTTCTGTCTGTTCTACCTTGGCACTGATGACATTCAAATGCCCTATGACCTTCTCCACAGTGAAAATATGTTCCACGGAAGCCACCTCTTCCAGATCCTTGTCCTCTTCCTCTTCCTCTCTGATCTCTATTATTCTGATCCTGGAAGTGATTGGAATTATTTTCTCACTGATTCTGACTGCTACTGGCCTTATCCTTCTTTTTCGGATCTTCATTTCGGTCACCATATGACCATCCACCAGATCGTCCACCATGACCTCTTCCATTTTATCTGCTCTCAAACTTCTTGTTCAGCTTTTCCTCTACTTTTAGGGCAAACTGGTATGCCTCTTCAATACTGTTCATTTGAACCAGGTTTAGCTCCTCCTGAATGCTTGGCCTTAACCCATTAAGGTATTGGGCAACTTTCTCTTTATCAGCTTCTGCATGGCCTGTTCTAATGAGAAGTCGATAGAACTCCTCTGTATACTCCTGAACAGATATTCGTGCTTGCTTCAAACTTTCCATTTTCTTCAGTAGGTCAAGCTCATAATCAACAGGAATGAACTGTCACTTTAATTTATCCACCATCCGATCCCATCTCGTGATTTTCTCCTTTCCCCTTCTATTTCACTCCAACTGAATCTCTTGCCACCATATCTTCACATGACCTTTCAGTCTGGCCTTCACAAATTTTACCCTATCAGGATCCTCAACATCTTCATACTCAAAATATTCTTCACATTCATTGATCCAGTCAATCAATTCCTCTAGGTTAAGATTTCCAAAAAATGTAGGAACCTCAATCTTAGGTCTTTTCCCAATCGTAGAAATCACCTGAAAAAGTCTTTCTTCCTCCTGGTTCACAATTTCAACTTCTCCTTCTTGATATTCTTTTTCAGCTTCATCCTTGCTTTCATCTCTGACACTAAGATTCATTCCTCTACGAATCTCTTCTTGCAATGTTCGCACTTGTCTCTGTAGCTCTCTAACCTCAGGTGTCACAGTACTAGCTCTTCCGCCACGTTCTCTTCATGGAGTTATTTTTGCAATGCGCGCTGAAACCCTAACCATGGTCCTGGTGCAAACTGCCTCACAGTCGGCAATCTATTTACACACTCAAGAAAACCTTTGAAACCTGAACAGAAATTTTGAAAAAAATTATTTTCTGCCATTTTAGGTGGCCCAACTTCTGAAGACCATAAGTCATCACCAGTTGACCCGATCGGCTATTATAACCCCATTTTAGAAATGCCACGAAGTGCTCTATAGGCTTGACCCATGCAAGTGCCCATCACCCAAATTTTTGACCTCATCCAAGGCCTCTAAAGGCTTCAAAACTGAGTTCAAAGTTTCTATACCCTATTGCCAATACTGAAAATCTTCAATATTTCTAATATACAGTTGATCTGACAATGAAACTTTATTGGCAGACTTATATGACCAACATGAACCTCCAAGAAAGAAATCAAATCATTCTGAGCACATACAAAAATTACCAAAAATAGTAACTTTCCATAAATAGCAGCTTTGCACAAAATAGCCCTTATTGAATATATAAATAGAAATATTTTTGGGTGATGCAAGATTGCTCTTACACCCAGGATGCTCCTACATCAACATGGCATAAAGATACAGTTAAGTGCACCTAGAACCCCTCAGCAGAATGAAATTACAGAGAGAAGGAATATGATCATCCTTGATACAACGTACACCATCATGATTGAAGGAAAAGTGGCACACACCTATTGCAGAGATGTAGTAAATACAATAGTCTATACCATCAATAGAATTCAATTGAGACTAGGCATTGACAAAACACCATATGAGCTTTGGTTTGGTAATGTTCCCATAATAAAATACTTCAGAATCTTTGGAAGCAAGTGCTACATCAAGAGTGATGAAGTAGTAGGAAAGTTTGATGCAAGAAGTGATGAAGGTATTTCCTTGGTTACTCTACTAAAAGTAAAGCTTATAGATGTTTCAATTTAAGATTGAAAAAGATCATTGAAATTTCTTATGTTAAGATTGATGAGAAGTTCATGGTTCAAGAAAGATATCATGATTAATCACCCATAATTGAAGATGGACCTAGACCTACCACTAGTGAGATAGTTATTGAAGAAATGTTTGATAGCATTGATGTGTTGTTGAATGACCATGAGACAAGTGAAGAAGAAACTCCTAAGGCTGATGAGTCAGAATCAACTAAGGTTCCTAAGTTTACATCTAGAAACCATTCCAAGAATGACATCATTGGATATTAGATCGCAAAATTCCTAACAAGATCAGAAGCAAAGAAATTAGCTAATGATAATGTGGTATCTTTACTATCTCAGATTGAGCCCTTAAGTGTTGATGATGCTTGTAATGATTCAGATTGGCATGTTTCTATGAAAGAAGAACTTGATCAGATTATCAAGAATGACACTTGGGAACTAGTCCCAAGACCTAGTGATAAGAATGTGATTGGAACAAAGTGGATATTTAGAAATAAGATGAATGAAGATGGAACAGTAGTAAGGAACAAAGAAAGGTTAGTATGTAAAGGATATGCACAAAGAGAAGGCATTGCTTATTTAGAAACCTTTGCACCTATGATTAGATTAGAAGCTATTACATTATTTCTAGCTTATGGTACAGTTAAAACCTTCGAAGTATATCAGATGGATGTCAAATCAGCATTCCCAAATGGATATTTGAAAGAGGAAATATATATTGAGCAGCCAGATATGGTATGTAGACTGAAGAAGGCCCTCTATGGACTTAAGCAAGCCCCTAGAGCATGGTATGAGAGACAAGATGGGTATCTAACAAATATTGGATTCAAGAAAGGAGCAATAGATTGTAATCTATTAATTAAAGAGACATTTGAAGCTTTACTACTTGTAGCTATATTTGTTAATGACATTATCTTTGGAGGTAATGACAAAATTAGTGTTGAATTTGCTAAGGAAATGCAAAGTGAATTTGAGATGAGTATGATTGGCCCTATCAAGTACTTTTTGGGATTGAATGTGCACTAGATAGAAAAAGGTATTTTCATTAATCAGTCCAAGTATGTGAAGGAAATATTGAAGAAATTCAAGATGGATGATTGCAAGCCAGTAGGGACTCCTATGATTATTGGATGCAAGGTTACAAAGGAAGATGACTCACCAATAGTTGATATAACTTTGTACAAGTCTATGATTGGAAAACTTATTTATCTTACTCAAACTAGACCATATATTTCCAATGTAGTTGGAATAGTTGGAAGATTTGTAGTAGAGCCCATGCAAAGTCACCTCATGGTAGCAAAAAGAATATTCAGATATTTGCAAGGCACTATAGACTATGGTTTATGGTATCCTAATTTGGATAATGTTGAGCTTCATGTGTACACAGATGAAAATTGGGTAGGATGCGTTGATGACAGAAAGAGTACATCAGGTGGAGAAGTGTTTCTTGGTGATAGACTTGTCACTTAGATAAGAAAGAAACAAAATTGTATTTCTTAATCAACAACAAAAGTAGAATATGTTCTAGTAGTCTTGAATTGTTCTACAATTATTTGGATCAAGCAAATGATTATGGATTTTGGAATTCAGATTGATTATCTTATTGTTATTCACTATGATAACACTAGCACTATCAATATGTCAAATAACCCTATGATGCATGCAAAGACAAAGCACATTGAAATCAAGTATCACTTCCTAAGAGAGAAAGTGGTAGAGAAAGAAGTCAAGTTGGACTATGTGAGCACTAAAGATAAGTTGGAATACATTTTTACAAAGACGTTGCCAAAGGATACTTTTGAGTATCTCAAGGAGAAGTTGGGAGTAATTCCCTTCCCTGATTCTACGTAGAAGAAAGAAGGAAAGGCATCCATCCTTAGGGACTAATGGAAGGTGGACTACTCTACTTCAGGAGTAGTACCAGTGCTTAAAATGAATGGAACCCTTTGGCATTAATGTCAAAGGGGGAGTAGTATTTAGTTATGACAATAGTTTAGTTCAGGAAATGGACAATGTTGGAAAATATTATAGCAGATGGAGGATTCATCTTTGGGGGAGTTTTGAAGAGGAAATGGATAATGTTATAAAAGAAATGTTCATTTGGGATGGTGGTGGTTTTTCATTCCACATGTTGCCATCAATGCCAAAAGGGGAGATTGTTGGAGATTTTCCAATAGACTAGTACTGACTGTATGTTTGTCATTGATGACAACATATGGAAAGTAGCATGTGTGGAAGTCTTATGCAATAAGATTTTAGTATATGTAGCATGGACATGATATCAACATGATATCATGGACCCAATAGTTTACTATTAGTACAGATAGTTATATTACAGCTTGTGTCAGTAGTGTTCCCAACGGAGTCACAGGTAGTGTTCTATGTATGGTTGTTCGTACAGTTTTCCTATGGGCATGTGCCCTTAGATATATGTTTTAGACATGTTAGTAATTTTAAGTTCATGGATGCATGGTCTAATGATGAACACAAGTGAAGTTATGTAGTCACTTTTTGATAGTAGCAGTTTCCTGTGTTTCTCTAAAAGAGATGTCAGAGATTTTATTGGTTCCATAGTTGTGCCTATCTTTAGGGTATGCACCATTGGAGTTAATCTTGAAGAAGAGTTATTGATGTATGGTTAAGAGTGCATAAGTTAATTCATCTTGAGGAGAAAGACCCAATTGTTTTGGTAGAGCCGATAGTGTGTAGTGTGCGTCTATAATTATCTTATTTAGATAGGTCCGACAATGTGTTGCGTACATAGTAGAGCTGACAGATTGTTTATATGAGTTTTTTATGGTTTCTCTAATATGATTTCAAGGTGGTTCTAACAGGCCAACTTGATCATATCATTTAGAGGAAAGATATTTATAGGTAGTTAATTGTGATTGCTAAAGTGTGGTTTATGGTTGATTAAGTAGAGCAGACTAGAGTGTGCAAAGTGTAGAAGCATCAGAAGAAGCTCTATGCGACCAAGTAGAGTACTTGTGCTATACATTGGAACTGATCTAGACAATCAGGTCAAAGTGCAGTTCATGAAGATCTATATATAGTGTGGATCTATTATTTAGAAGGTTGTAGCCTTCACCCCTTTGAGGAGTGAGCTCTTGGACAATGTGTCCTCTCCCCTAATAGGGACAATTGTAAAAAACTCCTAACAGGGGTCAACCCTTGACTAGGTCAATTGTACTTAATATTTTATAAAGCTACACTTAACAGGGTAAAGGATCTTCTAGCAAGGATCATAATACACTAGTACAAAATATTAGTTGGTGTCAATTCCCACTAGGGTTTTTACCTATTTAGGTTTCCCGAAAACCAAAATATTGGTGTTGATTTCTTCTATTATTTCATTATCTTTATGCTTTATGTTTAAGTATACTTAATTGGATAAAGAATTGAATCTTGTAGATAATTGATTCACCACCCCCCCCTCTCAATTATCTCTTGGGACTATTCTTAACAGTTTGTTTGACCACTTACTTTAATGTTGTAGAAGGAAATATGTCTTACCTCTTAAGGGATAAAAGTCCATGTACTTTGAGGGATTCTTTCAAATTAGCAAGAAATATTGATAGTAATAGAAAATCATCTGGTCAAATGTATAAAAGAGATGCAGGAAGACTATGGAAAGAGACTAGGCCTCACTCTGTGAAATTTTCCAAGGAAGATGATAAGGTTGACAATTTGGCCAATTCTGTCAAAGATCTGTCAACTAGATTTGATAAAGGTGGGAAAAATTTCCAAGATAATAGACCAACTTATCAAAGGAAGGAAATATTACCTAGGTTTCATGACTAACCATATAAAGCAAATTGGAAGGATGGGAAGCCTATTTTTGACAACCAAGAGCCACAAAATGGTAGGGATACACCTGATCCTTCGAGGAAGAATACTACCCACAATGTGGAAAATGTTCCATGGTGTATACCTTACAACATGCCTCTTTCACCTTTTCAATGTGTTGTTGCTCAGGCTCTAGGAGATGAGACAGAAGATTCACTTGCAAGAGACCATGAAGGCTCTAAAAAGCATGTAGTAAATATGTTTACCACTCAAAGGGTGGATGACTTTTCCTATTTAGATGATGAGGAGATAGTAGAAGATGTTGACTATAAGAGGAGAACTCTCGCTTCTTATGAGAAAAAAGTATTTTCCCATTCTGATCATGAAGAGTCTGATGTTGAGACTAGTAAAACCGATATGAATAGACCAGAGATGGAAGATGATAATTGGAGAAAGCCTAGTAAAGAAGAAATCAACAATTTAACTATAGCAGCTATTTCTCAGGCTAGGTCCTCATACAACTTGAGAAATAGAAAATTTGATGCAGATCAAGGAACCTTGTTCATCAACTATGATTAAGATGGTAGCCCTTGATGATCTAAATTGTTGTGTGGATATTGACATGAGTAACTTGATGATTGAGGAAGTACTACCATAATTAAAAAATACTGACCTAATTTTTGATGAGTTTCTCTTGCAACAAGATGGATTATAGAAGCTATACTTTGTTGGTGGATGCTCTAAAGAAGGCTCAGGAGCTGCTGTGTTGTTAATATCCCCATCAGGTCTTACTTTTAAATACTCCTTTTTGTTGACCTTCCAATGCACAAATAATACTATTGAGTAGGAAGCTTTGATATTGGGATTAGTTACTACAGTAAAACATGCTATAAAATGTTTAAAAGTTTATGGAGATTTCCAATTAATCATTACTCAAATTAGAGAACAATATGCTACTAAGGATGACAGGCTCAAGTTGTACAAATATGTTGTCTAGGATAGAATTGAATTTTTTTATGCTTTCAATATTTTATGGGTAAAAAAATCAAAAAATATTATCGCAGACTTCCTTGCAAATGTTGCATTAAAAAGCAATGATGTAACCCTTACTAGAGTATCAAAATTGGAAGTGAAAAGTAGACATGTTGTTCCTGATAATGTCTACAATTTGCAAGTTTTTGAAGATGATAGTGACATCTTAAGGTTTATATAGGGTTTGGATCAGTATGATGGTCAACATATTGATTTTGATGATTACCAAGAAGTTGTAAATGGCAAGGACTATGTCATGCGAAATGAGATTGTTTAGTTACCTTCAAACCATATCCCTAGGGATTTAGTTGAGTTGGAAGGGATGTTGAAAATAAATGATAGTCATATGTCTCAGAAGTCAAATACCAAGGTGGATGACTTAGAGGAAATAAACTTAGGGTCATAAACATCCCCTTATATTGTCTACATTGGAAGACTTCTTAGTAGGGAGGTGAGAAATAATTTAATCAAGTTGCTCAAAAAATATAAGCATTCTTTTTCCTGGTCATATGATGATCTCAAGGCCTATAGGAAAGATTTTTTTCAACGCGAGATTCCTTTAAAAGAAGACACTAAACCTTTCAGGAAGAAGAAAAGGCCTATTAATCCTTTGTTAGCTACCAAGATGCAAACTAAGTTAACCAAGTTAAGAGATGCAGGCATAATTGAGCCCATAAGACATTCATCGTAGGTCTCAAATCTAGTACTAGTCAGGAAAAAGAGTGGTGACATAAGGTTATGTGTTGATTTTAGAAATTTAAATGTTGCTTCACTTAAAGATAATTATGGACTACATAATATGGAAGCCATGCTTCATAAGGTGACTAGTTGTGATTTTTTGTCCATGATGGATGGGTTCTCAGGATATAGCCAGGTCCTTGTCAAAGAATTAGAGCAGTTTAAGACATCATTTACTACCCCTTGGGGGACATATGTGTATGTCAGGATGCCATTTGGTCTAAAAAATGCTTTTGTAACCTTTCAAAGAGAAATGGATGTAGCTTTTGAAGAGATTAATTATGTCCTCATGGTTGTGTACTAGGATAATTTGACTGCATATTCTAAAAGGTCTAAAGATAATTGTAATCACTTAGAAAAGGTCCTGATTAAGGATTTAGAATATGGTATTTCTTTGAATCCTTAAAAATGCCATTTTTCTATTACTAAGGGAAATATATTGGGCCATATAATGTATAAAGGAGTGAGAATTGATCTTGAAAGAGTAGAAGCTATTAAAAAGCTCCTTGCTCCCAAAAATATCAAGGGTGTCTAGTCTTTCCTTGGACAAATAAACTTTGTCAGAAGATTTATTGCAAATTTTGCTGAATTAGTTAAACCCATTGTCAAGTTAGTAAAGAAGGATGTAAAGTTTACTTGGGATCAAGAGGCACAAGAATATTTTGAGAAAATAAAGAAAGAAAGTCAAGAAGCTGCTATTATCATATCTCTTGATTACTTCAAGCCCTTTTCTCTTTTTTCTTTTGCATCCTTTTCACTATTATTGCAGTCCTGCTATAGAAGGATGATGAGGGATTTGACCATCTCATTTCTTTTTTCAGCAAGTCTTTACAATCAGCAGAACTAAACTATGGGTTGATGGAAGACCAAGCTTATGCTCTAGTAAAAGTTGTTAAAGCATTCAAACCATATTTGTTATGTGCTAAAGTAAATGCACATGTCCCTCATGCTGCAGTCAAAGATACTCTAACATTGAATGAGGTCATAGGTAAGAGATGCAAATGGATTAATCAAATCTAGGATTTTGATTTAGAACTTCACATCAATAAACTTGTCAGAGGAATAGGAGTAAAAAAGTTGATGACTGAAGATAAAATGGACCTGATTCAAGTCAACAATGTTGATGACATTGGGAAAAATGTCACTAGCATTGAAATGCAGCCTTGGTACTCAAATATAGTACCTTTTTCTCAAATATTTTGTTTACCCAAAGGGCCTTAATGATAACCAAAGAAGGAGTTTAAAATTGCAAATCCAGAGATATGTATTACTGCAAGGTGATTTGTATTGGAAGGAAACTGATGATATCCTATTGTTATGCTTAGACAAAGGAAAATATGAGAAGATCCTAAAAGAAATGCATTCTAGAATGTGTGGAGGACACCATTTAGCTAGGGAAATTGCTCATGAAATATTGAGGGTTGGGTATTACTCACCCATGTTGTTCAAAGATACCCATACAATTGTTAGAAAATGTGAACCATGTCAGAGGTTCTCTAACAAGTCAAAATGCTTAGGAGCATTGATGTTGAATCATGTGGTGGTAGAAGCTTCTTTTTCTATGTGGGGTATTGATTTTATTGGAGAGTTTACTGAGAAATCTAGTGGAGGTCATAGTTGGATAATTGTAGCTACTATTTATTTTACCAAGTGGATTGAAGAAATCCCAACAAAGAAATTCACAAGTACAGTGGTCATTGATTTTTTTATGGATAATATTATAAAAAAAATTGGTGTTCCTATCAAGATAGTAATGGACAATGCCATGAGTTTCAGATCACAAGAATTCAAGGATTTCTATCTAGAAATGGGCATAGTAATGTCACATTCCTCCCCATATCACCCTCAAGCTAATGGGCATGCAGAATCAAGCAATAAAAGTATTTTCCATATTTTGAAGAAGACTTTATAAAAGAATAAAATAACTTGGCACTCTAAGCTTAAGTTAGCTTTATGGGCTGATAGAATCATAGAAAAAAGGGCCATAGGTAAGTCTCCTTTTGAGATGGTGTATGGTGTTAAATCAAGGCTACCTGTAAATAATTTGTTGCCCATTTATAATTTTATACAAGAGGACAATCTAGAAATGTCAGACCCTCTGGAAGATAGGGTGCTCCAACTTGTTGAATTGGTTGAGACAAGAAGAGAAGGCCAAAAGGAGAATATCAGATTACAACAAAAGATGAAGTACCTATTTGATAAAAGGACAACTATTAGGAAATTTCAGCCTGAAGATTTGGTTTTACAATGGAATGCAAGAAGTGAGGACAAGGGAAAGCACAAAAAGTTTGAATCATTGTGGTTATGTCCCTACATTATCCATCGGACTCATGGGAAAGATTCCTATTTCCTAAAAAATATGGATGGTGAGGAACAAGAATTGTCAGTGCATGGATAGTTCCTAAAATTCTTCTTCAATTAAAATAACTTTGTAATGACCCCCCCCCCCCCCTCCCCAAGCTAGGGGAAACAACAATCGGTAGGTGACAAACATGGAAACTCACAAAAACATACAAATTTCACATTGACACATATACATGCATAATTTTTACTCCCTTTTCCCAAGCTTACACAAAGGATAAAAATTAGATCCATGGATGGGTGATGGTGGAAACTTCACATATGGAGACACCTTACTCATACATAAACAAAAAAAAATTTCCATACTTTCTTACATGCCTTCACAAGGCTTCTTCCAACCAACATATCAACATCAAGAATATAATCACATCCCTTATGGCCCCCAAAATAAATGAAAACATGAGTAGGCTCTCAAGGATGACCATACATTCTAGCTCTCAACATATTGACTTCCCAACTAGGCCTATCACCCCAAGACCATCCTCAAATTCTCCCAAGAATGAGCGGAATCTTGCACACCCATAAACATATGGCAAGAAGAAGATGGTAAAACAAGAACAAGCCAAAAACACATTGAAACACACAATGCAAGATTCACACAAAAGAATCAAGAAATTTGAAATATTCACACAAGTTTCTTCTTCTCAATACAATTACACAAACATATACATGATATAATTTACCAACCTTTATCCTAAGCAATGGAAATTTGGCAGTTTGAAGAAGAGATTTCCCTTGCTTCCTAGATTTTTTCCTTTCTCAAATCTACTATCAAATCTCTCAAGTTCTTTCCTCTCCAACTACAAAAAAAACTAGCCTCCATAAAATTGAAATCTAAATCTTATATCTCCATTCATCAAAGACTTTCTATTTCTCTCTCATACCCTCATTCCTAAGAAAGTTGGTTTCTAGATTCTAGCTCCCATGACACCTACCCTTGCCATGGACAAGGAATGCAAAAAAAAACATGACAAGGTGTGAAATCCTAGAAACATTCCGCAATTTTGAGTTTACCAAAAATGGTCCTTTTAGAGAGGCAAAATAGTGGTCTAGGGAAGTGGAAATAGTAAAAATAGCCTCATAACCCATGTACATGACTTGGGGAACTAAAACCCAACCTTAACTACCCTCTAGGAATCCATAGAACCCCTCAAAAACCCAAGTTAAGCTTTCATCCGAAAATGGCATAATGATTACTTAGATATTGGTTCTCTAAACCACTATCTAAGCCTAGGGATTCCCAAAATAGCCCAAGGGAAGAAGGTGGGGTCCACATTCCACTAGGGCATGCCATGTCAAAAAAGTGTCAAGTGATAACTCACAAAATTTACACACCACATTACATTATATACTTGGCATGCCTAGTGGACATTTAACATTAATATTTTCATAAAATGAATTTACATCTAATATAACATTTACAAACATATACCATCCACATACAAACATGCATCACTTTTATGAATAAAAACATGTTACAATGAGGTCATACTCTTCTTTAGAGCCAACCTTGATTTTAAACTATTTCACATAGACCCATCCTTGTTTCCCTATTTTACAACCATGGTCACAACCTGCACACTCAATTCAAATGTCAGTACCGCATAAGTCCAATGCATAAATAATCATATCAAACATGAAGCAGATCTAATAATAGAATGTATACTCAATACATAAAGAAATTAAATATCATGAATCATAAACATATTCCTAAGTTAACCATTGAACCATTGTACTGTCAACATTTTCTATTCTACAAGATAATGTTAAAAATGTAGAATCCAAAATGCATATATCATAAGGTAAGCATGAAACAATTACAACATATAAAGAGTATGAATAACATCATCCGCATAAATAATAATCTCATAAGGTATAATGATAGGAAAAATAAATCCAAATATGTCTAGTGTCTCTAAACAAAGTATCAACAAGGTAAACCAAATGTCAAAACAATAACTGAGCTAGGATGGGTCAGGGTGGGACCTCACAAACTTCTATTCCATGCACAATAGTCTCTTAGTGTATAGGTGTGTTCATTTTCTAGTTGTGTTTTCTTTTTCATCTTTAAGTTAAGTTTTGATTGGTTTGCAACCCAAAGATTTTGGCTTCTTGTTATAAACTGACATTTAAGCATCCTCAGAGAGAGCCACTGTTTGTAATGTTTTCAAAATTTTCAAGATTGCTTTCTTTCCTTGTTTCTTTGGTATTTTTCCCAGCTTTTGTGTTTTTCTCCTACAAGTTTCATGTCCAAAATGCCAAAAGTATAACATTCCTAATTATGAAAACCATAGGTGCTATGTCAAAATTCTTGCGAAAATCCAAAAAACCCTAAAACCTAACCGGGTTCTAATCTGAAGTTACTTTTCCAAATGACTTAAGTAATCCTTTAACCATGTGTGCTTTATAATTACCACTTAGTCACCTATTCTGAGAACCCAATTAGCATATTCCTTCTAATTTGGTGATTCAAAAAATGTGCTTTTTCGCACGATCTCTTTAAGTCGAGAGGATATTCCCTTTTATCATCAGACTCGGCAGATGTTCTTAGTAGCCAAATCTACTAGTGATCTCTGTGAGATCTCACGACTGCTACTGGTAAATATTTTAGAGTTAAACTATAGTAACTAAATCTCTATATGAAAAAGACATGCAGTCAGGTAATCTCTTTATGAGAAAATCAAGTAACCAAAGTTTTAGTGATAAGGAGACTCACTAATTGTCACTGAGTCTCTCAATAAAGGATGACAGTTATATTTCTTTTTGGTCTCAAAATCTCCTAGTTCTTTGGCAGCTAAGAAAATCATCTAGCGACCTAGCGATTATGGTAGTCGCATGTTCTCAAATTCCTAGTGGTTATGTTCTAAATACTTAGTGATCTAGCGAAATGGTTATATCCTAATGTTACAATGAAGAGGTTAAGCCGTAGTAAAAATAATGATTCAGTGATAACCATAAGATGAAGGAAGGATCAACAGTGAACATTATATCTCACAATTTTACTGAGATTAAGAAAAGTATTTGGTGACTTGGCAAATAAAGAATTTTGGGTAGTCTCTGAATGTTACCAGGATAAAGAGAAATATTAAGGGACTATGAGATGTCTTCACTCATATGATCACAAAAAGATGATGGGTTAAGGAAATGGTTTTCAAGGAATATATCTAAGTCATTGATGTGTTTGAAATCAGGTGGTGGTCACATTGTCTCCTAATTAAAACATGAGTTAAGAAATCTTGCAAAGACTGTGAGAAGTGCTTTTTCACCTAGTCTCTGAAATAAACTCAGGTTAAGAGAATTATCTAGGGACTGGAAGATAACCTTAGTCATGTGATCTCAAGATGAATAAAGGTTAACTATCAGCCGAGGATTAAAAAATCCAAAGGGGGTAAGAATCTATTTGTCAGATTTGGTGACGTGTTCACTCTAAATTGGTTGCAGAATAAAATAAAGGATTAATAGTTTCTTAGTAACTACGAGACAGACTATAGTCACTCAATATCCAGATGAAATAAATCAAATATTTCTTCCTATGGTCACTAGGTCTCCAAATATGCTCAGTCTCCAGATCTCTAGAGAAAGTAAAATTTAGAATGAAAATGTAGAAATCACATGACTACCGTTGATGTTGTCCTTTATAAGTATAGATCTAACGGTTGTCTCTCAATCGCTAGATAATAGTGATGTCATCCAAAAGATGTTGAGATTCAATGATTACCATCAGATTAAGATCATGTTGATGTCATGTAATTGCATGAAGAAAAGAGAAACTAAACAAATATCCAATGATAAAGAGACTTTTCTGGTAGTCACCGAATCTCTAGATGGGTAAAGTCGGGTAATCTAAACAAAAAGTTTGACAAGTGTACATGTTCTAGCAATGAGGAGACTCACTATGTAGTCGTCGAGTCCCTCAAAAAGGAAGTAAGGAAATGAGACTTAGGAAAGATTGTGGTTGCTAGGTCTTGGGATAATTTTGGTAAATAATAAAAGTTGCAGTGACTGAGAAATAAACTACAGTCATAGAGTCTCTAAAAGAAAGAAAGTAGAAGTAAAAAGAATTAAGTTGTGGTAGTTGCCAAATCTTAAGAAGAAGTTATAAGGGTTCAAGTCATCCAGTGATTTAGAGATTTCCTTTTGGTCTCTTAATCTCTAAAGAATATGAAAAAACACCAAATCCTTTACTAATTGTGATTGGTTTGGTAGTCGCTAGGTCGCTAGAAATTGAATTTGATTACCTATCACTATCTCATCTCATGACTAGTGAATTGAAGTTTAGGGTGTGCTGAGTAATGACATATTTGACATGAATTATAGAGTTAAAAATATCCAAAGGGTAATTTCATTTAATTCTCTAGAATAAATACAAATGATTGTTACATTTTCAAAATTACCAAGTATTCTAGAGAGCCTGAGCTAGAGAATTGCAAAGATTTGTGAAGTCTTTTGGCAATAAGGTAGTTCAGAGAGAGCATAGTTTCAGAATTTTCAAAGGATTTTGAATTACAGTTACAATGAGTCAGCCTTCAACTAGTAGAGCTTCCACAAGCAAGGGAAATAAGAAAAAATAGAAAGAAAGCTTCTTAGATGAGTTTCTTGCATTACTACTTGGGTCATTACAAAACAAAAGGGTTAGTAATGAAATCTTTTTCTCTTTTTTGTAGAGATACGAAGACTGGAGATGTGTTAGGAATTATCCTTTTTAGGTATTTTCATAAGAATGTTGATAATCTAGTACCTGTGTCAAACCCTTGAACCTCTGGGCTAAGAAAATTGATAGTACCTGATGTTTTCATAGATGTAGACCTATTAGTTGCTCTGGTTGATCCTGACTAGGTCAGGATTGAGCTCGATCCTAACTAGGTCAAGATCAAGGTTTAACCTGACTAGGTCAGGTCCAACCTTTATTTTTTCCCCCTTATTCAAATTTCCAAAATCTTGAATTTCCAAGCTTCAGGCTTTCGGGATACTTATTTTCCTACCTCCAGGTTAATCATTTCAAGTTTTGGGATGGTAAATCCTTTAATTGCATTTAATCTAGGTATATATTCTAAAGGTTAGGACCTAATTGGGATTTAATTCTCCAAGGTAGCCCCTCTAGAGGATTGTGCCCTAGTTCACTATAAAAGGAGGCCTTCCTCTCTCATTTTCATCATCAACTTTTGGCAATCAAGTTTTCATGTGCAAGATCTCAAGGTGATCAAGAAAGCATCCATTCAAGCATTCAAGTCCTCTTCTCCATCCAAGTTCTCGATTCAAGATCAAGGATTCAAGCATTCAAGTCATTGAAGGGATTTGGTTCAAGCATTCAAGATTCATCATGCAAACCCTAGATCTAGCCATCATGATGGTGTGATCTTCTTTCAAGATCCTTTTGTTCATCTTCAAGATCCATTTCATTCTCTTATCAAAGTAGATTCTAAGCATACAATCATGGAGGTTTGATTTACATTTATTGTTTTGTTCAAGCTTTCATATCAATATACTTGTTTACATTCAAAATACAATTGCATATCTATTGAATTGCATAGGTTCATTGTTAGATCCTTTTGTACTACTTGCTAGCATTTCTATTTCTATTTCAATATTAAGGTTGATTCCAAACCTAGGTTTGACCAAGGCAAACCCCTCAAACAAACAACAAAACCCCCCATTTTCTTGCAGGTATAGGTGTTGAATTTCAAGTCTAAGAGGGAATTTGGATACCCTTTTCAGAAAACTTCCAAGATCTGTGAATAGAATTTGAATTAGACTCCAAATAAAGAATGTAGTATTTGACCTTTTATAAGGGTCAAACTTGACCCGAGCTCATCTTGGAGAAAGATTTTTGAGTTTTCTCTATCTCGACATTTCCAGTCCATAATAGGTTTCAAAATTACCTGAAAGTACACACAGACATCAAAATTTAAAATTTTCTAAATCTGCCCTAATTTGAGGTTAGTATTTATTTTTCAATTAGATTTCATATTCCAAGGATAAAATTCATTCATAGGAAAATATTGTATTTACTCTCTTTCTCTTCCATATTCTCCATAAATTGATTCAATTGTGTATTAACCTCTTGGTTGATCAAATTGGATCTATTCTTTGGGAATTTGGGTTAGGGAATAGATCTCATATTTCCCCCCTTCCCCTTTTACATCATAATAGAGGTGAATCCATTTTACCTCTATTCATTTTGGTGAACTTGACATACTCACTTTCCTTTTCTTTTATGGAATTTGATGCCCTATTGTGTTAGATTTTAGACCCTTTCTTGCATTTAGATTAGATCTAGTTTATGCTCTTGCATTTTACATTCAAAAATCCAAAAATATTTCTTTCATTTCATTTTCTATGGTGACTATTAGGATGCTTTAGTGTGTAGTTATGTTCTTCATTACTCTTCTTTTAGCATCTCTTTATCATACCTATGATGTTTATGAAAGTATCATTCACTTCATTATGTTGACAACCCTTCACTTTTCTCTTGCTTATGCTATTGTGAAGTGGACTGACACTAGTCTACCTACATTTAAAACTTTTGTTAGAGATTTATGTGGTAGCCTTAATCATCTTTTGGATTATGTGAAGAATTGGGTAGATGACACATCATCTCCTAATATTCCTAATCCTATCAATTCTAATAGTAATCCTATCAATTCTAATCTTAATCCTAATCTTCCTATCCTGATACCTAATTCTCCATCTATTAATCCTCTCTCTTCCCATACTTATGATGGGATTCAAGCTATCATTCAGGATGCAGATGTGCAAGATTTCTTTGATTTACCTTCTCCTCCAATTCATGATGATATTAAAGGAAAGGGTAAAGAAACTTCTTCAAAACCTATTATCCCACCTTATGTAACCTTTACTCTTGAGCATGAAAAACAATCACTTCCTGTAGAAGCATTACATAATTTGTATACTACTAGATATAATATGGTGACTAAACAAGGTTAAAAAAGTTTAGGGCTAGGCATTAATAAACATGGTATTAGATTTCTAGTTCATATACCCCCTAAACTGAATATGTATGGTTTTGGGTGTTCAAAATCTCAAGTTAAGGTAGGTGATGATAAACATTGTCCTCCTCTCCCCACACCTAACCTAGATAACCCTAATACTCAACAAGAAATTGCTAAGAAGGTATATGTTGAGATAATGAATTCCAAGAAAGAAATCTTTAGACCTATGCCGATAGCTGCTCTATACAAATATAAATATCCTTTTCATTATAGTACCAAACACTTACTTGCTGATTGTAAATATTTCAAGTCATATGTTAAAGAAAGAGCTGCTTTAGGAATTATATCTCACTCTTGTGTAGTTTTACAATTCCTTCATTATTTTGATATAGGGGATTCTGCTCCTTTAGATATAATGTAGATGTTCTTTTCCCTCTTGTCTCATGTTTTGTGGGCAAGAGGTGTATCTTCATCCAGCCTCCTTGGATCCATTAGGTCTTTTTATTTTGGCTTAATTGGTATTCTTTCTCTCCTATTTTTCTATGGCTTTGCATTATGTTTTTAATCATCCATAGAATCTATCTTTTCTAAGACATCTGTTTTTCAAAGGTATCCCTTGTCTTTGGGGGGTAAGGTACCTCTTTCTTTCTCTTTGTCTAGGGAGATGCTTTCCTTTAGCTTAGTGGTATTTGTTTATATTGCAATATTATTTCAACATATTAACAAATATTTTGACTATGGATAACATTCTTATATGATAAGTTGTTGTCCTAAGTCGTCACTTCTTCTCTATGTTGCAAATTATGTTCTTTATAAAATCTCACCCTTGCTTTGGTGTTAGAGTTGTTTCCCTCATTTCAAAGATTCCTTTTCCTCTTGTTTGCAGGGGGCTTAATGAATAAATCTTTGTTCCCATCATTGAAAGATGATATTTTATCTAAAGCACTCCTCTTTGGTAGGCGGTCTTGTTGATAAGATCTCTTTCTTTGAGGATTCTTTTCTATGAGTGACATATCCTTTTCATGATTATCTATATTCTTAGATGTAGGGGTCAGTGTCCCTTGCTCAGGATATGGTGTACATTTTTGTAAAGAGGATATCTCCTTTCCTTATGAAGTAGGTATCCTCTTTCATCCTTGTTCCTACACTTTGGGGGTGAGGATGACATCTCTTTCTTTTCTATTTTTCTAGGATTCACCTCTTTCCTTAGTTAAGCAGTATTTATCTATTATGAGACATCCAATCATACATGAAAATTTTCATTTTCATGAAGAACCTATGTCCTTGATACCAACCTCTTTTGTTATTTGACATTGGGTTCCCATGGCTAATATATCTCTCACCTTGGAAACTAAATAGTTTGTTATCCCTCATAAGGGTTACCTTCTTTTCAGTTCTTAGATAATATCTCTTTACATTCGTCCCTTCCATGGCCTCATAGGAGCTGTGACCTTCTTGGCTTAGACTAGGTGTTGTCTATGGATATTGTCTTGATGTTGAAGAAGGCTTTATCCTTGTTTCTTTTTTCCTTAACATGTCAAAATAGTATGTTTTTTTCATGTTAAGGAGGGGGGCATAAATAGGGCCTCCCTTGTACTATAGTTTTTATATTTACATACTAAATCTCGGAAGGTAACACACATAAGTTGCTAAATCCTAAAAAGACATGCATTTATATGCTAAATCTTCCCCAAGTAACACACATAAGTTACTAAATCTTGAGGACACATGCATTTTTCAAAATTTTCAATATGCTAAATCCTCTAAAGGTAACACACATAAGTTGCTAAATCCTAAAGGGACACACATCTCTAGTTTAAAATATGCTAAATCTTGGAAGGTAACACACATAAGTTAGTAAATCCTAAACAGACATGCACCTATATGCTAAATCTTCTGAAGGTAACGTACATAAGTTGCTAAATCCTGAGGAGACAATCATTTTATATTCATAGTGATACAAGAAGGTGGATCTGTGGGTATTCCAAAAGCCATCAGAAGATGCATTAAAATTGCAAGCATAGTTTATGGGTGAGCCTATTGGGCTCTCCCTCTAGGGTGATTGACGGTAAGGTGTGCATCTTACTAAGGTAATCACTTTCTCTTTTCTCTCTTTTTTCTTTTATGCTAATAGGATGAGATCATGAAGCTATGTTATTTATATTATTGTTCTTGTCTTTCTTATGTAAACATTTACGCTTTTATGATAGCTTACCAAATATGATATTAGTATGAGAAATATTTCTTAGCAAGGTTACTTATGCTAATTGATTTGGGTTGTTTAGTACTAACCCTTTTTCTTTTGACATCCTCATGCATGTATGTTGAGTTAGAATCATTAGTCTAGGGGCTTGTGTCTTGAGCTAAGTTTTATTTTATCTCATTGTGAATCCACTAGGATCTTCTCTTTCTTCTTGTTTACCAAGTGTTTGCATTGAGTCCACACTCTTGCTAAAGTGGGGGCTTAATGTATCATCTTAAAATGGAAGCACTTCCATGATAAGAGTGTTTATCCCTTTGAGTAAGTGGTTTGGGGTCATGTTAAGTTCCTTGATTAGGTCTTTGCATGTATTTTAATTTCTCCCTACTTTCCACTTCTTCCTTGCACTTGATTTCTTCATTCTAGGTGAAATTATGGTTAGGATCTTGAGGATTCTCCTTAATTTCCCTCTTCCATGACTCTATTTTCTAGGTTGGATTTTGAAATAAGTCCTCTTAGCTTTCATAATAGTCATCATAGGATTTTATGTCTATCCCTAACATCATTTTGGGTTTCGGGATGGTAAATCC